>CM040430.1:34596509-34681509 GCA_022702705.1 Papilionanthe hookeriana x Papilionanthe teres | reverse complement strand
TTGGAATGATGTTTGATTAATTTAAGTTAAAATTTTTATAAATGATATCAATATTTTATATCAATTCAATTTTAGGTTTAACTTAGGTCAAAAGAGGTGCTCAAATTATTTATTAAATTTTGATGATTTGATTTGGATTAATTATATTAATAAATTTAATTATGTTTTTAAGGTAAGTTGTCTTAAAATTATTTAAAATTTGTAGTTTTAATTTAAGTTTGTTTTGAAATGATTTTAAATTAGTTTCAAATCTTATAATTTACTTTTTAATTATTTAACATTTTAGGTTTTAATCAATTATTAAATTATTTAATGGTTAAGAATTATTTACTTTTAATCATTTAATTATTAATTCCACTTATCCTCTTAGGTTTAAGAGTTAAATATTCTTAAGTGATTTATTTAGGGATTTTCAAATTAAAGAATCAATATCTTCTTAAGTTATATCCCCATTTCAATAATCCAATTTCAATTAATCTTCCAAAATTTAAATTATTTAATTAATTAAAGTTCCATTTTTGGTTCATTAAAGTGATTCATGGGTTCCTACCCTTTGACTTCCCAAAGTTTCAATCATCTGAGAGAAAATTAAAATCAGATATTTTACCCCCATTTTGATTAAACCTAAAATTTTAATTAGGGGTTAAAATCTTTTAATTACCTTTATGCCCCTTTAAGCCTATTTATTTTATAACTCATTAAATTAAGCTTAAATGAACTTAAAATTTTTATACCACTTCACTCACATGTAAATTTAGACATTAGAGGAGAAAATGTGATTTTTCTGAATTTAATTTATTTATATAATTATTTTTAATGGAAAATAAGGGTTTTCAAAGAAAATTCACCAACATGACCAAGGTAAAGTTTCTGTTCTTAAGAAAATTATGGGATGTTCCTAATGACCAGAGGACCACTTGGACCAATTTAGGTGATTTTTCAAATTATATTTTATTTATTATAATTGTTTTATGTTTTGGAGTGTTAATTAATTATAAAAAAATAAAGATTGAAAATTAAGTTTTCTATTTTTCATAAATCTCTCTGACCTCAAGGAGTTTAGAGAAACAAATTTTATAATTTTATAATTTTTCTTTGATTTATTAGAATTAAATTAGTGAAAAGGTTGAAAAAAATCCATTTTTAATATTAAAAATTGTCTTAAGCATTTAAAATTCAATATCTTTACTTTGAGAGTTGCAAAAAATATTTGGTTTGTTCCTAAGTGATCAGGGGACCAAATATGACATTTTTATGATTTTTATTATTGTTGTGATTTTTATTTTTTTTTAATTATTAAAAATATTAAAATATGCTTAAAATGAAAGTTTTTAGAAAATTTCAATTTTATTTTTCTTGGACTCCTCTAATATCAGAGAAGTTCCAAAATCAATTTGGTGAATTTTTGAAATGTATTTTTGAAGCTATGAATTTTTAAAGTTTAATTTTGATTATGTGGTTTAATTAATCCATTTAGTGGGGTTAAACATTTCCAATTGACTTCAAATTTTTATGCGAGGTTCCCCTGATCCTAAAGATTAGAGGAGAATTATTTTCAAGTCATTTTAATCTGTGATTAACTCTAATTAATTAAAGTTCAATTTAGAGTGATTAGGCAAATTAGGATTATTTTTAAGGAATTTATTCAAATCATAATTTTTCTAGGGTCCTCTGATCCTAAGAAACTTCACCAAATTTTCCTAGAATTTTCTTAGCAACATGCTAATTTTTGAAATTAAAATGTTAAAAGCAGTCACATAAACTTGAAAAATACATAATTTGCCATAGGGATGGCCTTTGACTTTGAACAATTCAAGGAATGTTCACCAAGTCAGTGGCTTCAAAAGCCTTATGGTCTCATGCCATGGTGAAATGTTTACATGCATGGAGAATTAAAACATTGAAATCAGTAAATAATTAATTAAAAAAATATTCATCAAATTAACTCAATTCTTTTTTCACATTATTCTCCTCTGTTCACTGAGCAAGAGGGTATTTTTCTTTTATTTTTGTAATTTTCTATGCAAAGATATGAATTTTTGAAGTTTATGGTATTTAATTAAATAAAAAATAACCTAATTTCCTACTTAAACCAGTCAGCGCCGCGTCAACCTCGGCAGCTCTGAAGCCCTACGTGTCGTGCTCCCATTCGATGCTGCCACCTGAGTCAGCAATCACGTGACTCGTGGTCCCTCTCCTTCTTCTGGTCTGACTTGATCTCCACCGTTCAACCGATGCACAATCGATCGAACTGTTCCTCATCATTGTTTATGACTGCTGCATCCCATAAGTTGTCAACCTTCTAACCCTAATATCTCTCTCATTTCTCAATGGATTTTTGAGTTCTTATGCTCTATGGATTCATCTTGAGAAGACGAACACATCAATACGGATAAACTTGCTATGAAATTGACTCAAATGAAATGAAGAATCACTGGAAGCTCTCTGGATGGAGGCGATCCATACCTTGGTTCTGAGAGGTGAAGCCTCAATCAGAGATGCTCGACACGTTCGTTGGAGTCCAAGAAGGCTAGGGATGAAGCCTGGAGCTGTGGTGAAATGCTTAGCCTTGACTTCCACCAGGCCCGATCACAAAGCATGGAGGCTGGAACAACTGGGTGGACTGGAGAGGGGGCTTTCACTGGGGAACTTCTTCTCTACCTCTGGTGAAGGTGTGGGAAGAGTTAATTTGGATTTGGTGAAGTTTCAGAGAGTGTCCTGTTTCTGGCCTGATTTTCAACTAAGAAATTGGGCTCAGCTGGGGGGATTCAGGGCAGTAGAACAGTGGGGTTCTTCTTCTCTAGGCTGGGAGAAGCTCTGGGAGTGGTTTGGTGAGGTTTTGTTGAGAAAAATTTTAACACCTGTCAACAACCTTCTCATGGCCGAGAAGATGAGTTTAAATGGTCAGGGCTATGGTCTGAGCTAGGGCTCAATTGGTGGGTGGATTCCACTGCTTAGTTGGAGGGCAGTGGAGCTCCAAAGTTTGATTTGGCGAAGGTGGCCAATTGGGTGAGTTTGGGAGAGTTTCACTTGGTGGTGGCTCTTGGTTTTGACCCCCTCCGGCGGCTAGGCCGGCCGGCAAGGACAAGGGAGCTGGCCATGGGTCAGGTCAACCAAGGAGTAGGGTTTAATGGTGATTAGCAGGCAAGGGGGGATTTTGGGGTAAGGCAAAAGAGGATTTATCCACTTAAGGGAAGAGATCCCTTAAAATGGGAACCCCTTGGTTCATGGCTCACTTAGCTTGGGCTAGGTGGATCTAGGGTGGTTCCTAGGGTTCACTTAGTGGCTGTGGATAGGTTGGTTTAGCCACATTTGGTTCAATTTGGTTTGGTTTGGTCATGGGTTCAAATTGGCTCACTTGGGTTTGGGTTTGTCTAACTTGAGTTTGGTTTTGATTTAGGTCCAAGTGTCTTGAGCAATTTTCTAGAAATGATTGCCGTGAAAAAAGTTCATGAAGACATCGAGAGGTTTTGGGTTCAATTGAAGGGTCAATTTAGTGGATTTTGGTATTTTGGGCAATTTAGGCAAGGTTAAATCAACTTGGGTCCAAGTTGGGTTAAGGTGGGGTTTAACCAATTGAAAGTTTCAAATGGTCTAGGGGAATGTATTTAAGAGTTCCCAACATCAATTGGGAAGAAATTTTAGGGTTTGGCTAATCAATTTGGTAGGTTTAGGGCATGGGTTCACTTTAAGCTAAAATAAGGGTTTTGGATTCCAAATGGAATTGAACTTAAATATGAATCATATTGGACTTGGATTAGGTTTATATTGATAGTAATGATGTTTAAGTGAAGTTTAGAATTGAAATTGGGCAAAATTGAGGTCAAATGGGTTGGTTTGGTATGACATTGGGTCCATTTAGGTTAAAAATGGGTCAATTTGGGGATTTTGATAAAAGTGGGTTATTTTGGAAAAATTGGGCTATGGTGTAGTTAAACAAAATGAAATTGGGAATATTTTGGAATTTCTGGAATTTTCTGGGAATTTTTGGAATTTTGTGCCAAAAGGATATTTTAGGGTATCAAGAGGTTATTTGGAGGGTATTGGGGTATTTTGGTGGTTTTAAAAGGTTGGAATTGTTTCAAAATGATCTTTAGGATTTTTTAAGAATTTTGGGTAATTTTTGGGGAATTTTGGAAATTTTGGGGCAATTAGGTAATTTTAGGTAGGTTTGAAGGACCTAATGTCAAAACTAGGCATTTTGATAAAAGCTGAATTTTGATCATGATGAAGCTTAAAGTGAGCCATGGACCAAGAAATGTCCACCCTGAACATCTCATGGGTTATTCCCAACCCTCTTAGCTAAAGAGCTAGGGGTTTGGACTTAGCCACATGAGTGCTCCAATGAACCAGGGGGGAGAATTGGGTAAGGATGGTGTGTGTGAGAGTACAGTGTGTGTAAGCCAGACCTCACCAGGACCAGGCCACCTAGGGTAGTCCTAAGGCTTGAACAACCTATAGGAGCTCACTATTGGTTCTCCATATGGTGGTCTTAACCTTCTAAGGTGATTTAGAGGTTTGCAATCATCCAAGTAGATTCCAAGAGGAGTCAAGAAGTAGCTGAATTACTAAAGGGTGGATCCCAATTCTAGTCCTCTAGGATAGTCAAGGAGAAAATCTTATGGCTAGATCCTAAGAAGCACTAAGGAGAGAAAAGACCTCACCAAAAATGAGGTCAACACAACAAAACCAGGTGAAGCGTCTAAAGTGCGGAGTCATGAAGCTGAAAAACAATAGGGAGGACCAAAATGAAGTGGAGGCTAGGGGATCGTAACCTGCAGAGATATACTCAAGAATAACAGAAGTTGGGAGTCCTTATATCCAAAACAGAGTAACAAAAGGCCTAATCATGAAACCCAAAAACCTTAGCCACCAAACAGACAAAAAACAGAACAACAGACACCTATCAGCGTGATGCAATTGCTGATATCTGTATCCCACATTCCAAAAGATGGTTGGGACTATTAGGTAAATAAAAGACTGAACCAAATGACTAAAGTAGCAAACGGTGTGTGAATAATAAATAGAAAAGTGGTATAAATCCAAAATAAAAGTGCAAGAATTCCAACACTCATTGTATATCAATATCTGAGATAGGGTAATGCCATTAGATCTCCATGTAAAAGAAGAGAAAGCTGAGATGGAGGTAATTTACCCACCAAAGGTCTGTCTGTTCAATGCTTAGCTAACCAATCAGCAGGTTGGTTACCCTCCCTGTAAATGAATGATACTTGAACCTGTAATGAATGTGTGTTTATAATATGTCATATCCTTCTAAATAGATATATAAGATTCCATGGAATGGGACTGTTTCTATAGAAAAGATTGATCAGCATTGTGGAGTCAGTTTCCACCTGAAGGTTCTAAAAAAAAAAATAGATAGCGAGTCTTTAATGCAAGTAAAAATGCCCAAACTTCAGCAATGAGAGGCGTATCAGCCACCACAGGGGAGTTAAAGAAACACAACAGATTTCCTCCGTGGTCTCTGAATAGGCCTCCAACTCCAGAAAAATATTCAGTCCAACATCCATCAATATTAGCCTTGATCCACCCCTGTACAGGGAGCATCCATCTAACAAGAACAGACCATCTTGAAGAATGAGGAGTGCAGGATGAAAGTTTTTCAGCACGGTTGTAATAAGCCATAATATGTGAGAAAGTTATGCTAGAGGTGGGGGGAACATCAGAGTGTTTAAAACTATTTCTGGCATTCCACACAAATGAAATGATCACCACAGGAAAGCTCAGCATATGTTTCTCATCTTGTGAAAAATCTTGCCAAGTGTTGAAGTAATTAGAAATAGAGCAGCTTCCTGGCCATGCAATGTTAAATGCATTACCCAATCTATTCCATATGTATCTAGTGTAGGTGTAATTAAAAAAAATATGGGAGCATGACTCCTCAGCTCTTTTACAAAAAAAGCATATAGATGCCAATCTTAAGCCCTTCAATTTTAAAATGTCATCCAGAGGAAGTAAAGAAGAGAAAAACCTCCAGTTAAAAAAAGACATTGCAGTGGTGAAAAGAGAATTCCAGCTGTGGGAGCCCCAAATCCAATTAGAAAAATTGATGATAGATTTATATAAATGTTTGCTAGCAGAAACATGATTTACCTTCTTCCATATGGGTCTATCTTTTTGAGTTGCCTGTAAAGGAATTTGATTGATGAGTAAAGCAACATCATTACCAACTAAAGCCCTCGACTTAATTAAATCCCACCGACCATTAAACCAGCAATCAAAAACAAGTAAATTTCCATCAAGAGGGAATTGAGGTAATGGAGTAATTTGTGGTAAACCCTAGAAATCATGCCAAAAGGATACTTTGACATCCCCAACTCCCAGAATAAAAATTGACCAGTGTAAGCCCAGGCATTTACGATAGCTTTCCAAATCCTAGAGTCCCCAGCTTTCCAAGTGACCAAAGATGGATGAGATGTATTGCAATATTTAGAATGCATATAATCAGCCCATAAGGATTCACCAAGCCTAAATTTATACCAAAACTTACACATGTTTATTTCCACAATATGAGGTAGGGCTTTAAAACTAAGGCCCCCAGAGAATTTAGGCTTATAGAGCTTCCTCCAGGAGCGCCACCTTGGCACCTCCACCCTCCCAAAGAAAATGATTAAACAAGTTTTCCAGATATTTAAGAGAACTTTTTTTGGCATTAAACACTTGGAGGGCATATAAAGGTATGCTTTACAAAACACTAGATAATAAAGTTAATCTGCCACCATTGGAGAGGAAAGTATTCTTCCAATCCTTGATTTTGTATTGTATTTTATCAATAATCTCATCCATCTGGATTTGCTTGCATCTTCCACTAATAAGATTAACCCCAAAATATTTGAGAGGCAAGGAAGCTAATTTAAAACCAGTGAAAAGATTAGCCAATTGTTTATTACAATGCGGCATGTAGTTGCTAAAGAAGAGCTGACACTTATCTCTCGCTAAAGGATAGACCGAAATACCCTCAAAATCAATCAGAACTTTTAAGGTTTGTCTGATGGCAAGTTTAGATGCATTAGAAAAAACAATTATGTCATCAGCACATGCAAAATGAGTAACCTGATAGTGAGCTCTATTGTGATAATGTGTATATGGGTGTTTCGTTTGAAAATGATCCAACATTCTAGACAAATAATCAAAGGCAAGGATAAAGATTATAGGGGAAAGGGGATCACCGTGCTTGATACCTCGCTTAGCATTAAAGAAACCATAAGAAGTGCATTGACCAACACACTATAGAAATTATTAGACAACCATCTCAAAATTAAGCTACAAAAATTATGCTCAAAACCTCTAGCAATAAGAACATTATGAATAAAATCCTAATTTATAGTATCAAAGGCTTTTTTAATGTCCAGTTTGATAATAAGATTACCTCCTCTGCATTTTTCTGTCAAGATCCTCAAGGAGTTCTTGAGCAAGTAAAATATTATCTGTAATTTCTCTTCCTTTGATAAAAGCAGATTGTTGATAGGAGAGATGTGGTTGGATTCTAGCCACAAGGATCTTACTGATAACCTTGGATATGGTTAAGGTTAGAGAGATAGGTCTAAAATTATGCCAATGGGATTTATCTCTTCCTTTAGGGATAAGCACTATCAAAGAAGCAGAGAAGTACTTACAAATATCATCACCGTGAAAAAAACTTTGAATAGCCAGAATAACCTCCTTCTTAATGATATCCCAACATGTGGCATAGAAAGTAGATGTAAAACCATCAGGGCCAGGAGCTTTATTAGAATTGATCTCTTTAAAAGCATTAAAACTTTCCTCCTCAGAAGGGACACCTGAAAGATAGAGGGAGGCCACAAATTGTTTCTCAGGGGCAAAAAGAGCATTAATGATGGGAGACACCTGCATATCATTGGAAAACAAGTCAGTAAAATGATGAACTGCATTTAAACCAATCTCCTCTGCTTCATTAAGGACAGTCCCATCATCAGTAATGACTTTTGATAATAGAGTTATGATTGATCCTATTTTTAATGGATGCATGGAAATATTTAGTATTTCTATCCCCATTAATGAAATGAAGATCATGAGCTTTTTGCTTTAACAGGTCTTCCTCCAGAGAGATGTCAGCAAGAAGTGTGATATGGGCCTGGGTAAGCTCATTTAAAATTTCAGGACTCGGGCTTTCTCTAGCTTCCAAAGCATTAACCAGCTGTTGGGACTTGTGGAACCTAGTGTGTATGTTGCGAAAAACCTCGTAATTTCATATCTTCAAACCAGTAGCCACTATCTTCTATAATTGCCATAAAATAAACCAAGGAGAGCCACGACTAACGAGCTTCCACAAAGCCTTGATCAGCTCAACAAAAGTGGGATGAGATGTCCAAATATTTAAGAATTTAAAATGTGAAATAACAGATTTGGGATGGAAAGCTAAATTAGTAAAAGGGGGTTATGATCAGAAGAGGCATGACTCAAGTGTTGAACTCGAGAAGTGTGGTAATAGTTAAGGAACTTGGAATTGCAAAAAATCTATCAAGCCTCTGAAAGAGCAAACCACGTCTCCAAGTATAAGGAGACCCGGTGAAACCCAAATCAAACAAGTCAGCTTGTGAAATATTATCAAAAAAATGCTGCATTAGAGCAAAATCAGGTCGGGCACCACCTTTTCTTTCAGCAGGTGACATTATCATGTTAAAATCGCCTCCAACACACCAATTATCCGGTATAGTGGAACCCATGGCAACTAACTTGTTCCAAAGAAGATATTTTTCATGAAGCAGAGAGCTAGCATAAACAAACGTGATCCAACCAGTGAAGACATCAGCAGTGTAATGAGCAAGTATAAACAGTTTACCATCTTCAATAATTTGAATTTGAAGATTTTTTTTCCAAAATAACCAAATTTTATTATTGGTATTACAGTAGTGGGAGTAAAGAGGAAAAGAAGATAGAATTTTATCCTTATGATTAGAAACCAAAGCCTCCAAAATAGCAAAAATGCTCAAATGATGGATTCTACTGCCAGTACATAGGATAATCGAGATTGACTCAGACTTCGCACCAGCAGGCCTGCAATACGAGGAAAGTGACTGGGTCCCAGTTGACCGAGAGGAACTCGCCTGGCCGACGAGAATGAAAGTGGGTGGCCCAAGCCACCATTCCAACAGCAAGAAAAGGAAAACAAGCACTGAAGAAGAAAAGAAAATCAAGTCTGTAGTCGCTACAGCAGAGGGCAGGCTTGTCAGCGCCGCGCCCACAGAGATTCAAGAAGTACGAAGAGCTACTCTCACTACAACTCAGCGAAGAAATAAAAATCGCTGTATCCGCAAGATGTTAACTAAATTAGCCGCGAACCAGCGCGACGAGGCTGTTGCTACTGCCAGTACATACACTTCAAGGACACCGGTTCACCAGGTACCAGAAGAAAGGAGGCCAGCTCCTAGGACAACAGAAGAGACCAGAGAAATCTCAAGAAGATCAGAAGAAAGAAGGTTACAACGCCACAAGACAAAGTCGCCAATAATGCATAACCTTGTTGCAGAAGCAACCCCGGAGGATGTCCCGACGGACACCATCCCCGAGGAGCCGAGGTATGCTGGAGAACGTGAAGGGATTGAGCCGTATATCCCACAGTACGTCACCAGGCCCCGCCATTTGTAGATTATTTCGGAATACGAGCTAGAAAGAATACAGAATGTCGAAAAGAAAACTTTTGAATACTTCGAGAGAATCAGAGGCAGGAGGATCAATATACTAGAAGGCCTCGAGCTACATACAGACGTGTTCTCAGAATATGAACAACAACAAATCATGGACTGCATCCGAGATTTAAAAAGAATGGGCCGAGCGGGCCACCTAAGAGAAAACACTTACTCGGAACCCCGGAGATGGATGCCAGGGAAAGGTAGAATTACAATACAATGTGGATGCTGCTACAACTTCGCGAGAAGACGGAAGGGAAACCCACCGAGAATACTCCGTCATGGCCGAGTGGATCCAATGCCATTAGTCATCAAAAGGATGGTAAAAAGGATGATAACATGGAGGGTACTGCCGGCAGATTGCATACCCAACAGTTGCATCATTAACATTTACAAGAAGGGTGACTGCATACCCCCGCACATAGATCACCACGACTTTGTCAGACCTTTTTGCACAGTTTCTTTTCTGAACGAGTGTAATATCATGTTCGGATCTGACCTCCGGATAGCAGGCCTAGGTGAGTTCCGAGGGCCAGTAAAGATACCATTACCGGTAGGTTCCGTCATGATACTGAAGGGCAACGGAGCAGATGTCGCTAAACATTACATACCAGGAGTACCAGTGAAGCGGATCTCAGTTACTTTCAGAAGGATGGACGACAGGAAGACACCTTACCACTTCCAGCCAGACCAGGAGCTAGAGAGCCTCCGGCCTTACGAGCTGTGAGTTACATGGAAAATATCACACCTCCAACGTACATCTATACGGCATCCTTGCCAAGGATGGCTTGGAAGGTGATGTTATTGACCATGTACCTCACTATTCAGACATGGATTTCTGACAGATACCTTTTTGGATGGATCGAGAAAGATCATACATAGTCCATTTTGAGTCTACATGGATTGTATGAGATGTATTCCAGATCGAGTTGTATGATTTATCTTCACCATGATTGCAATAAAAGTGACCATGTCACATTTTTGGCCTTCACCTCTTTTGTGCAAGTTGACTGAGAAACGCCATTAAAGTTAAATGAACTTCGAACAAAGAACAGAAAAGAAAAAAAGAATAAAAGAAAACTTTCCTTAAAAATCTAAAAATGATGAACACCAAATTCACATGAACATTAAATAAACGATAAAATAAATTTGAATCGTTAAAGGACAAACAAAATGAGCACAAATTTTCAATCAAATTTCAAATTCAATCTTTCCAGATTCCAAATCAAATCGCAATCAAATTTCAAATTCAATCTTTCCAATTGTCAAATCAAATCTCAATCAAATTCAAATTCAATCTTTCCAAATTTCAATCGAGTTCAAACTCAACTTTCCAAATCTGAAATCCAATCCGTTCTACTCTCTCCCTTGTCTGGGATGGAAGTGGTTGATTCCATTGACACGGATCGAATCTGATGGCGAGGAATTGTATCCAATCCAAACCAGTAACTTTCGATCAACTCTTTTGAATGGGATATGTAGCATCTACGTATTCCCTCCTACTCTATTTCTTTCAACAAAAAAATCTTTCACAACTCTCATGAAATTCCTGAAACACCAAAATTCCGCACTTTTCAAATCCACACTGCAAATCTTTGCAAAATCATTTACCCTTTCAAAATTCAAACCTTTGGGGTTGAGGATTTTACATCCGAGACTGATTGCTTTAGGATTCTTTCCCTATCGCAATGAAATACATCAAATTCAAATTCTTGGGGTCAAGGATTTTACATCCGAGACTGCATTGCTTTAGGGTCCTTTCCCTATTGCAATGAAATACATCAAAATCAAACTTTTGGGGTTGAGGATTTTACATCCGAGACTGCATTGCTTTAGGATTCTTTCCCTATCGCAATGAAATACATCAAATTTAAACTTTTGGGGTTGAGAATTTTACATCCGAGACTGCATTGCTTTAGGATTCTTTCCCTATCGCAATGAAATACATCAAATTCAAACTTTTGGGGTTGAGGATTTTACATCCGAGACCGCATTGCTTTAGGATCCTTTCCCTATCGCAATGAAATACATCAAATTCGGACTTTTGGGGTCGAGGATTTTACATCCGAGATCGCATTGCTTTGGGATTATTTCCCTATCGCAATGAAATACATCAAAATCAAATTCTTGGGGTCGAAGATTTTACATCCGAGATCGCATTGCTTTAGGATTCTTTCCCTATCGCAATGAAATACATCAAAATTCAAATTCTTGGGGTTGAGGATTTTACATCCGAGACTGCATTGCTTTAGGATTCTTTCCATATCGCAATGAAATACATCAAAATCAAACTCTTGGGGTTGAGGATTTTACATCCGAGACCGCATTGCTTTAGGATTCTTTCCCTATCGCAATGAAATACATCAAAATCAAACTTTTGGGGTTAAGGATTTTACATCCGAGACTGCATTGCTTTAGGATTCTTTCCCTATCGCAATGAAATAAATCAAAACCAAATTCTTGGGGTTGAGGATTTTACATACGAGACTTCATTGCTTTAGGATTCTTTCCCTATTGCAATGAAATACATGAAAATCAAACTCTTGAGGTTAAGGATTTTACATCCAATACCACATTGCTCTGAGATCTCTCCTCATTGTAATGATTCAATCCAATCAATTCAATTTTCTTTTGAGGTTGAAGTGTTACATCTAAAACCACAAAATTTCAATTTTCATTTCAAGTTCAAATCCCTTCAAATTAATTTTGACAAAACTTCAATCTAAATTAAAACTCCAAATTGAAATCTAAGCTCACACATCAAAACTTAAATTGAAACAAAATAAAATCTAAATTGAAATTTCCCCAGGTCATGTGATTTGGGATTCACCTCCTTTTCCTTTCCCAGCCGAGAGTTCGAGAATCTCCGGTCTCGGAGATATACTTGACACTCCCCAGCGGAAACTCTTCTACTTTGTCCTAAGTTTGTCACTTGGACGTTTGTGTTGGTTTTGTTGATCGCTTCGGTCAACACAAATACGCGCGGTGTGCTCTGTCAGCTCACCACACCTATTGGGGGTCCATTTGTTGACCTCATTTTTGATGAGGTATTCTCTTCTTCTTTTTAGTACTTAGGATCTAGCCTTAGGCTTTTCCTTTGACTATCTTAGAGGATTAGAATTGGGACCCACCACTTAGAAATTCAAACCACTTCTTAACTCCCTGCAAACTCCACAAAATTGATTGTAGACCCCTAATCACCTAGAGGGTTGAAAATCAAATGTGGAAGTTTAAAGGATGAGTTCCTATAAGCCTCTTTGGCCTTAGGACTGCCCTGGGTGGCCTGGTCTAGTGAAGGGCTGACTTACACATACACTACATTTATACACTACACTTTCACACACATCCTAAAAACACACCCATACCTAACTTGACCTCCTGACTCATAAAGGTGACTCACATGGATGGTCCTTAACCCCTAAGCCCTCGCTAAGAGGGTTAGGAACAACATAGTGGATGCCTCAAATGAGTCCCCTCATGGCTCATGTGGGCTTGATATGGCTTCATGGCTCAACCAAAATGATTTTATTCCACTTACATTCACCTAATCTTCAATTTTCCAAATTTTCAATTTTTGACCCCCGGGACCCTACACCCGCCAGCCTACCCGAAGCCCTTGAAATCCTCCAAAATTTCCAAATCACCCAAAAATTCCCCAAAATTAACCTTGAACATTTCAAAATTACTCAAATTGATCATTCATAGCCAAAAATATCAAAAATTCCAAAAATACCTCCCAATACCCTCCAAATACCCAAAATACCCCTCTTGACCCAAAAATCCAAAAATTCAGAAAATTCCCAGAAAATTCCAAAAAATCCCAAATATTCCCAATTTCATTTTGTTCAACTACACCATGGGCCAATTTTGTCAAAACCCCCAATTTGACCCATTTTAACCCTAAGTAAACCCAATGTCAAACCAAACCTACCCAATTGATCCAAATTCTGGTCCAATTCAATTCTAAACTTCAATTCAACATTCCCAACACCAATCTAGACTAAATCCAAGTCCAATTTGATTGATATTTGGATCTAATTTCACTTTTGGCCTTAAAGCCCAATTTGGACCCATGACCCAAACCTAACCCAAACTAACCCAATTCAACTCCAATGAACCCCAAATCTTTTCTAAACCTTCCTTAACATTCCCACAAACAAAACACTAACATGATTTGCCCAAAATTTAGACCCAAACCCCACTCAAATTCAACCCAAAGCTAAAAGGCCCAATTTTGACCTAAACCCAAACCTAACCCAAATGAACCCAAACCCCAAAATCAAACCTCAAACAAAGCCAAAACCTCTTTGAAACACTCCCATAAACATTTCCCAACATTTATTTTACATCAATTTGAACCCTAGCCCAACATTGGCCCAAGTTAGCCCAATTTGACCTACATTGGCCCATTTACCAAAAAGGTCCAAATCCAACCCAATTCAAACGCAAATCACTCCAAACTTATTTCAAATCACTCATGAAATATCCCTAAACCAAACTCAATAATTATTTGGCCCAAAATTCTACAAAATTCCCATCCATGAATTCATTCTTAAACTTAAAAGCCCACTTACATGAAACCTTCCTAAAGCCCATCTCCACCAAAATCCAAAGAGCCAAAATCAATCCAAAACCCATATGACAATTGCTCTACACCATATTTTCAATTAAATCAATCCCTAAGTTTCAAAACTCATCATGAATCCATTCCAAATTAAGCCCCATACAAATTCCCATCAAAATACCAAAATTTTCTTAAATCCATTTCCATGAAATCGACTTAACTTTTCCCAAGCCAAAGATGAGCCATGAAGCCATGCATGAGCCACATGGAAGCCATGAGAGCCTCTTTACATGTCACCATGCCATTTTGGGAAAAAGGAGGAGACTCTTTCCTTAATTCCTAAAGGTGATTAACCACTCCCATGATTCCCCTTAACCATGCTTATGCCTAATTGTGCTTGGATGGTGACTTGACCCTACTGATTATGCCGAGCCAAATCACTTTCTCTTCAGCCTAAACCAAGCCTTGGGTGGTGCACCTAGCCCAAAGGGATGGGTTGACCAATTTGAGCCAAAATGAGCCTTCTCTCATACCATTCTAATCCAAGCCTTTTACACATGGCATTTGCCAATCGCCTACACTAAACCCCGCCACCGACCCACCCGAACAAGATGGTGACCGAGTGCTCGGCCGGCCAGCCACCGTGTCGCCGGAAAACACCATGGCCGAGACCTCGGGAGGAGCCAAACTTTGGAATTCCACCTCGCCGAGCCGCCCCATGCCCAATGACCACCATGGCTCGTTCTTCCCATGCCCAGAGCAGCTCGATCCCAACCCTCGGCCATCCCCGCGAGGCTCTCCGACCACCTCTATTTAAACCCGACCCCTCACGGCCATGGAGGAGAGTTGCACAAACCTTGCCGAAACTCTGCCAAAATTGTTCCAAACCCTACTCCATACTTAGAGCAGTTGATCCCCAATGTCAATTTGCCCTAATCCCCACCAACAGAACCCAATTTCCCAACTGAAATTTCACTCAAAAACCAGGACACTTTGCCACAGTCGAGCCAATCTTCAAATCGATCGGCCCTACACCTTCACTAGACCAAGAGGAGAAGTTTCCCACCGAAAGCCCCATCTCCAGAGCCACCCAGCTTGTTCCAGCCTCCAAGCTTTGTGATCGGCCGTGGTCACTTTCATAGCTAGGCAATTCACCGCACCATGAGACTTCATCCGGAGCTTGTCGGGATCCAATCGAAGGTGACACAACCCTTATATTGAAGCCACACTTCTCTGAGCAAAGGTATGAGCTAATTCTTCATCCCGAGCTTCTGGAGATTCTCCATTTCAAATGCTTTAATTTCAATGCATGATCACCGTATAGATGTGTTCGTCTCTTCAATACGAATCCATAGAGCACAAGAACACCAAAATTCGTTAAGTATTGAGTGAGATATTAGGGATTTAGTGTGGACGGTTCTCGGGCTAGGAGGCTTTTGGGCAATGAACGGATGCCGTTCATTTAATACACGCACGGACGGACGGCCAAGATCACACCGGATGAGGAGACGGAACGATACAGCGGGCCCCTAGAGCGCTGAGTCGGATGGCGGCGTCGAATCAGTGAGCGCCACGCGGCTTTTCGGAGCTGCCGAGGTTGACGCGGCGCCGCGTGGATAAATAGAAAATTAGGGTATTTTCTTATTTATTTAATTCCCTAAACTTCAAAAATCCATAACTTTGTGCAGAAAAATCAGAAAAATAAAATAAAAATACCCTTTTGCTCTGTGAACAGAGGAGAATAATGTGGGAAAAAAATCATTTAATTTCATCAAGTATTTTATTTTTAATGATTTATTTACTCTCTGCATTGTTTTAATTCTCCATGCATATAGGAAATTCACTATGGCATGAGACCATAGGGCTTTTGAAGCCTCTGAACTTGGGAATATTCCCTGAATTTTCCAAAGTCAGAGGCCATCCCTATGAGAAGTTATTGATTTTTCAAATTCATGTTGCTGTTTTGAGTATTTTAAATCCAATAATTAGCATGTTGTAAAATAAATTCTAGGAAAATTTTGTGATGTCTCTTATGACCAGAGGACCCTAGGAAAAATAGGTTTTGAATTAATCCACTTGGAATAATCCTAATTGGTTTAAACACCCAAAATAGGTCCCTAATTAATTAAAGCTAATCATACATCAAATTGACTTGAAATCAATTCTCCACTGACCTTTAGGATCAAAGGAACCCACCATAAAAATTTGAAGTCAATTGGACTTGGTTAGCCCTATTAAATGGGTTGATTAAGCCATTTAGTCAATTTGAATTTCAAAAATTCATAACTTTCAAAATACTTTTCAAAAATTCACCAAATTAGTTTTGGAGCCTCTCTGATATCAGGGGAATTTAAGAAAATTAAAATTTCAATTTTCCTAAAAAAGTTGATTTTTTGGTATTATTTTAATATTTTAATAATTAAAAAATAATAAAAATCACAAAAATAATAAAATTCACCAAAATGTCACATTTTGACTTTTAATCACTTAGGAACAAACCCCATATTTTTTTTAGGTCTATTTAATGAGATATTAAATTTTAAAGCCCTAAGGTATTTTTAAAATTAAAAAATGTATTTTTTTAGCATTTCCACTAAAATAATTCTAATAAATCAAAGAAAAATCAGAAAATTGTAAAAATTGATTCTCTGATTTCCTTGATATCAGAGAGATTTTTGAAAAATGTAAAATTCATTTTTCAATCTTTATTTTATTTTAAAATTAATTAATACTCCAAAACTTAAAATAATCATAATAAAAATAATATAATTCAAAAAATCACCAAAATTGGTCCAAGTGGTCCTCTGGTCATTATGAATGTCCCATAATTTTCTTAAGGACAGAAACTTTCCCTTGGTCATATTATTAAATTTTCCTTGGAAATCCCTATTTTCTACCAAAAATAATTACATAAATAAATTAAATATAGAAAAATCACATTTTCTCCTCTCATGTCTTTATTGGCATATGAGTGAAGTCACATAAAAATTTTAAGTTCATTTAATCTTAATTTAGTGAGTTATGAAATTATTAAGCTTGAAGGGCAAAGTGGTAATTAAAAATTTTAACCCTTAATTAAAACTTTAGGTTTAATAAAATTAATAAGTAAAATATTTGATCTTAATTTGATTTGGATGATTGAAATTTAAATAATTAAAGGGTAGAAACCTACTAAATAATTTGAAGATAATTAAAATAAACTTTAATTAAATAATTGATTAAATTTGGAAGAATAATAAAATTGGAATTATTAAAATAGGGATATTATTAGGAAGAGATTTGTTCTTTAATTTAAAAATCCCTAAATTAATCATCCTAATAATATTTAATCCCCAATTAAAATGATAATTCAAATTTAAGTTTTAAAATGTTAAAGGACTTAATCATTAAAATTAAATTAAAAGTTAAATTACTAAACTCTTTTTAAATTTTCAATTAAATTAAAATTAAAAATAAAATTAAATTAAAGATTAAATTAAATTAAATCAAACAAATTAAATTAATTTAAATTAAATTAAATCAAATAAATTAAATTAAATTAAATTGAACAAATTAAATTAAATTGAATTAAATTTAATTAAAATTAAATTAAATTAATCAAATAAAATAAAATTAAAAAAAATAATTAAATTAAATTAAATTAAATTAAATCATATTAAATTAAATTAAATTAAATTAAATTAAATTAAATTAAATTAAAATAAAATAAAATCAAGTTAAAATTAAAATTAATTTAAATTAAATAAATTAAATTAAAATTGAAGCTAAACCAAATTAAATTAAATTAAAGTTAAATTAAATTGAATTAAAAATAACATCACCTAAGACATAAAGAATTCAAAAATAAATCTAAAGCAACTTGAACACTATTCCAAATTTAAACACGTTAACTGAGATTAAATTAAATCACAAACCATTTGGACACCAATTTTTCCTCGAAAGCTTTGGTTATCATAACTCCTAAACAGAACGTTAAATGAAATGTTACTTAACCTATAGGATATTCAAATGTCCTAGTTCACTGAGCAAGATAACAAAACTTGAATTCCCGGACGATTAATTCATTTGTATGATTAAATTCATTTGGACTTAAAACAATTCTAAGCAATATTGAAAAGATGTTTAAGATTCTTCTTAAGCACTTCCTCAATATGACGGGATGTTTATAAGAACAACTAAACTTAATTGTTCTTTGATGAAGAAAATCGTCCTCAAACCAAAACACAAGAACCTAGACGTCATAGGAAATGACTAGCTATAGGATTAGGAATTTGGTAGAAAACCATAACCCTTCCCTTAGCTTTACCTAGGAACTTGCTTAAATGTTCTAAATTCTGTTTAAGTGTAGCCTAGGATGACGGGAAGACCCTCCAGGTACGCTTTTATTTTATTGCAACTTACCTTATTGCAATTTATTTAATCGCATCGCACGTACTTTTCTTGCATGATAAACAACTGTTGCATGAAAACCCACACCTTTAGGATAGTCCCTAAAACTGAAACCAAAACTAAATTAAAAGTCATTAAAAGATAAAATTCACCGCCACAACATCTCAAAATATAAAACAACTCAAAATTTAATCACAAACGAACACGTAACTACAATTATAACTAAATTAAAACGTCTTGTTGGATGATCGGGAATACCTCGGATGATGTAACCTACGTGTTGCTAACGGGATTTCCCAAGGTCTAAATGAAAGTGTGGAACTCATTCAGATCGAGTTTAGCAAATTCATCTGGACTAAGTGAATCCGATAAAAATAACGATGCCGGAAGGATGGAACCGTGGGATCTTAACCGGTGTTGTTATAATCAACTTTAAGATTTGTTTTAATTAAAATATTAAAAACACTTGGACTTTAAGATTTTCTCTAAACCAAAACACTTCTCTCATCTCCTCGATTTATGACTTCTAAAACTAAACCCCGCAACAA
Organism: Papilionanthe hookeriana x Papilionanthe teres; assembly: GCA_022702705.1. NCBI lineage: Eukaryota > Viridiplantae > Streptophyta > Magnoliopsida > Asparagales > Orchidaceae > Papilionanthe > Papilionanthe hookeriana x Papilionanthe teres. Next base: position 34,662,337 of record CM040430.1, on the reverse strand, counting down.
CAAGGAGCTCGGAGCATGGTGGGCAGCACGACCATCATCATCAGCAAAATTCGGATCTACCTCAGCAAAACTTTCTTAGAGTTAAATAACCAAACCATAGGACTTCGAGGTAGTTTGCCTAGTGCAACATAAAACCTCAAACTCTTCGTTAGGCATTTGCATGATCATGTCATGTAAATTAAGCCCTAACCGGTCTTAGGACTCTGAGGTAGTCGTTCGGTACGACATAAACCCTCATATCTTCAAGGCTATTTGTATGATTGTCTCATACGAAAATAAGTCCAAATTAATTAAAATTGGCAAGATTGAAATATCAGATAACATTAGGGCCTTCCTAAATTCAAGCGAAACAATAGGATAGTCGGGAAATTACCGAAGTTCGCTTCGAATCTGTGATTTCTCCTACCTTTCTTCCTTTGAATTCCCAAAACAAAATGTTCCAAATTTGATCCATTCCCTATCGAAATTCCAAAATTCAATCCTCGAAAACTTAAACTTTGAAATTCTCGAGAGCAGAACTACAGATTATTATCGAGAGTTTTCTTAGGTGATTCCCGTCACTTAAGATGTAATTAACTATAGGGGCTTGCCCTTATAGGGAATTTTAAATAACCCGAGTAATATAAACCATGTTTAATGCTTTCATATTAAGCGGGGAATTTGTCGGCTTATAAAATTGGTTCGCGGACCAAACGGATGTCACAAACCTTTCTAGTTTATCTAATCGAGCCCCATTATCAAGCAGTGTGTCTATTCTTCGGGATAGATACACGGTTTGCGGTGCGGTGCTCGTTTATGTGAACTATTTGGGATGTGAAATCAGTTTGATTTCATATCTTAAAATTTTTAAACATAAAATTATTTTCAAAATCAAATGCTACTTTCTAAATTATATATATATATATATATATATATATATATATATATATATATATTTAAATCAAATTTAAAATCTAAAATTCGCCGACAATTTCTGTTAGGCGACCCCCCTTTTCAAAATAAAACACACAAACCTAAAAATAATGCCGACAGTAGTAGGCTGCATCTTCATGAATTCCAATCTCATGTACGGAGAATGGTTGCAAATCACCTTTGATGCACTGTTCCCTTCCTTCGTAATACTTTATGCACTGGTGCAGAGACGATGGTACCATCTGGTTTTCATGGATCCATGGCCGATCTAATAGAGTGTTGAACGATGTCTCAGAATCAATTATGTGGAATTTTACGGTTGTCTTTGCTAAATCACCGATCTTCATTAGTAGTTTTATTGATCCGAGAGCTCTTTCTCCTTTCTGATTAAACCCTCTTAATAACATCTTGTCTGTTTCAAGCTCGCGAGCATCAATTTCCAAATACACTAGCGTCCGAAGATTCATTATGTTGATTGATGCTCCTGGATCCACCAACACTCTGGAGAGCATAAACTTTCTAATAGTGACTGAAATGTACAACGGTCAGTTGTGATCAGCCGTTCCCAGTAGTAGGTCATTGTCTATGAAGGTAACACCTCGTCGTTCTTTTAACGAACAAACGTCATCTAGGGAATCTCCAGCCATTTGAGCTAAACAAATCTCTGGATCAAGTAAGGCCTTGATCAGAGCTTCCCTCATCTCTTTTGATAGGATCAGAGCGTCGTATATGCTTATTTTGGCTGGTAGCTTCCTAAGATGGGCTAGCACATTATAGTCCACTTTATTACCATGTCTTTCAATTTCTTCTCGAACGGGCAATTCTTCTGCTGGGGTTGGCTCTTCCTGAACAACTACCTGCTTTCCTTTATTTTTTGGACACATCCTGGGAGGTAGAACTTTTCCGCTTCTTAGGTTGACTTCGGTAATTTCCTCTAAATCTGATGCTGGATATGCCGGCGTCTTCCCTTGAATCGAAACGACAGGCTCTTCTGGAGTTGCTTTGAAATCTGATAGTTCTAATTCTACCGTGATCAGAGCTCTTTGAAATTCACAAATAGACTCATTGCTTGTAGTGCTTTCATAGCCTCCTTTGTGAACATCTTCTTCATCGTGATCATCGAGGTTATGTATGATTTGAGAATTGTTATTGGAATTGAGATCCAGATTAGGTTGGTTGTCTTTAGTTACGTAATCATTAGAAATAGTCAAAACGTAGCCAATGTCGAAACTCTTATCATTATAAGATCCTTCCGGGGCGAGCAAATAATCATACAGAGTCAGAGGTCCTAGGGATTTTTCCCCCAAATCAGAAATAACCATCCTAAGATAAGCAGCCCCTAGTCTACGCTTTGGAGCCTCGGTTTTCTTTTCTTCCACGATCTTCTCCTCCTTCTGGGGCAATTCTTCGATCACAAGCGATAGTGCTGGCTCGGCAGGTTTCAAACTTTGAGTTGAAGCGCGCATCGAAGCGGTCTGGATATGATCCAAAATTTTCTTTGATGACTTCGTCCAAACGGTACTCCATCCATCATCGGTCGTATACGAGTCTATTATATCAATAGGATTCATTGAAATAACATTGATGGAACCTCCTTTTTGGGGCTCCTTCATGTATTCTTTCAGAATCGTTATGTTCCCTTTTCGGAGATTGTCATCAAGCCAGCTCTTGAAAGTGATGCAATCCTCTATCTTATGCCCGAGCATCCGGTGTTAGGGTCAATAGTTCGGATGATTTTTCTTGTTGACTTCTTCTGGCCATTTGGGCTCTGGTAACTGGAAATCTGGCGTCTTCATTAAACTGCGGAACTTCTTCGCTACTGCTTCAATCTTGAATGGATATTCCTTATTCAGAAATTCTTTTAGGGTGCGCCATGGATGAGGTGGTTTTTCATAACGCTGAGATGACTGATAGCTCGGTTGAGGTTGTTGGTAGTTCTGCTGAGGTTACTGGTATGTTCGTTGTGGTGGTTGATAACTGGGTTGCGGTCGCTCTGGCGTTATCTGCACTGGCTGCTTGCCCTTATCTACTACCGCGACGATTCCAGATTTCTTTTCAAATGTCTTAACGGGCTTCCGTTTATCAGTCTTGTCTACAAAACTTAGCTGCTTTGCCTCCTCTTGTAAGCTCCCGGCCTTGCTAAGCAACTTCTCGAAAGTCTTGATTGTAAATCCTTTGAGGAGAGGTGTTATAGGGCCGTGAATATTCTTAAGTAGGATGCCGACTGCGTGCTGTTCTTGAAGCTGTGGCTCACACTTCATGCTTAAATTCCTCCATCGAAGTATGTAATCCACTAAGGTCTCGTTCGGTTTCTGTCGCTCCACCACTAGATCACCGATGGTGATATGGTGCTGAGCTCCGGCGAATCGCTTAATGATAAGGTTTTCTAGTTCCAAGAAGGTCTTAACTGATCCATTCGACAATTCTGCGTACCAGTCGAAAGCAATCCATGATAAACTTCTGACGAACTGTCGGAAGAGTAAAGCGTCACTCCCACCGGCCTTGCAACCACTAGCACAAAAATGTGCAACGTGCTGCCGAGGGTTTCCGGTACCATCAAAAGTCTTGAATAGAGGTGGTATGAAGCCTTTTGGGTATTGGACTGCATCGAATTCCTCAGGGTAAGGTCTACCCATCTGAATAGATGTTCCGCTCTTAGCTTGTGCTAAGGCCTCTCGCACCTGCTGCTCTACCATGTTTTGATGTCCTTTTCTGGAAGCATGCTTTATGCAGGATCTTTCTTTTGTTACTCATCTCCGTTGACGGATGTAATCTGTTTCCCTCCATCCGCAATGTGGATAATCTCTGGGGGCATCTCTTTCTGAGGCTGTACTAGACTCTGGAGAGTGGCTAAAGCTGCAGCCATCTCTTCCATCCTCTTTGCCATCTGGGAAATCGTATCATCTCTTTCCTGAAGTTGTGCTCTCATCACTTTCGATTCATCTCTTTCTGCAGCTGCTGGAGCACCTTGCGAAGCTGATGATGCTCGTGTCTCAACCATGTTGATCTCAGCATACTCGTCATTCATAAATTCTGATGAATCAACTTCATTTTCCAACTCTTCTCCTCTTTCTTTTGCCAACCGTCGGATATCCATCCTTAGCTTTCCTATAGAATCCTCGAGGGGTCTCTTCCTTATGGTCTCGCGGTTGTCATGTGATGGCTGTTGAACTTCTTTTTTGGGAGTTTCTTCTATTGCAGTAGCACTTTCTACTGATTCAGGCTCTTTGACGAGGCTTTTCTTCTCAGGATGTTGTGTTGGTCTCGGCTCAGTAATAATAGGTCACCACACCATTCTTCTTGCAGCCAAAAGCCTAGGACCAGATGGTCTGTCTGCTATGTGTTGGAAGGTGGTATCCTCCCCAATTTGCAGACCTGATACAACAACAGGTGAACTGGCTTTTATCCTCTGCTTTGGTTTCTCTATGGCAGTAATAGGCTCTATTCGCGATCCGAGGTGAGATTTAGCTGGCACCCGTCCCATCCTTCTTAAGATTTCTGACACGGGACACCTTTCTTTCTTGGCAAATTTCTTTATTACTACTTGCAGCCTGGCAAATGGCGTAGTCTTAACCCTTTTTCTCTTGTAGTTACTGTAGTATGCAGGTCGAGGTAATGTATCGGCAATTCTTCGGACATCTTCTTCATCTGATGCAGCAGAGAGAGGATGGAACCTACTCCCTTCCAATAGTGGTGTATACTCAGGCAGTTTAGGTATCTCTTTTTGGAAAGCTACTTCAGCAGCTTTAGCCTTCTCGATTCTAGCTATCTTTCTGCTTCTATTCCTCCTCTGAGTCCGAGACAGGGGTGCAACTCTTGAACTGGACCCAATTTTGAAAACAGGCGATATAGCAGCGAAATCTGTACCCTCCACGGTGACAGGCTCATCATAGACTTGGATTTCCTTCCCCTTCAGTTTGGCAGGAGCCGGGGTAGGTGTAGAAATGACTAGACTGGTGGGGGTAGGGACAACAGTCCTCCTACGAATATCAGTACTTCTTTCAGCTGGAACCCTTTGCAGGGGAGGGAACTCTTGAGTTGATTTCAAATTGAACTCAATCAGAGGTTTCTCGTAAGTACGAAGAGAGTGACATCAGTGATTTTGATATCTGTATTGTCGAATCCTTGTCCGAAATGGATGATCCCATTGTCAGACAACTCATCCTTGTAGACAGCTAAGTCCAGTCCGTTGGTGAAGGAGAAGATTAACTTTAGGGTAGACATTTCTGCAAGGCAGATTCCGAATGTCAGTCCCGAATTATATTTCCTTTTGTCGCAAAACTTAGGACAAAAAAGAAAGAGTCCGAACACATTTCTGTTTATCTTAATGTACTTGTGATTTTTAAAGGAGTATGTTTATTAGAAGGTCACTTATTAGGGAATTCGTTTGTTAGAAACAAAACGATTAAAGGAGAAAGGTTACAGAAAAGGTAAAGGACCCGATTTAGAATTGGAAAGGAAGAGAAAGTCTTGTAAGATTTCTCGACAAGAGGGACCGATCCTAATCTAACACCTATCGGGGTCCACCCCACCTCGTAAAAGAGGTAAAAGGATCTCGGAACCTCTCTATTCGGGGGTGTCTAAACAAGTGGCTCCTAAATCCAAGAGTGTTGGCTATACCCGTTCAAGACAGAAATGAACGTGGTATGCCAATAAAAAGAAGGGTAGTTTGATCCACTAGGGACATGGATACACTACCGATTTATGAAAGTAAAACCATCTCATTAAAATGGAGAGAGGAACTATTCCCCAGTGGAGTCGCCAGAATTTGTCGGCATATATTTTTATAGGTTTTAAATTTAATTTAAATATGTATAAGATTTAGAAAGAAGCATTTGATCTTGAAAATAATTTTAAGTTTGAAAATTTTAAGATATGAAATCAAACAGATCTCACATCCCAAATAGTTTATACAAACGAGCACCACACTACAAACCGTGTATCTATCCCGAAGAATAGACACACTGCTTGATGATGAGGCTCGATTAAATAAACTAGAAGATTTGTGACATCTGTTTGGTCTGCGAACCAATTTTATAAGCCGACAAGTTCCCCTACTTAATATAAAGGAATTAAGCAGGGTTTATATTACCTGGGTTCTTAAAGTTCCTTATAAGGGCAAGCCCCTATAGTTAATTACATCTTAAGTGACGGGAATCACCTAAGAAAACTCTCGATAATAATTAGTGGCTTTACTCTCAAGAATTTTAAAGTTTAAGGTTTTCAAACAATTGGTTTTTGGAAATTTCAATAGGGAATGGATCAAATTTGGAACAGTTTATTTTAGGGAATCAAAGGAAGAGAAGTAGGGGATGTCACGGACTCGAAGTGAACTTCGGTGACTTCCCAGCTATCCTATGGTTTGGCTTCGATTTAGGGAGAATTATTTAATGTTATAATCTTGCCAATTTTAGTTAATTAGGACTTATATTCATATAACACAATCATTCAAATAGCTTTGAAGATGTGAGGGCTTATGTCATACCAAACGACTACCTCGGAGTCCTAAGACTAGTTAGGACTTAATTTGCATAACATTATTATGCAAATGCCTAACAAAGAGTTGAGGATTAATGTTGCACTAGGCAAATCACCTCAAAGTCCTATGACTTTGTTGTTTAATTCTAAGAAAAGTTTAGCTAATGTAGATCTTAGTTTTGCTGATGACAATGGTCGTGCTGCCCACTAAGCTCCAAACTCCTTGTTGTCACAGAGGTTTAGTTTTAGAAGGTGAAAAATCAGGAGATGAGAGAAGTGTTTTGTTTTAGTGAAATCTTTAAATCTAAGAGTTTTAATTAAAATAAATCTTAAAGTTGATTAAATATAACCGATTAAGATCCCACGGTTCCGTCATCCCAGCACCGTTATTTTCATCGGATTCACTTAGTCCAAATGAATTTGCTAAACTCAACTGAATGAGTTCCACACTTTCATTTAGACTGTGGAAAATCCCGTTAGCAACACGTGGGTTACATCATCCGAGGTATTCCCGATCATCCAACGAGACGTTTTAATTTAGTTAAAGTTGTAATTTTTGTTGTTCTGTTTGTGATTAAATTTTGAGTTGTCTTATATTTTGAAATGTTGTGGCGGTAAATTTTATCTTGTATGACTTTTAATTTAGTTTTGGGTTCCAGTTTTATGGCTATCCTAAAGGTTTCAGTTTTCATGCAACAATCTTATTTATCATGCAAGAAAAGTAAAACGCGGTGTAGGTAAATAAATTGTAATAAGGTAAATTAAAATAAAGTAAAAGCGTACCTGGAGGGCCTTCTCGTCATTCCCAGCCGAGACTTTAGCATTGCATTGTATGTATGTGTTTTTAATTTTGCAGAAATTAAAACATGCTAGAAAACAGGAAGAAGTAGAACTAACAAGAAGTAACTACTCAATCCTATGATGTCTATGTTTAGATCCTGGTTGTCTACCAAGTCCTATGATGTCTATGCGAATTTCTATATTATGTTTCAATAAACTTTGTTTAAATTCAAGTGAGGATGGTTTCGTTAAGCAGACATATTAAGTTTAATAGACCTCAGAGGTATCTAAACAGTCAAAGAAGGCTGCAGGTCCATGCTTCCCTCTTATATCCTGATGAAAAGTCTCGGGCTCATTTAGACTTTTTATGTTGCTTAACAATTCACCCTACCTATACCCTATTGCTTAATAAACACACTTGTTCGGGGTATGCTGGGCCAGTTGGGTTTTGGTGTAGTTTGGATTTGGATTGGTGGCAATTGGTAGTTTGATTTGGACTTATGGGAGTGATGTGAAGATTTTTTTGAGTTTGTGTTTGGATTTGGTTTTGGTTTATGTTTAAATTTATTTTGTGTTTGGATTTGGTTTGGGTTTAGGTTTAAATTTGGTTTGTGTTTGGATTTGGTTTGGGTTTAGGTTTAAATTTGAGTTTGGAATGTGAATTGAGAAGTTTATGTGGACATCGGATAAAATTTGGGTTACTCCATGCATTCACTAAGCATAAGGGTATTCTTATTATGTTTTCTACACCAAGTTGTGATTTTCTAGAAGTCTTTATGAAGGGAAAAATGAACCATGCCCCAGGAGGCCTATCCTAGGTTTGATTGTTATCGTGTTGGTATTGTATTGTGGTCGGGACTGTTGTTGTATGTTGTGATTGTTGTGTTGTGGTTGTGTTATGATTATGTGTTATCATTGTTGTATGTTGTATGTTATTGTTTTATTTTGTTTATGTGTTATATTATTAATGTATGTTATTTTATTCTTATGTTATTTTATATGATGTTATGTTATTCTTATTTTTATTATGTGTTGTTTAAACATATTATCTTTTATTTGTAATTAAATTTATTATCTTATTTAATTCATTGTGACTTATTTACTTTATTATCATTTTTTTTATTTATTTAATTAATTGGTTGTTATTTATTTGTTTTATTTAATTAATTGTTATTTATTTATTCTATTTTACTTTAACTTGATATATATTTATTATTATTTTAGTTTTAATTTATTTTATTATTTAATTTAATTAATTTAATTAAATTTATTAGCATTTAAAATTATTATTTAATTTAATTTAATTTAACTTTATTTAATTTGTTTTATTTTAATTTATCATTTATTTTTAATTTAATTTAATTTAATTAATTATTATTTACAGTTATTATTTAATTTAATTTAATTTAATTTAATTTAATTTAATTTAGTTTATTTCATTTTAATTTATCATTTATTTGCATTATTATTTAGTTTAATTAATTTAATTTAATTTATTATTTATTTAATTCAATTTAATTTAACTTAACTTTATTTATTTATTTGATTTAATTTAATTTATTTAATTAATTTAATTTAATTTATTATTTATTTACATTATTATTTAATTTAATTTAATTTAACTTAATTTATTAATTTAATGAATTTAATTTAATTTTAAATTATTTATTTATTTACATTATCATTTAATTTAATATAATTTTGATTTATTTAATTTAATTAATTTAATTAATTTATTTAATTTAAACTATTATTTATTTAATTGTTTTTTGGTTTACTTAATTATTATTTAATGTATTTTATTTAATTTAATTATTATTTTATTTAATTTATTTAATTTAATTATTATTTGATTTTAAATATTTAATTTTAATTTAATTCATTATTCATTTATATTATTTAAATTATTTTTTCAATTTATGTATATATGTATTATTCAATTTTTTATCCTTACATTTTTATAAGTTATTTTATTTTAATTAATTATATGTACATTTTTATTACTTAAATATTATTGATTTATTATTATTAATTTATATTATTAATTTACATTATTTATTATTATCATTTTTATTATTATTTATTTATTTATAAGACTTTTCATTTTCTCTCTCGTAAATTATTCTTTTCCTTATTTAAAGTTATTATCATTTATATTAAGTTATTATTTCTTAAATTTCTTATTTACATGTATATTTATATTTAGATTATTTTAAAAAGAATGATATTTTTATTTACCTATTTTTATTATTTATTTATTTATTTATCTATTTATAAAGCTTTTTAAATATTATCTCTCCTAAATTATCCTTTCATTTATTTTTAAATTATTACCATTTATTTAAGTTATTATTCATTAAAAATATCGTTCACATATGTATATTAAAAAAAAACACTTTTATTTACTTCCTTTATTTTCATTATTTATTTTACTTATTAATTTACATATATATATATATTATTATTCATTTATTTATATTTTAGTAGTTATAATATTTTTAAAATTAGTGTAGTTATTCTTATTTAGTATGGTTATATTTTATTTTACATTTAGTATTAAATTTGATATAGTATAGTTTATTTTAGTTAAAAATTAGTAAAAATATTATTTAATTTATTTAAATTTATAATTATATCACTTATGTTTTCACATTCATAATTATTTATTTTTGATTTTTTTTATTTCATTTTCTTTTGGTTTTATTTTTATTTTATCCTTATGTTCATTTTTTTTTTATTTTCTTTATGTTATTTTTATTTCTTTTTACTTTTCATTTCCTTTATGATGTATTAAAAATTTTAAAAAAATTTATTTTTTATGGTAATAAAACCTAGGTGAAAAGATTAGGTGGTATTTTTGTAAATATTTAACATTAGCCATATAACTTTGCATAAAGAGAAATTGTTAAGCTTAAACATGAGTAAAATTTAAATGGCATGAAGATTTGTAAAGGAAATAACCTACACATGATTTTTGAAAACATATATGGAGAGATTTAAAAAAAAAAAAAACTAAATTGGTTTGCATTAAAAGGAAATCCCTAAGCATGGAAGAGTTTAACACATAATTTTTGTAAACCTATGTAGACGAAGAAGAACTTTAAAGAAAATACATGTATGTGTGATTTTAGGCTAAGCATGAGAGGGTTAAAATGTTTCTTTGAAGCTTAAGTGTTCATAAGATAAAAGAGAGGGGGAAGATGCTTACCTTGCTTGGAGGAGATGATGGAAGAAACCTTGGAGAAGCCCTTGATGAAGCTCACGGCTAGGAGGATTTTTTAAGAGTGAAATGGTTAAGTGTAAGAGTGTGTGTAAGTGATTGTGTAAGGGTGTGTAAAGTGGGATTATGGGGGGATTTATGGAGAGAGGCTCACGGCTAAGAATTAAGGAGGGGGTAAGGGAGTGATGAGGTGGAGGCATGATGAAGGTAAGGAGGAGGTAAGGAGGAGGTGAGGTGGAGGCATGGTGAAGGTAAGGAGGGAAGACTTTTTTTTTTTTTTAAATGTATTTTATTTTTTTTCTTGTAGGGCTGCCGTGAGGTGTAAAAAAAAGGAAGTATGTGGGTGTGTGTAAGTGGGTGTATTTTAATTTGGTGAATTTTGGATTTTGGGTCCAATTTAAGAACATTGGGCTAACTTGAATTTAGATTGGGCTAGAGCTCGAATGAAGCCCAAGTGCCTTGATAAATATTGTCCACATGATTGTAATGAATATTTTTCATGAAGACACAAAGTGGTTTTGAGCTCATTGGAAGGTTCAATTTTGGCATGGATTGGATTTTTGATTATTTTGGACCATGTTGGGTTCGGGTCAAGCTATCTTAAGTTTGAGTTGGAATGGAGTTCAGAGGTCTTCAACAATATTGTAGATGTCCTTGTCTAGAAGATTTTTTATGAAGACATGAAATGATTTTGATAAGGTTTGGAGGGTCAATTTGGTGGATTTAAAACATGTGTTCAGCTCGGGTCAAAATTGGGGTTTCTTTGGTCCAAAATGGATTTGGGTAAGACCTGAGCTCAAATTATGGACTATTGATGATCCAATTCAGTTTAATGAGGTGTTATAAAGAGTTTGAAATTGAAATTTGGGAGGAATTGATTGACATTGGGCCACTTTAGGAGTTTTGGGTTATTTAGGCAAAATTGGGGATTTTGATTTCAAGTGGAATTAGATTCAAATGTGGGTCATATTGGACTTTAATTTGGTCTAATTTGATATTTGTGATGTTGAATTTTGGTTTATAATTGAATTTGATGAAAATTGGGGTCAATTGGGTCAAGATTGGGTTTGGTTTAGGCACCTTTAGGTTAAATGGGCCAAGTTGGGATTTTGGATTGAAAGTGTATTAATTTGGCCAAATTGACCCATAGTGTAGTTGAATAAAATGAAATTGGGAATATTTGGGATTTTTTGGAATTTTTTGGGAATTTTTTAGAATTTTTGGATTTTTGGGGTAAAAGGGTATTTTGGAAATTTTGGGGGGTTTAGGGGTATTTTTGGAAATTTTTGTATTTTTGGCCAAAGATGGTCAATTTGAATGGTGGGAAATGTTTAAAGACTGATTTTGAGGAATTTTTGAGAATTTAGGTAATTTTGCTAAATTTGGGCAATTTTAAGAGTATTTGGTAGGCTTGGTGGGTCCGGGGCCCCGGGGGTCAAAAATTGAAATTTTGGAAAAATAAAGATTGATCCAGTGTAAGTGAAATGGAATCATTTTGGTTGAGCCATGAAGCCATATTAAACCCGTGTGAGCCATGAGAGGACTCATTTGAGGCATTCATTATGTTGTTCCTAACCCTCTTAGCCAGTGCTAGTGGGTTAAGGACCATCCATATGAATTACCTACATGAGTCAGGAAGTCAAGTTGGGTGAGAGTGTGGTTTTAGGACTTGGAGTGTATGTGAGAGTGTAGTGTGTGTACAAATCAACCCTCACCAGACCAGGCCATCCAAGGTATTCCTAAAGCCAAAAAGTTCTATAGGGAACTCATCCTTTAAACCTCCACGTTTGATCTCAACCCTGTAGGTGATTAGGGGTTTACAATCAAGCCTGTGGAGTTTGCAGGGAGTTAAGAAGTAGTTTGAATTTCTAAGTGGTGGGTTCCGTTTCTAATCCTCTAAGATAGTCAAAGGAAAAGCCTATGGCTAGATCCTAAGCACTAAAGAGGGAGAAGAGAAAAGACCTCATCAAAAAATAAGGTCAACAAATGGACCCCCAATAGGTGTGGTGTGCTAACCAAGCACACCACACGTATTGGCATTGACCGAAGAGATCAACAAAACCAACACAGATGTCCAAGTGACAAACTTAGGATGAAGTAGAAGAATTTCCGCTGGGGAGTATCAGGTATATTTCTAAAATCGGAGATCCCTGAACTCTCGCTGGGGAATGAAAAAGGAGGTGAATTCCAAATCACAAGATCTAGGGAATTCGATTTAGATTTCATTTTATTTTTAAATTTCAAGTTTCAATGTGTGAGTTTAGATTTCAATTTGAAGTTTAATTTAAAATCAATTCAAGGAAATTTTGAATTTGAAATGAGAATTGAAACCTAGGTTCCAGCCTCAGAATTGCGAAGAGAACTGAAATTTGGGAACAAGCCTCGAAGGTTTAAAGGTTCAATGAGAATTTGAAATTGATTCCATTCTCGAAGGTTTAATGAGAATTGTAAATGGATTCCAATCTCAAAGGTCTAATGAGAATTGGAAATTGATTCCAATCACGAAGGTCTAATGAGAATTGGAAATTGATTCCATTCTCGAATGTCTAATGAGAATTGGAAATTGATTCCAATCTCGAAGGTCTAATGAGAATTGGAAATTGATTCCATCTCGAATGTCTAATGAGAATTAGAAATTGAATCCAATCTCGAAGGTCTAATGAGAATTGGAAATTGATTCCAATCTCGAAGGTCTAATGAGAATTGGAAATTGATTCCATTCTCGAAGGTCTAATGAGAATTGGAAATTGATTCCAATCTCAAAGGTCTAATGAGAATTGAAAGGAGCTGGTAAGTGTACCAAGCTGAAAATACTTGACTTAGCAATAAGTCGAGGAAAATATTCAAATTTCGAAAGAGTTTCCAACATATTTAAATTGAGGAAAGAATTTGAAAGATTCGAATTAGAGGATTCAGATTGAAATTCAATTCAAAGTTTAGATTCATTTTGTTTGACCTTTAACGTTCCAATTTTATTTTTTGTTGTTTATTTAGTGTTCATGTGAATTTGAAGTTCATTTTAATATTTAGACTTTTAAGAGAAGTTCTTGTTTATTTTCTTTTCTTTTCTGTTCTTTGTTCAAAGTTCATTTAACTCTAATGGCATTTCCCAATCAATTCACACAAAAAGAGGTGAAGGCAAAATACGACGTAGTCGTTTTCATTCCAACTTGCTGAAAGTACATCATACAACTTGATCTGAAACACATCTTATACAATCCATATAAGCTCAAAACGGATTTTGTATGATTCTTGTCTATCCATCCAAAATCATTTGTCAAAATCCATGTCTGAATAGTAAGATACATGGAAAATAACATCACCTTCCAAGCCACCCTTGGCGGGAATGCCGTATGGATGTGGATTGGAGGTGTGCTATCTACCAGTTAACTCACAGCTCATATGGCCGGAGGCTCTCTAACTCTGGATCTGGCTGGAAGTGGTAAGGCATCTTTCTGTCATCCATTCTTCTGAAAGAAATGGAGATCAGCTCTACAGGAACTCCTCGAATGTAATTCTTTGCTATGTCTGCTCCGTTTCCTTGTAGCACTAGAACGAAACCTACCGGTAATGGTACCTCCTCTGGCCCTCGGAACTCACCGGGGCCTGCGATCCAGAGGTCAGATCCGAACATGATGTTGCACTGGTTGACAAACGACACTGTGCAGAAAGGTCTAACAAAGTCATGATGTTCTATAAGTGGAGGTATGCAGTCGCCCTCCTTGTAAATGTTGATAATGGAACTGTTGGGTATGCAATCTGCAGGCAACACTCTCCATTTTATCATCCTCTTTACCATTCTTTTAATAACATTCGACATTGGGTCCACCTCACTGCGACTGAGTATCCCTGGTGGATTCCCTTCTCGTCTCATCGCGAAGTTGTAGCAACATCCGCATTGGATTGTAATTCTTCCTTTCCCTGGCATCCAACTCCGGGGCTCTGAATATGTCTTTTCCCTCAGGCGTCCAGCTCGTCCCATCTTCTGCAGCTCAAGGACGCAGTCTAAAATTTTCTGTTGTTCATATTCTGAGAATACATCTGTATGGAGTTCGAGGCCTTCTAGAATGTTGATCCTCTTGCCTCTAATTCTCTCAAAGTATTCAAAGTCTTCTTTTCAACTAATTGCATTTTCTCCAGCTCGTATTCAGGAATTATCTGAAATCCTCGGTGTCTGGTAATGTACTGTGGGATGTATGGCTCAACCCCAGCACGCTCTCCTGCATGTCTCGGCTCCTCGGGGATAGTCTCAATAGGGACATCCTCCAGGGTTGCTTTCGCAACAAAACTCTTTAGATCTGGTACATCTGCTCGGCATTGGGGCACCGACTCTATGCTGCTCTTCTTAGGATTTCTTTCTTTCTTCTGGTTCCTGACGAACCTATCTCCTTGGAGCATTTGCATTCACGGTACCCACTGTCTCTTTATGTTGATCTTCTGCTAACTTGGTTAACATTTTGCGGATGCGATGATTCTTATTTCTTCGTTGGGTAGCAGTGAGAGTAGCTCTCCTTACCCCTTGAATTTCTGCGGGCGCGGCACTGACAAGCTTGCCCTCTACTGTGGCAACTACGGACTTAACCTTCTTATCTTCTCCGGTTGCATGAGCAGTGTTTGTTTTTCTTTTCTTTCTGCTGGATTGGTGGCTTGGGCCACCCACTTTCATCACTGTCTGACTATGGAGTTCTTCTCGATCAACTGGGATCCAATCATTTTATTCCTATTGTAGTCCGGCTGGTGTGAAGTCTGAGTCAATCTCTATCACTGCTCCATTCCTCACCCTCTTTTCATGAAGTGCTAGACTCACACCATTTCTAAAGTTTAGAACCAACCGCCCGTTCGACATTTCCCTACGAAAAAAAATAAAGAAATGATCAGGGGTTGTACTAAGAATAAGAACAATAAGAAAGACATTTATTAATGTAAATTCTTATTCACTTCTTTTAAATTTAAGGAAAGTTGGAAAAGATGAGGAGAGATCAGGAATTAAATGATTTTAAAAGAAAGATGAACATTTTATTATTGCAATTTTACATGTACTGTTTTTAACAGTTTGGTTAATGACATTTGTTATCCATTTTATTTTAGGTTCGGACTCAAACACAAGTGATTATCCCACCCGTGTTTCTAGGGATGAGATTTTGCCTTTGAAGTACACCCTTTGAAACATCAGGTTGCGTAATACTTCTTCAGATATCGTCCATTTATCGGAAACATATGTCGTTCTCCTCGGCAATTTACCAGTTGGTAGGAACCTCCAGAGTAAACTGCCTCGACCACAAATGATCCTTCCCAGGTTGGTTCAAACTTACCACCTATCTTGCGATGTGCAAGGATAGGTCTCTTGAGAACAAGAACTAAGTCACCGACTTTGAAAGTTCTTGGGTGGACCAGCTTATCATGGGCCTGGATCATCTTGGCTTGATACAATTCCAAATTATGCTGTGCTGAAAGTCTTTTCCCTTCCAGGCTTTCCAATTCTTCTAGTTATAGTCTGGCATTTTCTTCTGTAGTGATTTCTTTTGCAACTGTAATTCTGAGAGACGGGAGTTGAACCTCTAAGTGTAGAAAGGCCTCGGACCCGTACACTAAGGCGTAGGGCATAGACTAGGTAGGAGTTCTGAAAGTCGTCCTGTAGGCCCATAAGGCTTCTAACAACTTCTCGTGCCAATTTCTCTTGTTTTCGTCCAAAGTTTTCTTTAAAATTTGAACGAGAGTTTTTTTAAAAGCCTCGGACAAGCCGTTTACTCTTGGGTAGTAGATCGTTGAGTATCGCCAATCGATCCCATGTCTTATGACAAAATTATTGATCTTTGTACTTTTGAATGCGGACCCATTATCTAAAATGATCCTGCGCGGTACCCCAAAATGGTAGACAACTTGGTTCTTGAAAAACTATAGCACGTGGTGTGCCTTCACTTCTCTGAGTGGTATAGCTTCTGCCCACTTAGAAAAGTAGTCTGTAGCTGCAAGAATGAAGCGATGTCCTCTTGAGGATGGCGGTTCTATCGGACCCACTATATCTGTGCCCCAACACTCAAACGGCCACGACGCATTTTTTGGATGTAGCACATTTGGAGGTTGATGCAGAACTACTCCATGCACTTGACATTGGTGACAGCTCTTGGCGACATTCATGCAATCGGTCATCATTGAGGGCCAGTAGTACCCTAGTCTCCTAATCTTCATTTTCATCTTCGGACCTGACTGATGAGCGCCACAGAGTCCTGAATGTACCTCTTTAACAATTTCACGAGCCTCGGACCCACTCAGGCACCTTAGCCACATCTGGTTAAAAGATCTTTTGTATAACGTATTGTTTATTAATGCATAAGATTGTTCTTTTCTTGATTTGATGGGCTAACGACTTATCATCCGGTAGGTTTCATTTTTGCAAGTAGTCTATTAATGGCCGTCGCCAATATTCTGTATTTTCTATTTTTGCCGCAACTGATTCTTCTGCTTTTTCTGATTTGCGTACTATGTCCATGTCGAGCTGTGATGGGACCTATCGTCCTTGAACTGACACTTCAACTGACTCATCCCGTAAGCAGGCAAATTCTTTTGCAAGGCGAGCTAGCGCATCTGCAAGGGCATTTTCTTTTCTGGGAATCTTGTAGATTGTCACAATTAGAATCTGTTCCAACAACTTCATGGCATACTGAAAGTACTGCTCGAGCTTTGGTTTCAGAATTCTGTACTGTCCGGCGACCTGTTGAATGATCAACTGGGAATCCCCGTAGATGTTGATATCTGTTATCCCCATCTGAATGGTTAATTCCAATCTTGTTATGAGAGCTTCGTATTCTGCTTCGTTGTTTGTACACGGTTCTGTTAAGTGGTAGGAGTACTTTAACATCCCCCGCTCCGGTGTTATAAAGATTAGTCCGATTCCTGCCTTACCGGGCACTATCGTTTGCAATTCTTTTTCTTTCTGTGCTAAAGATGCTTCATCGAAGTATAGTTCCCAACGTCGATCATCGGGGTCTTCTAAGCTCATTATTTGCTCATCGGGCAAATCGTCATTGAGAGGCGATTCTGTCGGTAAAGGGTGTGTTCCGAGGAAGTCTGCTAGGACTTGTCCCATTACAGCACGAAGAGGCACAAAAGTTATATCGAATTGCAATAGTATCATCGAGCACCTGGCAAGTCTGCCAGAAAGCGTTGGACGGGTCCTCAAATATTGCAATGGATTAACCTTTGAAATAAAGTTGACCTTATGAGAAAGCATGTAGTGCCTGAGCTTTTGAGCGACGAAGATCAGGGCTAAACAATGCTTCTCTATCGGAGGATACTTTATTTCCATCGGGATTAGACGACAGCTTAGGAAGTAGAGAGAATTTTCTTTTCCCTCATCATTGACCTGGGCTAGCAAGGCTCCGAGAGAGTCATCTAAAGCCGCGGTATAAAGTATTGACGGTCTACCTGAGACTGGGGCTACAAATACGGGAGGTGTCATTAAATACTGCTTAATGTCCTCGAAAGCCTGTTGGCATTTCTCATCCCAAACGAATTTGGCGTCCTTTTTAACCAATGCCGAGAAGGGCTGACACCTACCTGACAAATTTGAGATAAAGCGTCAAAGATATGCCAACTTCCCTTGAAAGGATCGTAGTTGTTTCTAGGTTTCGGGAGGAGGTATTTCTAAGATAGCTTTAATCATCTCCGGATCGATTTCAATTCCGCGATGTCTGATAAGAATTTCTTAGAGGTGACGCTGAAGGCGCATTTTAAGGGATTCATCTTGAGGTTAAATTGTCTCAGTCGCTCGAAAATAATTCTTAAATCATACAGGTGATCTCGTTTAAGTTTACTTTTGATGACCACATCATCCACGTAGCACTCGACTTGGTTGTGAATGAGATCATCAAAGATCCTTGTCATTGCTCTTTGGTATGTTGCTCCCGCATTCTTCAACCCAAACGGCATCACTGTGTAGCAATACACTCCGATCGGCGTTCTGAATGCTGTGAGCTTTTCATCTTCTGGTGCCATCTTTATCTGGTTGTATTTTGAAGATCCATCTATGAATGAGAAGACTTCATGTGTTGAAGTGATGTCGATCATTAGTTCTAGAAATGGTAGTGGAAATTCATCTTTTGGACATGCCTTGTTCAAATCTCTGAAATCCACGCAGATTCTGATCTGACCATTCTTCTTTCTGACTAATACCACGTTGGCTAACCAATTTGGGTATTGCTCTTCACGGACAAATTTAACGTCTATTAGCTTCTTAACTTCAGCTATTACTTGTTGCTCAATTTCTAGACGCATTCTTCTGGGAGCTTGTCTGACTGGAACAGCAGAGAGATCCACTCCTAGCCTGTGAACTGCGATTTCTGGAGCTAATCCTGACATTTTGTCATAACTCCAAGCAAATCAATCCTTGAACTCCTTTAATAGCTTGATTATATCTTCAGATTCTTCTTTATTGAGTAAGGAGCTAACAAAGGTAGGCCTAGGCTCTTCGCTAGTACCTAAGTTAACTTCCGTTAACTCGTCTATTGTAGATTTAATTTCTTCTTCGAATTCTGGTGGAGTGTCTCCGATTGGTAGATCTTCGAGATCTTCTGAAGCTTTCAAGTAGTCTTCATTAGGCTCGCAAGTGACAACCAAGCAAAATTCCGTATAGTCAACTGATCCTACTGTGCTGAATCCAAGGCCATGTTTTGAATTGGGAGGCTGACTGACGTTATTCCATTACTTTTCAAAATGTTGTGATTGACCTTTTGTCCATCGTCAAGGTAGGACACCACGTTGAATTAAACTTTGCACACAGGGAGAGTGTCACTTAAAAGGTAATTCCATTAATTCAGAGGAAGTAACATCTTCAAATTGTCCATGATTTTTAGTTTTGGAAGAAGAAGCACCACGGTAGAATTTATTTGGCTTAGCACCACCACCATGCACTTCCTTGACCACCATACCCTCGTTTTTATTAGAATAGATTGGGGTCAGGGTCATAGTATGCACATAGTGATTTATCCTCTCGTACATTGATTTGTATTCTTCATTCTTTTCATCTTCGAGAGAGATCTTGAACTGTGGTTTCTTCTGACTTACTCGTCGTCGCTTCTTTCTTGATTTCTTCTTCTTCTTCTGAACTATTCTCCCAATCAACATTGACGAATGGTTTTTTCTGTCCAACTGTTCCAACGTCTCTTCCACGACCTCGTCCCCGGCCTCGACCTCAGGTGCGAGTTCTGGAGAAACCTTCACCATCTCTCCGTAAGGGAGTGGTGAGTGACTGTTGGACTAGAACTTCAGGTTCTTCATCGTCTCGAACTTCTTTTGCTTCATTTGGTACTGTGTTTCTGGAGAAGATTGTTTTCTTCGGAGTCACGTAGTAGGCTACATCTTCATGAATTCCAGTCTCATGTACGGAGAATGGTTGCAAATCACCTTTGATGCACTGTTCCCCTCCTTCGTAAAACTTTATGCACTGGTGCAGAGACGACGGTACCATCTGGTTTTCATGGATCCATGGCCAACCTAGTAGAGTGTTGAACGATGTCTCAGAATCAATTATGTGGAATTTTGCGGTTGTCTTTGCTAAATCACCGATCTTCATTAGTAGTGTTATTGATCCGAGAGCTCTTTCTCCTTTCTGATTAAACCCTCTTAATAACATCTTGTTTGTTTCAAGCTCGCGAGCATCAATTTCCAAATACACTAGCGTCCGAAGATTCATTATGTTGATTGATGCTCCTGGATACACCAACACTCTGGAGAGCATAAACTTTCTAATAGTGACTGAAATGTACAACGGTCAGTTGTGATCAGCCGTTCCCAGTAGTAGGTCATTATCTATGAAGGTAACAGCTCGCTGTTCTTTTAACGAACAAACCTCATCGAGGGAATCTTCAGCCATTTGAGCTAAACAAATCTCTGGATCAAGTAAGGCCTTGATCAGAGCTTCCCTCATCTCATTTGATAGGATCAGAGCGTCGTATATGCTCAGTTTGGCTGGTAGCTTCCTAAGATGGGCTAGCACATTATAGTCCACTTTATTACCATGTGTTTCAATTTCTTCTCGAATGGCAATTCTTCTGCACGGGGTTGGCTCTTCCCGAAGAACCGCCCGCTTTCCTTTATCCTTTGGACACATCCTTGGAGGTAGAACTTTTCCACTTCTTAGGTTAACTTCGGTAATTTCCTCTAAATCTGATGCTGGATATGCCGGTGTCTTCCCTTGAATCGAAACGACAGGCTCTTCTAGAGTTGCTTTGGAATCTGATAGTTCTAATTCTATCGTGATCAGAGCTCTTTGAAATTCACAAATAGACTCATTGCTTGTAGTGCTTTCATAGCCTCCTTTGTGAACATCTTCTTCATCGTGATCATCGAGGTTATGTATGATTTGAGAATTGTTATTGGAATCGAGATCCAGATTAGGTTGGTTATCTTTAGTTACGTAATCGTTAGTGTCGGCATATTTTTAGGTTGTGTTGTATTTTAAAAGGGGGTCGCCTAACAGAAGTTGTCGGCGAATTTAAATTTTAAATTTGATTTAAATATATATATAATTTAGAAAGTAGTATTTGGCTTTGAAAATAATTTTTAAATTTGAAAGTTTTAAGATATGAGATTAAACCGATCTCACATCCCAAATAGTTTATATAAACGAGCACCGCACCACAAATCGTGTATCTATCCCTAAGGATAGACACATCGCTCGAGGGTGGGGCTCGATCAAATAAACTAGAAGTTTTGTGACATCCGTTTGGTCCGCGAACCAATTTTATAAGCCGACAAATTCCCCCGCTTAATATGAAAGTATTAAACAGGGTTTATATTACCTGGGTTCTTTAAAATTCCCTATAAGGGCAAGCCCCTATAGTTAATTACATCTTAAGTGACGGGAATCACCTAAGAAAACTCTCGATAATAACCAATAATTCTACTCTCAAGAATTTCAAAGTTTAAGGTTTTCAAAGATTGAATTTTGGAATTTCAATAGGGAATGGATCAAATTTTGGAACATTTTGTTTTGTGAATCCAAAGGAAGAGAGGTAGGAGAAATTACTGATTCGAAGTGAACTTCGGTAATTTCCCGACTATCCTATTGTTTGGCTTGAATTTAGGAAAGTCCTAATGTTTATTTAGTATTTCAATCTTGCCAATTTTAATTAATTAGGGCTTATATTTGTATGATAAAATCAAACAAATAACTCTAGAAAATGTGAGGGTTTATGTCGTATCGGACGACTACCTCGGAATCCTAAGACCGGTTAGGGCTTAATTTGCAATGCAAATGCCTAACGAGGAGTTGAGGATTTATGTTGCACTAGGCAAGCTACCTCGAAGTCCTATGGCTTGGTTATTTAATTCTAAAAAAGTTTTGCTGAAGTAGGTTCAAGTTTTGCTGACGACGATGGCCGTGCTGCCCACCATGCCCCAAGTTCCTTGTTGTTGCAGAGGTTTAGTTTTAGAAATCATAAATCAGGAGATGAGAAAAGTGTTTTGGTTTAGAGAAAATCTTAATTTCCAAGTGTTTTTTTTTTTTTTTTTTTTACGTTTTAATTAAAACAAATCTTAAAGTTGATTATAACGACACCGGTTAAGATCCCACGGTTCCATCCTTCCGGCATCATTATTTTTATCGGATTCACTTAGTCCAGATGAATTTGCTAAACTCAACTGAATGAGTTCCACACTTTCATTTAGACCGTGGGAAATCCCGTTAGCAACACGTAGGTTACATCATCCGAGGTATTCCCGATCATCCAACAGGACGTTTTAATTTAGTTGTAATTGTAGTTTTGTGTTCTGTTTGTGATTAAATTTTGAGTTGTTTTATATTTTGAAATGTTGTGGCGGTGAATTTTATCTTGCAATAACTTTTAACTTAGTTTTGGTTTCGGTTTTAGGGGCTATCCTAAAGGTGTGGGTTTTCATGCAATGATTGTTTTATCATGCAAGAAAAATAAACGCGATTCGTAATAAAGTAAATTGCAATAATGTAAATTGCTTGGAAAATAAATTGCAGGAAAGTAAATTGCAATAATACAAATGCGTACCCGGAGGGTCTTCCCGTCATCCCAAGCTGCACTTAAAACACAATTAGCATACTTAAGCAAGTTCCTAGGTAAGGCTAAGGGAAAGGTTATGGTTTTCTACCAAATTCCTAATCCTATAGCTAGTCATTTCCTATGACGTCTAGGTTCTTTGTGTTTTGGTTTAAGGACGATTTTCTTCATCAAAGAATAATCAAATTCAATTGTTCTTATAAATGTCCTATCATATTGAGGAAGTGCTTAAGAAGGATCTTAAACATCTTTTCAATATTTCTAGGATTGTTTTTAAGTCCAAATGAATTTAATTATATAAATGAATCGATCGTCCGAGGTTTTCAAGTTTTGTTAACTTGCTCAGTGAACTAGGACATTTGAATATCCTATGAGTGAAGTGACACTTCATTTAATGTTTTATTTAGGAGTTATAATAACTAAAGCTTTCAAGGGTAAATTAGTATTCAAATGATTTGATTTAAGTTAAAGGGTTTAAATTTGGAATAGTTGTTCAAGTTGTTTTATATTTAATTTAATTTAATTTAATTGAGTTTGATTTAGTTTAACATAGTTCAATTTAATTTGATTTGGTATTTAATTAATTTGATTTGATTTAATTTAATTTAATTATTTAATTTAATTTAATTTAATTTAATTGTTTAATTTAATTTAATTTAATTATTTAATTTAATTTAATTTAATTGTTTAATTTAATTTAATTAAATTATTTAATTTAATTTAATTTAATTATTAAATTTAATTTAATTTAATTTAATTGTTAAATTTAATTTAATTTTAATTTAATTTATCTTTAATTTACTTTATTTTTAATTTTAATTAAAATTTTAAAAGAGTTTAATAATTTAATTAAGTCTTTTGATATTTTAAATTTGAGTTATCATTTTAATTAAAAATTGAGTATTAATGATATAATTAGTTTAGGGATTTTTTTAAATTAAAGAATAAATCTCTTCCTAATAAATATCCCTTATTTTAATAATCCCAATTTATTATTCCTCCAAATTTAATCTATTATTTAATTAAAGTTTAATCATTTTAAAATTATTTAATGGGTTTCTACCCTTTAATTATTTAAATTTCAATCATCCAAATCAGATTAAGATCAAATATTTTACTTGTTGATTTTTTATTAAACCTAAAGTTTTAATTAAGGGTTAAAAGTTTAATTACCATTTTACCCTTTAGCTTAATAATTTCATAACTCACTAAATTGAACTCAAATGAACTTAAAATTTTTATGTGACTTCACTCATATATCAATAAAGACATGAGAGGAGAAAATATGATTTTTCTGTATTTAATTTATTTATATAATTATTTTTGGTGGAAAATAGAGATTTTCAAGGAAAATTTGATAACATGACCAAAGGAAAGTTTCTGTCCTTAAGAAAATTAGGGGACATTTCTAATGACCAGAGAAGCACTTGGACCAATTTTGGTGATTTTTTGAATTATATTATTTTTATTATAATTATTTTGAGTTTTGGAGTGTTAATTAATTTAAAAATAAAATAAATGTTGAAAAATGGATTTTATATTTTTCAAAAATCTCTCTAATATCAAGGAAACCAGAGAAACAAATTTTGCAATTTTCTGATTTTTCTATGATTTATTATAATTATTTTAGTGAAAATGCTAAAAAATACATTTTTTTAATTTAAAAAAATTACCCTAGGGCTTTAAAATTCAATATCTCACTAAATAGACCTAGGAAAAATGTGGGATTTATTCCTAAGTGATTAAAATTCAAAATGTGACATTTTGGTGAACTTTATTATTTTTGTGATTTTTATTATTTTTTTTATTTTTTTAATTATTAAAAGTATTAAAATATTATTAAAAATCAACTTTTTTAGAAAATTGAAATTTTAATTTTCTTAGGTTCCCCTGATATCAGAGAGGCTCCAAAACCAATTTGGTGAATTTTTGAAAAGTATTTTAAAAGTTATGAATTTTTAAAGTTTAAAATGGCTAAGTGGCTTAATTAACCCAATTAGTGGGGCTAACCAAGTCCAATTGACCTCAAATTTTTATGATGGATTCTTCTGATCCTAAAAGTCAGTGGAGAATTGATTTCAAGTCAATTTGATGCTTGGTTAACTCTAATTAATTAAAGACCTATTTTGGGTGTTTAAGCCAATTAGAATTGTTCTGAATGAACTAAGTCAAAACCTATTTTTCCTAGGGTTCTCTGGTCATAAGCAACATCACCAAATTTTCCTAGAATTTATTTCATAACATGCTATTTACTGGAATTAAAATACTCAAAACAGTGACCTGAACTTGAAAAATCAAGAACTCTTCATAGGGATGGCCTCCGACTTTGGAAAATTCGAGGAATGTTCCCAAATTCGAGGCTTCAAAAGCCCTATGGTCTCATGCCATGGTGAATTGTATGCATGCATGGAGAATTAAAATAATGCAGAGAGTAAATAAATTATAAAAAATAAAATATTTGATGAAATTAAATGATTTCTTTTCCACATTATTCTCCTCCGTTCACTCGAGCAAGAGGGTATTTTTATTTTATTTTTATGATTTTCCTACACAGAGATATGAATTTTTGAAGTTTAGGGAATTAAATAAATAAGAAAATACCCTAATTTTCTATTTATCCACGCGGCGCCGGCGCATCCTCGGCAGCTCCGAAAGGCCACGCGGCGCGCTCCCATTCGACGCCGTCACTTCGAGTCGGCCGCCGGGCCCCACGGTTCTCGCACCGTTTCCTGGTCCGACGCCATCTGAGCCGTTCTTCCGCGCGTGTATTGAATGGACGGCATCCGTTCATTGTCCCCAAGTGTCCTCACCCGATAGCCGTCCACACTAAATCCCTAATATCTCACTCGATACTCAATGGATTTTCATGTTCTTATGCTCTATGGATTCGTCTTGAAGAGACGAACACATCTATACGGCTAACATGCATTGAAACTAAGACATTTGAAATGGAGAATCTCCAGAAGCTCGGGATGGAGAGTTAGCTCATACCTTGGCTAAGAGAAGTGTGGCTTCAATCTGAGAGTTGTTGCACCTTCGATTGGGTCCCAGCAAGCTCCAGATGAAGTCTCCCGGTCCAGGGAATTGTCCGGATATGATTTCGACCAAGCCCGATCACAAAGCTTGGAGGCCGGAGCAACTCGGGTGGCTCGGAGATGGGGCTTTTGTTGGTGGACACCTTCCCTCGTCCGGTGAAGGTGTAGAGCCAATCAATTTGAGAATTGGCTCACCGTGGAGAAGTATCCTGGTTTTGGGTGGAATTTCAACTACGAAATCGAGCTTACGGAGGAGAAATGGCAGGGGGATTTCACTGGGATCAAGTGTTCTAAGAGTGGAGAAGGGTCCGGAACAATTTTGGCGAGTTTTGGCAAGGTTTGTGCTTAGCTCTTCTCATGGCCGAGAGGGGTGGAGTTTAAATAGGAGAGGGTGGAAGGCCTCTCGGAGGGAGTTAGGGCTTGGGATCGAGCTGGCTTCGGTGAGGAGAAGATCAGCCATGGTGACCACTAGGCATGGGGCGGCTCGACGAAGTGAGAATTTCAATGTCGGCTCACATGTGAGCTCTCGGCCATGGTGTTTTCCGGCGGCTCGGTGGCCGGCCGGCTGTGCAATGGTCACCATCTTGGTCAGGTGGGTCGTGGCTGGGGTTTAGTGTAGGCAATCGAGGTTTGACATGTGTAAAGGAGTTTGATTTAAATGGAATGGGAGAAGGCTCACTTTGGCTTGGTTTGGGTCAACCCACCATTTTGGGCTTGGTGCACCCTTCCAAGCTTTGATTTTGAGCTGAGGGAATCATTTAGGTCAGCTTAGAAGGAGTGGTGAAGTCTCCATCCATGATGAGGTGGCTAAACATGGTTTAGTGTGTGACATGATTAAGGTAAAAAAAGGTTAAAGGAGGTTTAAGAAAGAACCCCCTCTTCTTGCCATAAATGGACTAATGACAAGTCAAAGCCCTCATGGCTTCATGTGGCTTGAGAATGGCTTGTTCATGGCTTCATTTGGCTTGGGAAAAGGTTGATTTGTTTCATGAAAAGGGTTTTAGAAATTTTTGACATTTAGGGGGTAATTTGACATGTGGCTTGATTTGGAATGGTTTAATTGATGATTTTGAAACTTAGGGGTGATTTTGATCAAATGGATGATGAGGGGAAGTGTCATGTGGGCTTTAGGATGATTTGGGCTTTTAAAATTTAATGAAGATGGGTTTTTAAGAAGGTTTAAGGGAAGTGGGCTTTTAAGTTTAAGGATGTGTTCATGGATGGGAATTTTTGTAGAAGTTTGGGCCAAATAGTTGTTGGTTTTGGTTTAGGGATGTTTCATGAATAATTTGAAATAGATTTAAGGTGGTTTGGGTTTGAATTGGGTTGAATTTGGGTTGAATTTGGGTTTATTTGGTAAATGGGCCAATGTAGGTCAAATTGGGCTAACTTGGGCCAATGTTGGGCTAGGGTTGAAATTGATGTAAAATAAATGTTGAGAAATGTTTATGGGAGTGTTTCAAAGAGGTTTTGGCTTTGTTTGGGTTTTGATTTTGAGGTTTGGGCCTATTTGGGTTAGGTTTGGGTTTAGGTCAAAATTGGGCTTTTTGATTTTGGGTTGAATTTGAGTGGGGTTTGGGTCAAAATCTTGGGAAAATCATGTTAGTGTTTTGTTTATGGGGATGTTAAGGAAGGTTTAGAAAAGATTTGGGGTTAATTGGAGTTGAATTGGGTTAGTTTGGGCTAAGTTTGGGTCATGGGTCCAAATTTGGGCTTTAAGGCCCAAAGTGAAATTGGATCCAAATGTCAATCAAATTGGACTTGGATTTGGTCTAGATTGGTATTGGGAATGTTGAATTGAAGTTTAGAATTGAATTGGACCAGAATTTGGGTCAATTGGATAGGTTTGGTTTAACATCGGGTCCACTTTGGGTTAAAATGGGTCAATTTGGGGGTTTTGACAAAAGTAGGGTAAATTGACAAAATTGGCCCATGGTGTAGTTGGACAAAATGAAATTGGGAATATTTAGGATTTTCTGGAATTTTCTGGGAATTTTCTGAATTTTTGGATTTTTAGGCCAAGAAGGGTATTTTGGGTTATTTGGAGGGTATTGGGGGGTATTTTTGGAATCTTTGGTATTTTTGGGTATGGATGATCAATTTGAGTGATGTGGAGATGTTTGGGATTGATTTTGGAAAATTTTGGGTAATTTGGAAATTTTGCAAAAATTTGGGTAATTTCAAGGGTTTTGGGTAGGTTTAGTAGGTGTAGGGTCTCGGGGTCAAAAATTGAAAATTTGGGAAATTGGAGATTGGGTGAATTTAGGTGGAAAGAAATCATTTTGGTTGAGCCATGAAACCATTTCAAGCTCATATGAGCCATGAAAGGACTCATTTGAGACATTCACTATGTTGTTCCTAACCCTCTTAGCCAAGGGCTTAGGGGTTAAGGACCATCCATGTGAATCACCCACATGAGTCAGGAGGTTAAGTCTGGTATGGGTGTGGTTTTAGGAAGTGTGTGGAAATGTAGTGTGTAAGTGTAGTGTGTATGTAAGTGTATGTGTAAGTCAGCCCCTTCACTGCACTGTGCCACTCGTGGCGGTCCTAAGGCCAAAGAATCCTATAGGAACTCATCCTTTAAACTTCCACATTTGATTTCAACCCTCTAGGTGATTAGGGGTCTATAGTCAAGTTTGTGGAGTTTGCAGGGAGTTTAGAAGTGGTTTGAATTTCTAAAAGGTGGGTCCCAATTCTAGTCCTCTAAGACAGTCAAAAGAAAAAGCCTAAGGCTAGATCCTAAGCACTAAAAAGAAGAAGGGAAGACCTCATCAAAAATTAGGTCAACAGTTAGAAATAGTCAAAACGTAGCCAACGCCGAAACTCTTATCATTATAAGATCCTGCCGAGGCGAGCAAATAATCATACAGAGTTAGAGGTCCTAGGGATTTTTCCCCCGAATCGGAAATAACCATCCTAAGATAAGCGACCCCTAGCCTACGCTTCGGAGCCTCGGATTTCTTTTCTTCCAAGAACTTCTCCTCCTTCTGGGGCGATTCATCGATCACAAGTGATAGTGCCGGCTCGACTGGTTTCAAACTTTGAGTTGAAGCGCGCACCAAAGCGGTCTGGATATGATCCAAAATTTTCTTTGAGGACTTCGTCCAAACGGTACTCCATCCATCATCGGTCGTATACGGGTCTATCAAAACTATAGGATTCATTGAAATAACATTGATGGAAGCTCCTTTTTGGGGATCCTTCATGTATTCTTTCAGAATCGTTATGTTCCCTTTTTGGAGATTGTCATCAAGCCAGCTCTTGAAAGTGATGCAATCCCTTATCTTATGCCCGAGCATCCGGTGGTAGGGGCAATAGTTCGGATGATTTTTCTTGTTGACTTCTTCTGGCCTTTTGGGCTCTGGTAACTGGAAATCTGGCGTCTTCATTAAACTGCGGAACATCTTCGCCATCGCTTCGTACTTGAATGGATATTCCTTATTCGAAATTCTTTTAGGGTGTGCCGTGCATGAGGCGGTTGTTCATAATGCTGAGATGACTGATAGCTCGGTTGAGGTTGTTGGTAGTCCTGCTGAGGTTGCTGGTATGTTCGTTGTGGTGGTTGATAACTGGGTTGCAGTCGCTCTGGCGTTACTTACACTGGCTGCTTGCCCTTATCTATTGCCGCGACGATTCTGGATTTCTTTTCAAATGTCTTAACGGGCTTTTGTTTATCAGTCTTATCTACAAA
This sequence comes from Papilionanthe hookeriana x Papilionanthe teres, assembly GCA_022702705.1. Classification (NCBI taxonomy): domain Eukaryota; kingdom Viridiplantae; phylum Streptophyta; class Magnoliopsida; order Asparagales; family Orchidaceae; genus Papilionanthe; species Papilionanthe hookeriana x Papilionanthe teres. The sequence continues at coordinate 34,633,192 of CM040430.1, read as the reverse complement.
ACTTAGCTGCTTTGCCTCCTCTTGTAAGCTCCCGGCCTTGCTAAGCAACTTCTCGAAAGCCTTGATTGTAAATCCTTTGAGAAGAAGTACTATAGGGCCGTGAATATTCTTAAGCAGGATGCCGACTGCGTGTTGTTCTTGAAGTTGTGGCTCACACTTCATGCTTAAATTCCTCCATCGAAGTATGTAATCCACCAAGGTCTCGTTCGGTTTCTGTCGCTCCACCACTAGATCACCGATGGTGATATGGTGTTGAGCTCCGGTGAATCGCTTAATGAAGAGGTTTTCTAGTATTGAGAAGGTCTTAACTGATCCATTCGACAATTCTGCGTACCAGTCGAAAGCAATCCCTGATAAACTGCTGACGAACTGTCGGAAGAGTAAAGCGTCACTCCCACCGGCATTGCAACAACTAGCACAAAAATGTGCAACGTGCTGCCGAGGGTTTCCGGTACCATCAAAAGTCTTGAATAGAGGTGGTACGAAGCCTTTTGGATATTGGACTGCATCGAATTCTTCAGGGTAAGGTCTACCCGTCTGAATAGATGTTCCGCTCTTAGCTTGTGCTAAGGCCTCTCGCACCTGCTGCTCTACCATGTTTTGATGTCCTTTTCTGGAAGCATGCTTTATGCAGGATCTTTCTTTTGTTACTCATCTCCGTTGATGGATGTAATCTGTTTCCCTCCATCCGCAATGTGGATAATCTCTGGGGGCATCTCTTTCTGAGGCTGTACTTGACTCTGGAGAGTGGCTAAAGCTACAGCCATCTCTTCCATCCTCTTTGCCATCTGGGAAATCGTATCATCTCTTTCCTGAAGTTGTGCTCTCATCACTTCCGATTCATCTATTTCTACAGCTGCTGGAGCACCTTGCAAAGCTGATGATGCTCGTGTCTCAACCATGTTGATCTCAGCATACTCGTCATCCATAAATTCTGATGAATCAACTTCATTTTCCAACTCTTCTCCTCTTTCTTTTGCTAACCGTTGGATATCCGTCCTTAGCTTTCCTATAGAATCCTCGAGGGGTCTCTTCCAGACGGTCTCGCGGTTATCATGTGATGGCTGTTAAACTTCTTTTTTGGGAGTTTCTTTTATTGCAGTAGCACTTTCTTCTGATTCAGGCTCTTTGACGAGGCTTTTCTTCTTAGGATGTTATGTTGGTCTCGGCTCAGTAATAATAGGTCGCCACACCATTCTTCTTACAGCCAGAAGCCTAGGACCAGATGGTCTGTCTGCTATGTGCTGGAAGGTTGTATCCTCCCCAATTTGCAGACCTGATACAACAACAGGTGAACTGGCTTTTATCCTCTTCTTTGGTTTCTCTATGGCAGTAATAGGCTCTATTCGCAGTCCGAGGTGAGATTTAGCTGGCACCCGTCCCATCCTTCTTAAGATTTCTGACACGGGACACCTTTCTTTCTTGGCCAATTTCTTTATTACTGCTTGCTACTCGGCAAATGGCGTAGTCTTAACCCTTTTTCTCTTGTAGTTACTGTAGTATGCAGGTCGGGGTAATGTATCAGCAATTCTTCGGACATCTTCTTCATCTGAAGCAGCAGCGAGAGGATGGAACCTACTCCCTTCTAATAGTGGTGTATACTCAGGCAGTTTAGGTATCTCTTCTAGGAATGCTACTTCAGTAGCTTTAGCCTTCTCGATTCTAGCTATCTTTCTGCTTCTATTCCTCCTCTAAGTCCGAGACAGGGGTGCAACTCTTGAACTGGACCCAATTTTGAAAACAGGCGATATTGCAGCGAAATCTGTACCCTCCACGGTGACAGGCTCATCATAGACTTGGATTTCCTTCCCCTTCAGTTGGGCAGGAGCCGGGGTAGGTGTAGAAATGACTAGATTGGTGGGGGTAGGGACAACAGTCCTCCTACAAATATCAGTACTTCTTTCAGCTGGAACCCTTTGCATGGGAGGGAACTCTTGAGTTGATTTCAAATTAAACTCAATCAGAGGTTTCTCAGTTTCATGCACTTTGTCCGTAAGTGCGAAGAGAGTGACGTCAGCGATTTTGATATCTGTATTGTCGAATCCTTGTCCGAAACGGATGATCCCATTGTCGACTGACTCATCCTTGTAGACAGCCAAGTCCAGTCTGTTGGTGAAGGAGAAGATTAACTTTAGGGTAGACATTTCTACAAGGCAGATTCCGAATGTCAGTCCCGAATTATATTTCCTTTTGTCACAAAACTTAGGACTAAAAAGAAAGAGTCTGAACACATTTCTGTTTATCTTAATGTACTTGTGATTTTTAAAGGAGTATGTTTATTAGAAGGTCGCTTATTAGGGAATTCATTTGTTAGAAACAAAACGATTAAAGGAGAAAGGTTATAGAAAAGGTAAAGGACCCGATTTAGAATTGGAAAGGAAGAGAAATTCTTGTAAGATTTCTCGACACGAGGGACCGATCCTAATCTAACACTTATTGGGGGTCCACCCCACCTCAGAAAAGAGGTAAAAGGATCTCGGAACCTCTCTATTTGGGGGTGTCTAAACAGTGGCTCCTAAATCCAAGAGTGTTGGCTATACCCGTTCAAGACAGAAATGAACGTGGTATGCCAACAAAAAGAAGGGTAGTTTGATCCACTAGGGACATGGATACACTACCGATTTATGAAAGTAAAACCATCTGATTAAAATGGAGAGAGGAACTATTCCCCAAGTGAGTCGCCGTAATTTGTCGGCATATATTTTTATAGGTTTTAAATTTAATTTAAATATGTATAAGATTTAGAAAGAAGCATTTGATCTTGAAAATAATTTTAAGTTTGAAAATTTTGAGATATGAAATCAAACAGATCTCACATCCCAAATAGTTTATATAAACGAGCACCGCACTACAAACCGTGTATTTATCCCGAAGAATAGACACACTGCTTGATGATGAGGCTCGATTAAATAAACTAGAAGATTTGTGACATCCATTTGGTCTGCGAACCAATTTTATAAGCCGACAAGTTCCCCTACTTAATATAAAGGAATTAAGCAGGGTTTATATTACCTGGGTTCTTAAAGTTCCTTATAAGGGCAAGCCCCTATAGTTTATTACATCTTAAGTGATGGAAATCACCTAAGAAAACTCTCGATAATAATTAATGGTTTTACTCTCAAGAATTTTAAAGTTTAAGGTTTTAAAACAATTAGTTTTTGGAAATTTCAATAGGGAATGGATCAAATTTGGAACAGTTTATTTTAGGGAATCAAAGGAAGAGAAGTAGGGGATGTCACGGACTCGAAGTGAACTTCGGTGACTTCCCAGTTATCCTATGGTTTGGCTTCGATTTAGGGAGAATTATTTAATGTTATAATCTTGCCAATTTTAGTTAATTAGGTCTTATATTCGTATAACACAATCATTCAAATAGTCTTGAAGATATGAGGGCTTATGTCATACCAAACGACTACCTCGAAGTCCTAAGACCGGTTAGGACTTAATTTGCATAACATTATTATGCAAATGCCTAACAAAGAGTTGAGGATTAATGTTGCACTAGGCAAATCACCTCGAAGTCCTATGACTTTGTTGTTTAATTCTAAGAAAATTTTAGCTAATGTAGATCCTAGTTTTGCTGATGACGATGGTCGTGCTGCCCACTATGCTCTAAACTCCTTGTTGTCACAGAGGTTTAGTTTTAGAAGGTAAAAAATCAGGAGATGAGAGAAGTGTTTTGGTTTAGAGAAATCTTAAAATCCAAGTGTTTTAATTAAAACAAATCTTAAAGTTGATTAAATAGAACCGATTAAGATCCCACGGTTCTGTCATCCCGGCACTGTTATTTTCATCGGATTCAGTTAGTCCAAATGAATTTGCTAAACTCAACTGAATGAGTTCCACACTTTCATTTAGACTGTGGAAAATCCCGTTAGCAACACGTGGGTTACATCATCCGAGGTATTCCCGATCATCCAACGGGACGTTTTAATTTAGTTAAAGTTGTAATTTTTGTTATTCTGTTTGTGATTAAATTTTGAGTTGTCTTATATTTTGAAATGTTGTGGCGGTAAATTTTATCTTGTATGACTTTTAATTTAGTTTTGGGTTCCAGTTTTATGGCTATCCTAAAGGTTTCAGTTTTCATGCAACAATCTTATTTATCATGCAAGAAAAGTAAAACGCAGTGTAGGTAAATAAATTGCAATAAGGTAAATTGAAGTAAAGTAAAAGCGTACCTGGAGGGCCTTCTCGTCATTCCCAGCTGAGACTTTAGTATTGCATTGCATGTATGTGTTTATAATTTTGCAGAAATTAAAGCATGCCAGAAAACAGGAAGAAGTAGAACTAACAAGAAGTAACTACTCAATCCTATGATGTCTATGTTTAGATCCTGGTTGTCTACCAAGTCCTATGATGTCTATGCGAATTTCTATATTATGTTTCAATAAACTTTGTTTAAATTCAAGTGAGGATGGTTTCGTTAAGCGGACATATTAAGTTTAATAGACCTCGTAGGTATCTAAACGATCAAAGAAGGTCATGCAGTCCATGCTTCCCTCTTATATCCCGATGAAAAGTCTCGGGCTCATTTAGACTTTTTATGTTGCTTAACAATTCACCCTACCTATACCCTAATGCTTAATAAACACACTTGTTCGGGGTAGGTCAGGGCAGATGGGTTTAGGTGTGGTTTGGATTTGGATTGGTGGTAATTGGTAGTTCGATTTGGACTTATGGGAGTGATGTGAAGATTTTTTTGAGTTTGTGTTTGGATTTGGTTTTGATTTATGTTTAAATTTGGTTTCGTGTTTGGATTTGGTTTGGTTTTAGGTTTAAATTTGGTTTGTGTTTGGATTTGGTTTGGGTTTAGGTTTAAATTTGAGTTTGGAATGTGAATTGAGAAGTTTATGTGGACATCGGATAAAATTTGGGTTACTCCATGCATTCACTAAGCATAAGGGTATTCTTATTATGTTTTCTACACCAAGTTGTGATTTCCTAGAAGTCTTTATGAAGGGAAAAATGAACCATGCCCCAGGAGGCCTATCCTAGGTTTGATTGTTATCGTGTTGGTATTGTATTGTGGTCAGGACTGTTGTTGTATGTTGTGATTGTTGTGTTGTGGTTGTGTTATGTTTATGTGTTATCATTGTTGTATGTTGTATGTTATTGTTTTATTTTGTTTGTGTTATATTATTATTGTATGTTATTTTATTCTTATGTTATTTTATACGATGTTATGTTATTATTATTTTTATTATGTGTTGTTTAAGCATATTATCTTTTATTTGTAATTAAATTTATTATCTTATTTAATTCATTGTGACTTATTTACTTTATTATCATTTATTTGTTTTTTTTATTTAATTAATTGGTTGTTATTTATTTGTTTTATTTAATTAATTGTTATTTATTTATTTTATTTTACTTTAACTTGATATATATTTATTATTATTTTAGTTTTAATTTATTTTATTATTTAATTTAATTAAATTAATTAAATTTATTAGCATTTAAAATTATTATTTAATTTAATTTAATTTAACTTTATTTAATTTGTTTTATTTTAATTTATCATTTATTTTTAATTTAATTTAATTTAATTAATTATTATTTACAATTATTATTTAATTTAATTTAATTTAATTTAATTTATTTCATTTTAATTTATCATTTATTTGCATTATTATTTAGTTTAATTAATTTAATTTAATTTATTATTTATTTAATTCAATTTAATTTAACTTAACTTTTTTTTATTTAATTTAATTTATTTTATTTAATTAATTTAATTTAATTTATTATTTATTTACATTATTATTTAATTTAATTAAATTTAACTTAATTTATTTATTTAATTAATTTAATTTAATTTTAAATTATTTATTTATTTACATTATCATTTAATTTAATATAATTTTGATTTATTTAATTTAATTAATTAATTTAATTTATTTAATTTAAACTATTATTTATTTAATTGTTTTTTGGTTTACTTAATTATTATTTAATGTATTTTATTTAATTTAATTATTATTTAATTTAATTTATTTAATTTAATTATTATTTGATTTTAAATATTTAATTTTAATTTAATTCATTATTCATTTATATTATTTAAATTATTTTTTCAATTTATGTATATATGTATTATTCATTTTTTTATCCTTACATTTTTATAAGTTATTTTATTTTAATTAATTATATGTACATTTTTATTACTTAAATATTATTGATTTATTATTATTAATTTATATTATTAATTTACATTATTTATTATTATCATTTTTATTATTATTTATTTATTTATAAGACTTTTCATTTTCTCTCTCGTAAATTATTCTTTTCTTTATTTAAAGTTATTATCATTTATATTAAGTTATTATTTCTTAAATTTATTATTTACATGTATATTTATATTTAGATTATTTTAAAAAGAATGATATTTTTATTTACCTATTTTTATTATTTATTTATCTATTTATAAAGCTTTTTAAATATTATCTCTCCTAAATTATCCTTTCATTTATTTTTAAATTATTACCATTTATTTAAGTTATTATTCATTAAAATTATCGTTCACATATGTATATTAAAAAAAATACTTTTATTTAATTCCTTTATTTTCATTATTTATTTTACTTATTAATTTACATATATATATTATTATTCATTTATTTATATTTTAGTAGTTATAATATTTTTAAAATTAGTGTAGTTATTCTTATTTAGTATGGTTATATTTTATTTCACATTTAGTATTAAATTTGATATAGTATAGTTTATTTTAGTTAAAAATTAGTAAAAATATTATTTAATTTATTTAAATTTATAATTATATCACTTATGTTTTTACATTCATAATTATTTATTTTTGATTTTTTTTTATTTCATTTTCTTTTGGTTTTATTTTTATTTTATCCTTATGTTCATTTTTCTTTTTTTATTTTATTTTCCTTATGTTATTTTTATTTCTTTTTACTTTTCATTTCCTTTATGAAGTATTAAAATTTTTAAAAAAAATTCATTTTTTTTATGGTAATAATAACTAGGTGAAAAGATTAGGTGGTATTTTTGTAAATATTTAACATTAGCCATATAACTTTGCATAAAGAGAAATTGTTAAGCTTAAACATGAGTAAAATTTAAATGGCATGATGATTTGTAAAGGAAATAACCTACACATGATTTTTGAAAACATATATGGAGAGATTTTTTTAAAAAAAAAACTAAATTGGTTTGCATTAAAAGGAAATCCCTAAGCATGGAAGAGTTTAACACATAATTTTTGTAAACCTATGTAGACGAAGAAGAACTTTAAAGAAAATACATGTATGTGTGATTTTAGGCTAAGCATGAGAGGGTTAAAATGTTTCTTTGAAGCTTAAGTGTTCATAAGATAAAAGAGAGGGGGAAGAAGCTTACCTTGCTTGGAGGAGATGATGGAAGAAACCTTGGAGAAGCCCTTGATGAAGCTCACGGCTAGGAGGATTTTTTGGGAGTGAAATGGCTAAGTGTAAGAGTGTGTGTAAGTGAGTGTGTAAGGGTGTGTAAAGTGAGATTATGGGGGGATTTATGTAGAGAGGCTCACGGCTAAGAATTAAGGAGGGGGTAAGGGAGTGATGAGGTGGAGGCATGATGATAGTAAGGTGGAGGTAAGGAGGAGGTGAGGTGGAGGCATGGCGAAGGTAAGGTAAAGGTAAGGAGGAGGTGAGATGGAGGCATGGTGAAGGTAAGGAGGGAAGACTTTTTTTTTTATTTAAATGTATTTTAATTTTTTCTCTTGTAGGGATGCCGTGAGGTGTAAAAAAAAAGGAAGTATGTGGGTGTGTGTAAGTGGGTGTATTTTAATTTGGTGAATTTTGGATTTTGGATCCAATTTAAGAACATTAGGCTAACTTGAATTTAGATTGGACTAGAGCTCGAATGAAGCCCAAGTGCCTTGATAAATATTGTCCACATGATTGTAATGTATATTTTTCATGAAGACACAAAGTGGTTTTGAGCTCATTGGAAGGTTCAATTTTGGCATGGATTGGATTTTTGATTATTTTAGACCATGTTGGGTTCGGGTCAAGCTATCTTGAGTTTGAGTTGGAATGGGGTTCAAAGGTCTTCAACAATATTGTAGATGTCCTTGTCTAGAAGATTTTTTATGAAGACATGAAATGATTTTGATAAGGTTTGGAGGGTTAATTTGGTGGATTTAAAACATGTGTTTAGCTCGGGTCAAAATTGGGGTTTCTTTGGTCCAAAATGGATTTGGGTAAGACCTGAGCTCAAATTATGGACTATTGATGATCCTATATATATTTTTATTTACAATTTATTTAAATTTTTAAATATTTTTATGATTAAATTATATTTATAAATAATATACCATACTTAAAATATTTAAAATAAAAGAATAACATTAAATAAATTTGTATATATATATATATATATATATATATATATTTTATTTATATGTGCCGCAGCCGTAGCCTGGTGGTTTAGGCGGGGTTCACTGTAAGTCCCCTAAAGGTCACGGGTTCGAGCCGTACCGTGGTGCGGACGGCTCGGATAGGCACATGAGAAATCGATATTTATAGTTGGACCAGTAAACTATAAATATCAACTATAAATATCGATTTCTTTTCTATATATATATATATATATATAGATATATAGTATATATATATATATATATATATATATATATATATATATATATATATATATATACACACACACCTAGATATATTTATTTAAAATTTATTTAATTATTAAATAGTTTTATAAATAAATAATATTTCTAAATAATATAATATACCTAAAATATTTAAAATAAGAAATTATATAAATTTATAAATATACACATTTATATTTATTTATTTATAATTTATTTCACTATTAAATATTTTTATAATTATATTATATTTATATATAATATACTATACATAAAATATTTAAAATAAAAAATAATATTAAATAAATTTATATATATATATATATATATATATATATATATATATATATATATATATATATATATATATATTTATATTTATATTTATATATACCTATATATATTTTTTTATTTATAATCTAATTAATAATTAAATATTTTTATAAATAAATTAAATTTTTAATTAATATACTATATTTTAAACATTTAAAATAAAAAAATAATTATATATATATATATATATATAATTATATTTTTTTATTTATAATTTATTTAATTATTAATTATTTTTTAAATTAAATTGTATTCATAAATAATAATCTATACTTAAAACATTTAAAATAAAATAATAATATTATATATATAGGAATATATATATATATATATACATACATACATACATACATATATATATATATATATATATATATATATATATATATATATATATATATATATATGTTTATATATTCATATAAAGATGGTGGCTGGGTGTGGTGCTCTGCTAGGGTTTCAGCCATGACTCTGCCGGCGGCTGGCCTTCTGGTGGCGAGAGAGGTGAGTGGAACTTGTGGTTTTCCCGGTTTCGACTCTCGGTTGAGTGTGGTGGCTGTTTGGGCTTCCTCGCTGGTGGTTCCGACTTTCTCGGGCTCCTCCTTTTAAATTTTCTACTCGTTTCATTGGTTTTCTGGCTACCTTTGCTGGTCGTCCCCTCTATTTCTTCGCATTCGTTCGGTTTTTAGTGTTCCTTCGGATCACTTCCGTTGTGTCGAGTCCTCGACTTTGCAGCCACTTATTTTTTCCGGGTTGGTGGAGCTTGGTTTTCCCGCAATGGCTCACCCCATCGACTTGGAAACTAACATAGCTTGGGCCAAAGCTACTTATGCTGGTGTGGTGGGTAATGCTCCTTCTATTTCTGAGCCCTCAAAGCTTCTCTTTCCCCAAAGACTCCATGATGCTGCTGCTGGTATGCTATCCTGCCCCTTTATCAGACCCATTAAGGAAAGAGAGGGTCGCCCATCCGTTATTTTTACTTCGAGGAGTTAAATGTATTGGATGAAGAAGTTAAACTTACCCCGGTTGGTAAATTCGGCTTGGGCCACCCCAAGATGGAGCTTGTTAGGAAGTTCTTCGAGTCTCTCAACTTCAAAGGGAGTTGGAAAATTGGACTCTCGGATAGCAGTACATTTGTTAATTAACTTCACCGGTGAAGAGGATTATGCTTTACTCGTTTGCTAAACAATTGGTAAGCATTGCGAGAGTGGATATGAAAATCATTAAGTGGACGACCGACTTCGATCCCAAGCAAAGACCCCCCAATTGTTCCCCTCCGGTTTAAACTCCCCAATCTTCCTTACGGATATTTTAACCAATCCGCTTTATTCCAAATTGGTAGAGCAATTGGGACCCCCTCGGGTGTGATGTCGCTACAATTAATAAAGCAAAGCCCGAAATGGCCGGAATCCAAGTTGAAAGAGATGTCTCCTTGCCTCGAAATCAAGAAAATATGGATTGGGTCTCAAGAGGAGAGCCAGGCATGCGGAGGTGATAATGCAACAAAAACCTTATTTCTGCACGCACCGTAAGATGTTTGGCCATACCCTCGACGGATGTTACGGAATCCATCCCCCTAACAAAAGAATCCCTCTCTTGTCTCAAGCAAACCTTCCATCTCGCCGGTGTTGAGCCAGCACTTCGATGTTTCGCTGTGAGACATGGTTTCGATCCCAATACTATCCATTTGAATCCCGAGTGTGCCGCAGGTGAGATCTCGCAGAACTACAGGTTTCCTTAATGAGGGTATTTCCAACCCTGTGGCTCTTGAGGGGAGTGCTTCCGTGGCTTTTACCCCCGGTCGTGGTTTCAGCCCCGACTCCCCTGAAGTTGGACTCTTCTACTGTAGAGTCTACCCCCGTGTTTGAGTCCCCTCCTAAAGAAAATGATAACCGGTGCGTAAGAGAAGAGGTAGAAATTCAAATCATCACACCATCTCAAGATTCTGTGCCTTGGGTAGAAAAGTTACCCGCTAATGTTATGGCTAATATGGAAGCAGAGTTAGAAGGGAAATGGCACACACGGATCTCAAGGAAGAAAAAAAGGCATTATCCGAAGCCCAAAAACTTGGCACACCCCTTACCGAGGGGAACCGGTCGGGACTCGTCAAAACCAGATCCAAATCACAACCCCCTTCCCCCATCCATGATTAATCTACTTTCTTTGGAACATTAGGGGTATTGGCAACCCCTCATCTCCGAAAAGAATTCTTCACCTTACTAAAAAATACAAACTTTGGTGTATTGCAATCCTCGAACCCATGGTGTACAAACATTCCAGTAGAAATTACCAATAAATTCAATGGCTTCAAACATTTTGCCAATTGCAATAATAAAATTTGGATATTTTATAGGAAGGAAATCACTTGGACCCTCCTCATGGACAATCAGCAATTCATTCACTCCTCCTTCAACATCAATGGTCAAAGCGGGTTTGCAACTTTTGTTTATGCTCGGTTGCGGACCGTATGATAGAACTAACTTATGGGGACATCTACATAGCATTGGTGCCGGTCTCTCTTCCCCTTAGCTTGTGGGAGGAGATTTCAACTGCATCTGCTCACCAACTGAAAAGCTGGGAGGTAGATCTCCTAACACTGCTTCTATGTCAAAGTTTAATGAACAAATTCGGACTGCAGATCTCTTTGATCTTGGCTTCAGAGGACCTCTCCACACCTGGAAAAGAGGTAACACCTGGGAAAGATTGGACAGAATTCTAGTTAACAGCAGTTGGATTTCCCATTGGCTCCTCACCTATGTGACACATTTAAGTCTCACAGCCTCTGATCACAGACCCCTTCTTATTACTATAACCTCCCCAAAACCTTCTAATTACTCCCCCCCCTTCAGTGTACTCGAACATGTGGTCCTCACAAGCCGATTTCCTTAGCATTGTTCAAAGTAACCGGGCAGTGTGTATCATGATTCTCCTCTCACTCGACTAAAACTCCTTCGCATCAAGCTCGCAAAGCACTTAGATATTGGAGCTGGCATACTATTGGTGATGTTTTTAAAGCCGTGATCAAGGTCGAAGAAGAAGTTGCTCTCTTAGAAACAAAAGTACAAGCTGGAACTCGCAAGTGAAGACCAACTTATCTCTCGCTCAAGCCAACCTCCTCTTAGTTTACGAAAGGCAGGAGCTTTATCCGAAACAAAAAGCCGCAATCAATCACCTCATCCTAGGAGACAGGAATACCAAATACTACCAAGCCTACATCGGGTATAGAAGAAAATGCAACAACATTCACAATATCAAGTCTGCAGATGGTACTATGTTAAGTAATCTTCACTGAAATCGCTCGGGATGCTCGTCCATTATTTTGAGGAACTTCTTACCCATAGCAACGAGTACTGTAATTCCAATTGATAACTCTGTCTTCCGAATGATATCCAAGTACACTAGCAATTTAAATTTGACAGGCATCCCCTCTGAGCAGGAAATTTGGGAAGCATTAAATTCAGTGGACAGCTCTAAAACTGCAGGTCCTGATGGATACACTACTGATTTCTACCAGAAAGCCTGGGATTTTGTTAAAGGTGATGTGGTTAAGGCTGTTCAAAGTTTCTTCCAGGGTCACACCCTCCCCAGCTATTTCAGTGCCTCTAACATTGTTTTGATACCTAAGAATAATAACCCTCAGAATTGGAATCAGTATAGGCCAATTAGTCTCACTTCTGTGATCAGCAAAATCATCAGCAAAATCATTGTGGGTAGACTCCAACCCCACCTGGATGGCTCGATTAGCCCAAACCGACTGCTTTTATTAAAGGAAGATCCATAAATGACAACATCTTACTAGCACAGGAGCTCCTTCTTGATCCGGATAAATTGAAGAGGGGGGCAATATCATTTACAAATTGGATATTCAAAAGGCCTATGACACAATTAACTCGGGATTTCATTATGGAGGTGCTTACTGCTGCGAGGATTTAATTCTCAATTTTGCAATCTTATAAGAAGATGGCTTGAGTCCAATGTACACTCTATCCTTCTTAATGGCCAAGCCTGGGGCTCCTTTAAAGCTACTAGAGGGCTCAAACAAGGAGACCCCCTATCTCCCACCATTTTCATCATCTCACTGGATTACTTCTCTAGAGTACCTGGATAGAGACTTTCCGCATCAAAACTACACCGTGTATCATCATAGATCTAACATAGCTATTTCCCATCTTATGTTTGCAGATGACATCATGATCTATTCCAAGGCCCACAGGAAGGTTGTTAAGAAGCTAAAACGAGTGTCCGGATTCTTTTCAAACTCATTCGGCTCCGATTTTTAATACTCGCTAAGTGCCAAGTGGTCTTCTCTAAACACATCCCTACCCAAACTAAACACCGGATTCCGGAATTTACTCGGCTTTTCTCCCACTTGCTCTCCCTATCAAATACTTGGGTGTACTTCTCACCATGGGAAGGGTAAAACAAGTGCACTTTGATGAGATTCTGATAAGATTCATTCCGTATCGAATTGCCTGGACCAACTCTTTTTTATCAAATGGTGGCGTGAATAACCCTCTTAAGAAGTATACTAACATCCTTTCCTTCCTATATTCTACAAGTTACCCCACCGAAAAAGAGCACTCGGATCCAAATTGAAAGAGCTTTTAATCGTTTCCTATGGTCCGGACAGAGACGAGCAACTCCACTTGGACATCCCGGCAGAGAGCAACTAAACCCACCGAAGCTGGTGGTTTGGGGTTCAAGGGGCTTCGACCAACTTCGGCAGATTAACTTTTACAAACTATGGATTCATTTCGTGGGCACGAAATTCCCGTGGGCTAAATTCATGAAAGGGAAATATTGCGAGGCACACTCACCCCTCTCTTGCTGTTAGAAAACTTGGGGATTCCAAAATCTGGGTCAGAATGTTAAGAGTTAGAAATGAAGCTGAAAATTACTTCTTATGGAATTTGGGCAATGGGGAGATTAGCTTCGGTCCGGATAACCGGTGCCCAAAGGACCGGTTGATTCCCATTTCTCCCCAAGTGGATCATAAATTATTGGTGGCTGATCTTTGGGATGGCTTTAACCGGTCTCTCCCCCATCTTAAAGCTATCCTTCAAGACCATTCCGCAAACCAGATTTCCACTATCAAATTTACTAGGGGAGGCCCGACAAAGATAATTCGGGAAAAGCTAAAGTCTCAAAGTTTAACCAAGGCCATCTACAGGAAAACTTTCCAATGCACTCCCGTAACTCGGAGCAAGGCTATTTGGAACGAATTTCTGTCCCCCTCCATGTCCTTTCTCTCTTGGAGAGCCTTGCACATAATTATTCCAACTGATGACATTCTCAAATTAAAAGGGCTGAGAGGGCCTTCCATTTATGTTCTATGCCATCAACAAGAGGAGACCCTCGATCACCTGTTTTTCAGATGTATTTTTGCCCAGGATGTGTGGAAAGCTCTTTGTCCTCTACCGAGTAAAGGTTGTTGTACCCATCGGGATCTTTTTCATACATGCTGGCGGGATAGAAACTATCAAAACTTTAATCCCACTTACTTTATTGTCATGTGGTTTACTCGGATGGCCGTAAACAAGTCTAAATTTAACAAGCATTCCGACTACGCTTCTACTGTGGTTAGAAACTGTAGAAACTATATCTCCAAAATTATTACACACAAGTAGTTTCCTAACATCCTCAGGACATACCAAACATCTTGGGCTCCCAAACCTTTCATCAGAATTGTCAAATGGCTCCCCCCTCCTGGTAATATCTTTAAAATCAACACAGATGGTAGCTTCTTCAAGGATTGTGCTGGTGTGGGGGCATATTTAGGAACACTAAAGGTCAATGTTTGCTATTCTTCCATGGCCCCGTGGCCGTACAAGATGCTTTTGAGGCGTAACTCATTCGTCGTGCTCGTGGGGTTTACGATTGGCCGGGTTTGTCGGTCGGATCGATCTTTGGATCGAGGTGGATTCAAATGATCTAATCTCAAGCCTTACCAGATGGCTCTCATACCATCCGGCACCATAACTACCGGATCCAACTCATCCAAACAATGTTGCAACCACAGCATCAAAATCTCCTTCAACTACGAGGAGGCCAACAAACCGACCCACCTGGCCGGCTAGAAAAGGTGTTGTCTCACCCAAAGTTCCGGTTTCCAACACCCCTCCCGGGACCTCAATTTTCTTATCAATGGGGATAACCTCTACTCCCCTCATTTCAGAATTGAGTACAACTCCTCATTAGATGTCGGTACATCTCCCGCTGTGGTCGTTGCCACCGTCTTATGAGTAATTTCACTCGTTTTTGTTTCCCGTCACTTGCCTTTATGCTTATACTTTGTAATGGCATCCTATAAGCCTCCAAGTGATGTTTTTCTTTTGGCTTTTGGGGACCCCTTACCTAATGGCTTTCCCGTAATCAGCTTCTTTATTTCAACATGCAGGAAGCTCGAGTCCGCTTCTTTTATAAAAAAAAATATATATATATATATATGTTTATATATTCCTATATATATAGATATATTTACTTTTAATTAATTTAATTATTAAATATTTTAATAATTAAATTATATTTTTAAATAATATGCTATACTTAAAATTTTTAAAATAAAAAAATAATATTATATAAATTTATATATATGTATATATATATATATATATATATTTATTTATAATTTATTTAACTATTAAAAATTTTTTTAATTAAAATATATTTAAAAATAATATTCGTACTTAAAATATTTAAAATAAAAAAATAATATCATATATATAATTATATATATATATATATATATATATATATTTATTTATTTATTTATATTTATATTTATATATACCTATATATATATATATATTTTTTATTTAACTATTAAATATTTTTATAATTAAATTATATTTATAAATAATATGCTATATTTAAAATAAAAAAATAATTATATATATATATATATATGTATATATAATTATTTATTTATTTATGTACATATACCTATATATATTTATTTATAATTTATTTAACTTTTATATATTTTTATAATTAAATTATATTTATAAATAATATACTATACTTAAAATATTTAAAATAAAAAAATAAGATTATATATATCTATATATATATACCTATATATATTTTTATTTATATTTTATTTAACTAATAAATTTTTTTATAATTAAATTATATTTATAAATAATATATTATATTTAAAATATTTAAAATAAAAAAATAATTTTTTATATATGTATATATTCGGATACCTATATATATTTATTTATAATATATTTAATTTTTAAATTTTTTATAATTAAATTATATTTATAAATAATATACTATACTTAAAATATTTAAAATAAAAAATAAGATTATATATATATATATATATATATATATATATATATATATATATAAATTAACAAAGGGCTACAAGAGGCCCCCTACATGTTACAGTGGAAACATTAGTACATAACCATGAGAAGTGGCCCCAAACACCTAACAAGTCAAAAGTCTTCTCCAAAAAAACAAAACAAAAAACTGCATAAGAAAGATACAACTACAAACATTCCACCGAGCCAAATCGACCATCAATAGTTCAGTCTGAGATAGGGAGCAGCTAAAAGATCAGTAGCAATGAGAAGTTTGAGTTGGGAAGGGGGTTGGTAGATAAAGAAAACCTAGAGGAGAGGGCACCAGCTTTTGAGTTGGGTTTTAAATAACTGAATCTTATTGGTCCAGTAATTATGATGCCAGTTAAGAGTAGTGTTGTTTTCAATCATCTGAAACATCTCTTAAGAATCTCCCTCCATAATTAGGGAGGTCCAATGTAGCTTCACTGCCAACTTCTTAGCCTAAAAAACTGCTTGTAATTCAGAATCTAAAGCATCTGTTGCCACTATGGGAGCCCTGAAAAACAGCAAATACACCCCCTGCTGGTTTTTGAAAATGCCACCCTGCCAAGCATTTCCGGTTTATAACTACCATCTGTGTTCACTTTGACCCAATTATGCTTTGGGGGAAACCAAAATACCTTGGTGATATTGGGTGCCATGCTGGTTTGAGAGGAGGTAATGATGCAAATGTTTGGGAAGTTCTTAAATTTAATAAGCTTCTGCAAGTAGGACATGCAGTGACCAGCCACAGTCTTCTCCTTAATAAGAACATTCTCAAAAATTGCCTTATTTCTTGCCATCCAAATGAACCAAGCAGTGAGGAGGGGGAGAGCAGCAGTACCAGCATTGTTCCAATCAGCCCAGCCAGTGATTAGATTGTCCCATTGTAAATTTAATGTGTTGAGTTGAGTCTGCTGAAGAAGATCAGACCAGACCTTTTGGGAGAAACTGCAAGCAAAGAATAGATGAGTAATGAATTCTTCCTCCTTATGGCATAAACTGCAGCAAGAAGGTCCTCTGAGCCCTTTTAGTTTTAAGATATCATCAGTGGGTAGGAAGTGGTTGAAAGTCCTCCAGTAGAAGAAAGCCATAGAAAGAGAAAGATAGTTCCCCGGAAAATCTCTCCCGCAGTATCGCATCCCAATTAAACGAGTTTTGTGTAGATAGCTTTGGAAGAACTTTGGGTTTTAATAGATGGCCATTCAGGAGTGTCAGGTCTAGATCTATCAAATGGAATAATGGTGATCTTTTGTACAGAAGGGGCCATCAGGATGGAATGAAGAAAGGAAGTGGACCAGTTGTCACCCTCCCAACAATCAGCTACCAAAAGGTTAAGGTTGCTGATAGGGGTGCTTGGTTGTAACCAGTCTTAGGGGCACCAGTGATCCAGCCAAAAATTAATGATGCCTTTACCCAAATGCCAGATATAGAGTTGTTCAGCCACCTGTCTGTTTTTTACCATAGCTTTCCAAATTTTAGAGTCCCCTAATTTAAGGGTAACCAAGGAAGGGTGTGTATGCTTACAGTATTTTCCCATCATGAAATTAGCCCAGAGGGAGTCCTGGGCTCTAAAATTGATTCAGAGCTTCCAATGGTTCACTTGAATCATTTGGTTTAAGCCTTTAAAACCCAGACCACCGGCCCATTCGGGATTAGCCATTTTACGTCGGGATGCTTAATGTATCCGCTTCCTTTTACTAGCCCGGAGAAAGTGGTTAAAAGCCCTTTCTAATTACACTTGGGTGCTCTTTTTCATGGGGTCATCTCGCATAAGATAGTTAGGGAGGGTAGTAAGGATGCTTTTAAATAAGTTAAGTCTCCCCCGGATGATAAATAATTGTGGGTCCAGTTAGAGAGATAAGTTCAGATCTTGTTATGTGTATCATCAAAATGGGTCTGCTTTATTCTTCCAATGTTGAGGTGAACCCCCAAATATTTGATAGGTAAGGTTGTGCTGGAAAAGCCAGTGTGATTGAGAGCCCACTGTTTAGTATCCTGAGACACCTTCTTAGAGAATAATATTTGACACTTAGCTTTATTAAAACTAAGGCTAGACTGTTCCTGAAAATTCTGGAGGCACTTATAAATGTAGGTCACAGCCCTTTTAGAAGCTTTGGAGAAAATCATGACATCATCTGCATATATTAGATGAGAAATAGGAATGTTGGATCTGTGTGATATCTAACATGTTGATGATTATTTTGCAAATGATTAAGCATTGAGGAGAAGCGGTCCATGTTAAGAATAAAGAGAGTGGGGGAAAGGAGGTCCCCCTGCTTAAGGCCCCTGGTAGCAGAAAAAGGCCCCCAGCCTGAACCGTTTATCAGAAGGGAGTGGGAATTATTGTTGAGCCATCTTTGAATCAAATTACAAAAACTTTCATTGAAACCCCTAGCTGACAGCACCTCTAAAATGAAATCCCATCAGACATTATCATAAGCCTTCCTGATGTCCAATTTATAGATTAGATTACCCCCTATACACTGCTTGTTTAGGTCCATGAGCAATTCTTGGGCTAGCAGTACTTTATCAGAAATGGACCTGCCTTTAATGAATGCTGATTGATTCAGATTGATAATTTTATTTAAATGAGGCTGAATCCTTATGACAAGGATTTAGCTAATTATCTTGCTTAGAACTGAGGTAAGACTGATGGGCCTTAATTGATCCCAACTACTCATTTCAGTTTTCTTTGGAATAAGGACGATATTGGAAGAGCGAAAGAAATAAGACATATCCTTCCCATGGAAAAAACCTGACAATTGCAGCAATAACCTCAGCTTTAATAACGATCAAGAGCTTTTTGTAGAAATCAGCAGTGAAACCATCGGGTCCAGCAGATTTAGAGCTGTCAATGCTGCAGAGGGCTTGCTAGATTTCAGCTTTAGTGGGAGGATCAGTGAGGGATAATGAATTGATATAATGGAAATGTTCCTGTAAGCTGGTGGGGGTGATCTGAACCCTACCAACTGACGGTTAGGATATCAGGTTATGAAAATACCTGATAGCACTCATTCCAATCTCCAAATTGTTCTTCAGCCAAACCCCATCCTCATCCTTTATGCTGTGAATGTTGTTGCAGCTTCTTCTATATCTGATGTAGGCATGAAAAAATTTTGTATTTTTGTTTATAATTTAATTAACTATTAAATATTCTAATAATTAACTTATATTTATAAATAATATAATATACTTAAAATATTTAAAATAAAAAAATAACATTATATAAATTTATATATATATATATATATATACATATTTATATTTATTTATATATAATTTTTTGACTATTAAATATTTTTATAATTAAAGTATATTTAAAAATAATATACTTTACTTAAAATATTTAAAATTAAAAAAATAATATTATATAAATTTATATATATATATATATATATATATATATATATTTATATATACCTTTATATATATTTTTATTTATAATTTAATTAATTATTAAATATTATTATAATTAAATTATATTTATAAATAATATACCATACTTAAAATATTTAAAATTAAAAATAATATTATATAAATAAATATAAATATATTTATATATACCTATATATATTTTTATTTATATATTTTTTAATTATTAAATATTTTTATAAATAAACTTTATTTATAAATAATATACTATACTTTAAATATTTAAAATAAAAAAATAATATTACATAAATTTATATATACATATATATGTATATATATATATATATATAAACATATATTTATATTTTTATATACCTATATATATTTTTATTTATAATTTACTTAACTATTAAATATTTATAAATAATAAACTATACTTAAAAAATTTAGAATAAAGAAATAATTTTATATAGATATAGATATATATATATATATATACATAAAATTATTTGTAATTTATTTAACTACTGAATATTTTTCTAATTAAATTATTCTTATATACTATACTTAAAATATTTAAAATTAAAAAATAATATTATATATATATATAATATATATATATATATATATATATATATATATATATATATATATATATATATATATATATATGAGTGTGTGTGTTGTGTGTGTGTAGTTATTTATAATTTTTTTAACTATTTAATATTTTTACAATTAAATTATATTTAAAATTAATATACTATACTAAAAATATTTAGATTAAAAAAATAATATTATTAAAATTTATATATACATATATATGTATATACATATATATATATATATATATATATATATATATATATATATATAAATTTAAATTATATTATTTTTTTATTTTAAATTTTTTAAGTATGTATATTATTTATAAATATAATTTAATTATAAAAATATTTAATAATTAAATAAATTATAACTAAAAAAATATATATAGAGGAACATAAATATATATTTATATATATAATAAATTTTATTTAATATTATTTTTTTTATTTTAAATATTTTAAGTATAATATATTATTAATAAAAATAATTTAATTATAAAATTATTTCATAGTTAAAAAAATGATCAATAAATATATATATATATATATATATATATATATATATATATTTATATATAAATTTATATTTATATATATTTATGTATAAATTTATATAACACTATTTTTTTATATTAAATAGTTTAATTATAGTATATTATTTTAAATATAATTTCATTACAAAAATATTTAGTAGCTAAAAAAATTATATATATATATATATATATATATAAATTTATTTATTTAATAATATTTTTTTAAAATTTTTTAAGTATAGTATATTATTTATAAATATAATTTCATTATAAAAATATTTATTAGTTAAATAAATTATAAATAAATAAATAAATATATGTATATATAAATATAAATATATGTTTATATATATATACATATATATGTACATATAAATTTTAATAATATTATTTTTTTTATTTAAATATTTTAAGTATAGTATATTATTTTGAAATATAATTTAATAATAAAAATTTAATAAATATTATTTTTTAATTTTATTTCTTTTAAGTATAGTATATTATTTATAAATATAATTTAATTATAAAAATATTTAATAATTAAATAATATATATATATATATATATATATATATATAATTAAAATAAAGAGATATATTTGAATATAAATATATATTTATATATAGAGATATAAAATTATTTATTTATAATTTATTGAACAATTAAATATCTTTATGATTAAATTATATTTATAAATAATATATTATACTTAAAACATTTAAAATAAAAAAATAATATTAATTATGTATAATTAATTATTAAATAATTATTAAATATTTCTTTGATTAAATTATATTTATAAATAATATACTATTTTTAAAATATTTAAAATAAAATAATTATATTAAATTAATTTATTTAAATATACCTATATTTAATTATTTATAAATTATTTACCTATTAAATATTTTTATAATTAAATTATATTTATAAATAATATACTACACTTAAAATATTTAAAATACAAAACAAAATTAAATATATATATATATGTATTGTTATTTATAATTTATTTAATTATTAAATATTTTTTTAATTAAATTATATTTATAAATAATATATAATACTTTAAACATTTAAAGTAAAAAAACATATATATATATATATATATATATATATATATATATATATATATATATATATATATATTATTTATAATTTATTTAATTAGTAAATATTTTTATAACTAAATTCTATTTATAAATAATATACTATACTTATAACATTTAAAATAAAAATTAATATAATATAAATATATATATATAAATATATACATATATATATATATATATTTATAATTTATTTAATTATTAAATATTTTTATAATTAAATTATATTTATAAATAATATACTATACTTAAAACATTTAATATAAAAAATAATATTATATATATATATATATTTATTTATTTATAATTTACTTAACTATTAAATATAAATGATCAATCCCTGACCTAATGCCCAAACCATTGGCACAATAGGTCAACTTTTGACCAAAAAGTCAGTTCTGGTCAAAGTAGTCTATGTTTGAATTAATGACCAATTATTGACGCAATAGTCGATCTCTGACAAAAAAGTCAACTTTGGTCAAAATGGTCAATCCTTGACCCAATGACAAACTCATTAACCAAATAGGTCAACTTTTGACCAAAAAGTCAATTTTCGTCAAAATAGTCATTTTTTGACCTGATGACCACCATCTGACCCAGTAGGTCAACTTTTGAACAAAAAGTCAACTTTGATTAAAATTGTCAATTTTTGACATAATGACCAACTCACTGACCTAATAGATCAACTTTTTAACCAAAAGGTCATCTTCGATCAAAATGGTTAATTCTTGACCCAATTACCAACTCATTGACCAAATAGGTCAACTTTTGACCAAAAAGTCAACTTTGGTTAAAATGGTCAATTTTTAACCTAAAGACTAACACATTGACCCAATTGGTCTACTTTTGACCAAAAAGTCGTCTTTGGTCAAAATGGTCAATTCTTGACCCAATAACCAACTCATTGACCAAATAGGTCAACTTTTGACCAAAAGTCAACTTTGGTTAAAGTAGTCAATATTTGAGCCAATGACCACCCAGTTGGCCCAATAGGTTAACTTTTGGCCAAAAATTCAATTTTAGTCAAAATAGGTCAACTTTTGACCAAAAAGTAATGCTTGGTCAAAATGGCCAATTTCTGACCCAATGACCACTCCATTGACCCAAAGACCAACCCATTGACCAGTAGGTCGATTTTTGACTAAAAAGTAAATTTTGGTCAAAATAGTTAATTTTTGATCTAATCACCAATTATTCACTCAATAAGTTAATTACTGAACAAAAAGTTAACTTTGGTCAAACTATTCAATCCTTAACTCAATGACAAACCCATTGACCAAATAATTCAACTTTTGACCAAATAGTCAATTTAGGTCAAAATAATCAATTTTTTACTAAATGACAACCAATTGACCCAATAAGTCAACTTTTGACCAAAAAGACAACTTTGGGTTAAATGATAAGTCAACTTTTGACAAATAAGTCAACTTTTGACCAAAATAGGTCAACTTTTGACCAAAAAAGTTAATTTTAGTTAAAATGGTCAACTTCTGATATAATGACCTCTACGTTGACCCAATGGCTTAACTTTTAACAAAAAAATTAATTTCGGTCAAAATAATTAATTTTTAACCTAATGACCAAAATACTCAATTTTTTGAATTAATGACCAATTATTGACACAATAAGTTAATCTCTGACCAAAAAGTCAACTTTGGACAAAATGGTCAATGATTGACCCAATGACAAACCCATTGCCCAATAAGTTAAATTTTGACCAAAAAGTCAATTTTGGTCAAAATAGTCAATTTTTGACCTAATGACCACCCATTAACCAAATAGGTCAACTTTTGATCAAAAAGTCAACTTTTGTTAAAATGGTCAATTTTTGACCCAATCTTTAACCCATTGACTAAACTGGTCAAATTTTGACTGAAAAGTCAACTTTTTAGGTCAAAATAGACAATTTTTCACATAAGTACTAATTATTGACCCAATAAGTAAATCTCTGACCAAAAAGTCAACTTTGGTCATAATTATCAATCCTTGAGCCAATGAAAAACCCATTGACCCAACATGTCAACCTTTGAACAAAAAGATAACTTTGGTCAAAATGGTAAATCCTTGACCCAATAACCAACCCACCAACCCAATAGATCGACTTTTGTCCCAAAAGTTAATTTTGGTCAAAATAGTAAATTTTTTACATAATTTCTAATTATTAACCTAATAGGTCAACTTTTGAACAAAAAAATCAATTTTGGCAAAATTGACAATTTTTGATCTAATGACCACCCGTTGACCCAAAAGGTCAACTTTTGACCAAAAAGTCAAATATGGTCAAAATGATCAATTTCTGACACAATGACCTAAATGTCAACTTTGGTGAAAATGGTCAATCCTTCATCCAATGACCAACCCATTGACCCAATTTGTTAACTTTTGACTAAAAAGTCAACTTTGGTAAAAATAGTTAATCCTTGACCTAATGACCAACCTATTGACCCAATAGGTCAACTTTTGACCAAAAAGTCAATTTTGCTCAAAATTATCAATTTTTTATCTACTGGCCGCCTCATTGACCTAAATAGGTCAAATTTTGACCAAAAGACAACTTTGGGCAAAATTGTCAATCCTTAACCCAATGACCAACCTATTTACCCAATATGTCAACTTTGACCAAAAAGTCAATTTTGATTAAAATAGTCAATTTTTGACCTATTGACTAATTTTTGACCCAGTAAACCAATCTCTATCCAAAAAGTCAACTTTGGTCAAGATGGTTAATCTTTGACCTAATGCCCAACCCATTGACCCAATATGACATCTTTTGACCAAAAAGTCAACTTTGGTGAAAATGATTAATCCTTGACCTAATGATCAACCCATTAGCCTAATAGGTCAACATTTGACCAAAATGTCAATTTCAGTCAAAATAAAAAAATTGAATTAATGACCGATTATTGACCCAATAAGTCAATCTCTGACCAAATAGTCAACATTAGTCAAAATTGTCAATCCTTGATCTAATGACAAACCCATGACCTAATAGTCAACTTTCGACCAAAAGCCAATTTTGGTCAAAATAGTAAATTTTTGACCAAATGACCACCCATTGACCCAATAGGTCAACTTTTGACCAAAAAGCCAACTTTGGTCAAAATTGACAATTTTTGACCTAATGACCAATCCATTAACCCAATAAGTCATCTTTTGACCAAAAAAGTCATCTTTGGTAAAAATGGTTAACTTCTTGATCCAATTACCAACACATTGGCCAAATATGTCAACTTTTGACCAAAAAGTCAACTTTGGTCAAAATGGTCAATTTCTGACCCATTGACCTCCCCATTGACCCAATGGGTTAACTTTTGACCAAAAACTCAATCTTGGTCAAAATAATCAATTTTTGACCTAATGACCAATTAATGACCAAATAAGTCAATCTCTGACCAAAAAGTTAATTTTTGTCAAAATAATCAATCCATCACCCAATGACAAACACATTGACCCAACAGGACAACTTTTGACCAAAAAATCAATTTTGGTTAAAATAGTAAATTTTTGACTTAATGACCACCCATTAACCCAATATCTCAACTTTTGACCAAAAAGTCAACTTTGGTCAAAATGGTCAATTTTTGACCCAATGACCTATCCGTTGACCCAATATATCAAATTTTGACAAAAAAGTTTTCTTCAGTCGAAATGGTCAAATCTTGACCCAATTACCAACTCATTGACCAAATAGGTCAACTTTTTACTAAAAAATCAACTTTGGTCAAAATGGTCAATTTCTGACCCAATGCCACCCCGCCGACCCAATGGATAGACTTTTGACAAGAAATTTAATTTTGGTCAAAATAATCAATTTTTGACCTAATGACCAATTTTAGACCCAATAAGTCAATATCTGACAAAAAATTCAACTATGGTCAAAATGATCAATCCTTGACCCAATGACCAACCCATCGACCCAATAGGTCAACTTTTGATCAAAAAGTCAACTTTGGTCAAAATGATCAATTTTTGACCCAACGACCAACACATTAACCTAGTAGGTCAACGTTTGACCAAAAATCAATTTTGGTCAAAATAGTCAATTTTTGACCTAATGACCAATTATTAACCCAGAAAGTCAATCTCTGACCAAAAAGTCAACTTTGGTCAAAATGGTCTAACCTTAACCCAATGACCAACCCATTGACCCAGTAGGTCAACTTTAGACAAAAAGTCATCTTTGGTCAAAATGGTCAATTCCTGATCCAATGACCACCCCATTGACCCAATATGTTAACTTTTGACAAAAAGTTTAATTTTGGTCAAAATAGTCAATTTTTGAGCAAATGACCAATAATTGACCTACTAAGTCAATTTCTGACCAAAATGTCAACTTTGGTCAAAATGGTCAATCATTAACCCAATGAAAAACCCATTGACCCAATAGGTGAACTTTTGACCAAAAAGATAACTTTAGTTAAAATGGTCAATTTCGACCCAATGACCAACCCATCGATCTAATAGGTTAACTTTTGACCAAAAAGTTAACTTTGGTTAAAATGGTCAAACATAGACCCAATAACCAACCCATTGACCGAATATGTCAAACTTTGACCAAAAAGTCAATTTTGGTCAAAATAGTCAAATTTTGACCTAATGACCCCCCATTAACCAAAAAGGTCAACTTTTGACCAAAAAGTCAACTTTGGTCAAAATGGTTAATTTTTGACCCAACGACCAACCCGCTGGCCAAATTGGTCAAATTTTAACCAAAAAGTTAACTTTATAATTAAATTATATTTATAAATAATATTATTTACTTAAAATACTTTAAATAAAAAAAATAATATTATATAAATTTATATATATATTATCAGCACGGTTCTTGCTTCCACAAATTTTTTTAAGTAGCAACTGTCCGTCTTCTAACAATGATTGAATGAAGTGACACCTGATCTAAACGTGTTTAGTCCTGGATTGAAATGTTAGATTCTTGGCAAGGAATATGACGATTTAACCATCACTGTGAGTGCCATTTTGATTATTTTTACCCAATTCCTCTAAGAAGTCTTGTAGTCATATCATCTCCTTTGCAACCTCTGACACTGTAATATGCCTAATTTTTGTGGTAGACAAAGAAACTTTTTTCTGTGGATTAGAGCCCCATAACACTGTAGTGCTACCAAAAGTATAAACATACCCCGTAGTAATCCTTGTGCTATCAATATCTCCAACTAGATCAGCATCAACGTAGCCTAGTGCCTCTAAACTTTTTCTGAAGAACACAAGCAGGTTTCTGTAGAGCCCTTTAGATATCTCAAGATCAACTTCACAGTTTTCCAATGTTCCTTCTCTGGGTTACTTATGTATCTGCGCACAACTCTCACTGCATTGGGCAATATCTTGTCTTGTACAAACCATAACATACATAATTTAACATATAACTGAGGCGTAAGGAACCTCATTCATGTGGTCTCATTTGTCCTCTAACTTGGGTAACTGATTCATGTTGAGTCTGAAGTGATTGCACATAGGTGTGCCAACTTGTTTGGCCTTGTCTATATCAAACATGTTGAGTACCTTTTTAACATACTCAACCTGTAAAAGTCTCAACGTGTCTCTGGCTCTTTCTCTGACAATCCTCATTCCAAGACTTTGCTTTGTAGCTCTCAAATCTTTCATTGAAAAGTACTCTGACATCTGCTTTTTTAAATTATTAATCTTATCAATATCGGCCCTCGCAATAAGCATGTCATCCACATACGACAAGAAATTAATATACTAAATGTCAAAATATCCGACATAGTAACAATGATCCGCCTAACATCTATCGTACCCCGCATTTTAAAAATAATTTACTATACTTATAATATTTAAATATATATATATATATATATTATATAAATATATATATATATATATATATATATATATATAGGTGTAAACGAATCAAACACGAACAAACAGAGCTAGTGTTCGTGTTTGAAATGTTCGAACACATCATTGTTCGTGTTTAGTTTGTTTAACAAACTGAACAAAAAAAGCTGTTCGAGTTCGTCTTGTTTTCTTATCGAACAAATCGAACACGAACTTTCTAGAGAACCGAAAATGAACTGCTTGCGAACAACGAGTTTTTTTGATAGTCCTAGCTTTGATAGCATACTTCCTCAAAATGAAGCAAACTGATAAGGTATTCCATACACATCAGGTAATCCATACTTCCTCAACACGAAGCAAACTGAATAAGGCGTTTAGGGTTTTATTTTAATATATAGTATTATTAATTTAACATATATTATAATTTATAAAAGTTTATTTATTGAAAATATGATAAATTTTTGTAATATATATCTATTTTTAAAATATCATAAATTTTTTATATATAATTATTTTAAATTATTTTATATTTCGAACAATAACTAACTAAACACGAACGAACACATCACTATTCGTGTTTGGTTCGATTAACAAACCAAATGAAAAAAATTGTTCGTGTTCGTCTCATTTGCTTATCGAACAAATCGAATACGAACTTCTTAGCGAACCGAACACAAACTCGTTCGGGAACAACGAGCATTTTTGACAACCCTATATATATATATATATATATATATATATATATATATATATATATATATATATATATATATATATATATATATATATATATATATGCTTATTTATCATTTTTTAACAATTAAATAATTTTATAAATAAATTATATTTATAAATAATATTTTATACTTAAAATATTTTAAAAAAAAATAATATTATATATATATAAATATATATATATATATATATAATTTATTTAATTATTAAATACTTTATATATTTAAAATATATTTATAAATAATAGAGTATACTTAAAATATTTAAAATAAAAAATAAAATTAAATAAATTTTTATATATATATATAAATATATATTTATATATACCTATATATATATATATATTTATAATTTTTTAATTAATATATGTTTTTTAAATTAAATTATATTTATAAATAATATGCTATAATTAAAATATTTAAAATAAAAAAATAATATTATATATATATATATATATATTTATATAATTATTTATTTATAATTTATTTAACTATTAAATATTTTTATAATTAAATTTTATTTATAAATAATATACTATACTTAAAATATTAAAAAATAATAATAATAAAAAATAAATATATATATATATATATATAATTTTATTAATTATTAAAAATTTTATAATAAAATTATATTTATAAACTATATACTTGTGCTTAAATTATTAAAAAAATAAGATTATATAAATTTATATATATATAAATATATATTTAAATATACACATATATATTTATTTATTAATAATTTATTTAATTATTAAAAATTTTTAAAGTTAATTTATATTTATAAATAATATAATATACTTAAAATATTTAAAATAAAAAAGTAATATTTAATATATATATATATATATATATATATATATATATATATATATATATATATATATATATATATATATATAGCTATATATATATTTTTGTTTATAATTTACTTTAACTATTAAATATTTTTATAGTTAAATTATATTTATAAATAATATATTATATTTAAAACATTTAAAATATAAAAAATAATTTTACACATATATATTTATTTATTTATAATTTATTTAACTATTAAATATTTTTATAATAAAATTCTATTTATAAATAAAATACTATACTTAAAATATTTAAAAAATATATTATATATATATATATATATATATATATATATATATAATTTTTTTCTCGCCATGGGAGTGGAGGGAACTCGCTCGCTAGGGTTTTGATAGAGCTCCCTGTGCGGCCGGACCAGGATTTGGGTGGTTGGTCGGAGTAGGTGGTCGGTAAGTTTGTTTCTTCCTCCTCTTGGCAATTGCAGTGGCTTCTGGAAGATTTGGGCACTCTTTGAACTGCTTGCGAACAACGAGTTTTTTTGATAGTCCTAGCTTTGATAGCATACTTCCTCAAAATGAAACAAACTGATAAGGTATTCCATACACATCAGGTAATCCATACTTCCTCAAAACGAAGCAAACTGAATAAGGCGTTTAGGGTTTTATTTAGGGTTTTATTTTAATATATAGTATTATTAATTTATCATATATTATAATTTGTAGAAGTTTATTTATTGAAAATATGATAAATTTTTGTAATATATATCTATTTTTAAAATATCATAAAATTTTTATATATAATTATTTTAAATTATTTTATATTTCGAACAATAACTAACTAAACACGAACGAACACATCACTATTCGTGTTTGGTTCGATTAACAAACCAAATGACAAAAATTGTTCGTGTTCGTCTCATTTGCTTATCGAACAAATCGAATACGAACTTCTTAGCGAACCGAACACAAACCTGTTCGGGAACAACGAGCATTTTTGACAACCCTATATATATATATATATATATATATATATATATATGCTTATTTATCATTTTTTAACAATTAAATAATTTTATAAATAAATTATATTTATAAATAATATTTTATACTTAAAATATTTAAAACAAAAAAAATAATATTATATATATATAAATATAAATATATATATATATATATATATATATATAATTTATTTAATTATTAAATACTTTATATATTTAAAATATATTTATAAATAATAGAGTATACTTAAAATATTTAAAATAAAAAAATAATATTAAATAAATTTATATATATATATAAATATATATTTATATATACCTATATATATATATATATATATATATATATATATATATATATATATATATTTATAATTTTTTAATTAATATATGTTTTTTAAATTAAATTATATTTATAAATAATATGCTATAATTAAAATATTTAAAATAAAAAAATAATATTATATATATATATATATATATATATATATATATATATATATATTTATATTTATATATTTATTTATTTATAATTTATTTAACTATTAAATATTTTTATAATTAAATTTTATTTATAAATAATATACTATACTTAAAATATTAAAACATAATAATAATAAAATATATATATATATATATAATTTTATTAATTATTAAAAATTTTATAATAAAGTTATATTTATAAACTATATACTCGTGCTTAAATTATTAAAAAAATAATATTATATAAATTTATATATATATAAATATATATTTAAATATACTCATATATATTTATTTATTAATAATTTATTTAATTATTAAAAATTTTTAAAATTAATTTATATTTATAAATAATATAATATACTTAAAATATTTAAAATAAAAAAGTAATATTTAATATATATATATATATATATATATATATATATATATATATATATATATATATAGCTATATATTTATATATAGCTATATATATTTCTTTGTTTATAATTTACTTTAACTATTAAATATTTTTATTGTTAAATCATATTTATAAATAATATATTATATTTAAAACATTTAAAATATAAAAAATAATTTTACACATATATATATATTTATTTATAATTTATTAAACTATTAAATATTTTTATAATAAAATTCTATTTATAAATAAAATACTATACTTAAAATATTTAAAAAATATTATATATATATATATATATATATATATATATATATATATATATATATAATTTTTTTCTGCCATGGGAGTGGAGGGAACCTGCTCTGCTAGTGGTTTTGATGGAGCTCTCGCTTGCGACCGGATCGGGATTTGGGTGGCCGGTCGGAGTAGTGGGTCCGTAAGTTTGTTTCTTCCTCCTCGGCGACTGTGGTGGCTTCGGAAGATTTGGGCCCTCTTCGGGTGTTCCCGGCTCCAGTGTTTCAATTGAGGTACTCGTTCCATCGGGCGAGGGCTGCCGTCGTTTGATCGGCTTCGTTGGCTGGTGCTTGGGCCGGATCGTCATTACTTGTTTTGCTTTCCCGGGCTTACTTTTTCGAATTGTTATCGTTCCATTGGTCGGCCCCCGCCGTTCGTCGCAGGTGGTGGGCCGATTTCTATGGCTAGCAACTCTTCAGCCGTTCCTGGGAATCTCTCCATTTCTGCTTTTGGTTCTTATGCCAAGGCAGTTACTAATGGTATTGTTAACTCCAGAAATTTTGAACACTTAGTTTTCCCTCAGTCCCTGCATGATGCTGCAGCTGGTAGGAGTGAAGCTCCTTTCATCAGGCCGTTAGGCATCAAGGAGGGAAAGCCTGCTATCAAGTTTACTACTCAGGAAATGCTCTCTTTAACTGAAGCTGTGAAATTCACCATAGTGGGTCAATTTAAATATGGACACCCTAAAATTGAATCGGTTAGGAAGAGCTTTGCTGATTCGAACTTGGTGGGTCGAGTGGAAGCTGGGCTTGATGGATGGGAGACACCTCCTAATCGAGCTCACAAGGGAGGAGGATTATGCCACTATTCTGGGTCGCGAGGCTATGGTGATATCTGGAACCTTCATGAAGGTATTTAAGTGGACACCGACTTCGATCCTAACAAGGAGCCCCCGATTAAACCTCTATGGTTTAATTTCCCTCGACCTTCCCATTCATTTATATCATACCAATACTCTTTTTCAAATCGACAGAGCTTTAGGTACCCCTCTCAAGGTGGACCCTCCCACCCATGATATGGGCAATGCCTGAGGCTACTAGAGTGCTCGGTAGAGAGGGATGTAACCCTTCCGGCACTGGACAAGGTTTGATTATCACAAATGATGAAGGAGAGGGCTTTGGCAACAGGTGGTATTGGAGCATAAGCCTTTGTTCGCTCCACACCGTAGGATGTTTGGTCATGATAAACGAAATGTTACGACTAAGGCCTTTCATCAAGAAACCTATCGGGGCAAGGTTGCCATCTCAGTGCCCCTGGGGAGATTTTGTCGTACCTGTGCCCCCGGTACCCGTGGTGTAGGGGAAGAGGAGGTGGAGCCCATAATTGTTCCTAATATGGAGAAAAAAGCAGCAGAAGGTGTACCAGATTCTGAAAAAGATTCCACCCTTGGGGAGACCCCCCCAGCAGAAACTGGCAAGAAGGGGGTAGACATCATTGGAGAATTGGCTCAGGTAGAGGCTCCAACTCAGGATCTTCTGAACCTGGGAAAGGATAAAATGGAGCAAGAATGGCAAATTCGTAAAGCTAAAAAGAAAAATTCCTCAACTTTTATCAAATATGCAGTTCTCCCTCATCAGCATAGTAATCCCTATCCTACACCTCCCATTAGTAACAGCAGGACTAGAACCAGATCCAAATCACTCCTCTCCACCCCTCTCCCCACCCCCTCCCCCCGGCACCCCCGATGTTTAACTTCCTTTGTTGGAACATCGTGGGATTGCCCACCCCTCTTCCTTTAAAAGACTCACCTACCTTTTTAAGAAACACCAGCTTTGGTGTTTAGCTATTCTTGAACCCATGGTTAACAAAACCCCCAAAAATATCTTTCCAAGTTCTCTCGGTTGCTCTAATTACATTAATATATCCAATAAAATCTGGATTGTTCTCAGAAAGGAGATCAAATGGACTATATTGAGGGATCATCCTCAATTTGTCCATCTGTCTCTCAAATTTTATGGTCATGAGCTTGCCACCACTTTTGTGTATGCAGGTTGTACCAGGATGTCCAGGGCTGATCTCTGGATTGAGCTGCACCATATCAACTCGACTATCACTTCTAGCTTGATAGTAGGTGGAGATTTCAATTGTTTGGGTTCTTCTACTGAAAAGGCTGGAGGAAGGCCTCTTGCTCTTTCTACTATCACTGAATTTAATGATCACATTCTATCTGCTGGTCTGTTTGATTTGGGTTTTCTTGGGCCCCCATTCACTTGGAGGAGGGGGAAAACCTGGGAAAGGCTGGACAGATTCCTTGCTAACAGTCTTTGGCATCATAATTTTCTGCATACCTATGTATCCCACTTAAATTTTGCAGGGTCGGATCACGTACCACTTCTCATCATCATATAACGGCCGATGCTACCAGCAGCCCCCTCCCTTCGTATTCTTAAACCGTTGGACTACCCAACCCGGTTTCCGGAAGTTGTTAATTCTCACTGGAATGGGTGTCATCATATTAACCCATTTATCCAACTGCAGCTTCTATAAATCAAAGTTGGGAAGGCCCTCAAAGCTTGGAGCTGGAATAAGATTGGGGACATATTTAAAAATGTGAAAATGGCTGAGAAGGAGGTGGCTGCTTTGGAATTGGAGTGCATTTCCAACCAAGACAGATATTCAGAGTTGATTGCTAGCCAGGAAAGATTACTTCTCGTCGTGGAACCGCAAGAACAATTCCTCACCAAAAAGTCGCTATTAATAAATTTAACCATGGGGATAGGAACACTAAGTTTTACCATGCTTATATAAAATATAAAAGAAAGTGCAATGCTATCCATTCCATCGAAATGAGCATGGGGAAACCTTGCATGATGGGAAGGAAATTGCCTCCGATGCCGTGAATTTCTTCAGAAGTTGCTATCTCATGACAATCGCCTCGACCTTCCCATAGAGCCCAGCTGTTTAATGCCGAACAAAGGTACATCGGCTCCCTCCAGTCGACTTCTATACCTTCGCAGGAAGAAATATGGACAAGTAATCAACTCCATGGATGGATCCAAAGCCGCAGGCCCGTATGGGTTTACGACTGAATTCTATAAGAAGACCCGGGCTATTTGCAAAGGTGAGGTTACCCTTGCAATTCAAGGATTTTTCAGGGGTTGGAGCCGCCTCCGTACTTTCACTCCTCCAATATTGTCCTTATTCCAAAATCCACAACCTCTAAGGACCGGAATCAGCATAGACCCATCGGCTTGACGTCATTCATCAGTAAAGTGATTAGCAAGATTCTGGTGGGTAGATTGCAACCCCATCTGACACACTTTATTGCCCCCAACCAAGCAGCTTTCATCCATGGAAGGTCCATCACTGATAATGCTCTTCTTGCTCAGGAAATGCTTCTGGATCTGGACAGGCCCTGCGAAGTGGTAATCTCATCTACAAATCGGATGTCATGAAGGCTTATGATACCATTGATTGGAACTTTATCCTAGACATTTTGCAAGCCGTGGGCTTCCACTCCGAGTTCTACTGGATCATCAAAAGATGGTCGAAACATAATCATCACTCCATCCCGATTAATGGTAACTCGCTGGGGAGGTTTTACTCGCTACCGTGGGCCTCAAACAAGGAGACCCCTTGTCTCCTACTATTTTCATTATTGGGATGGATTATCTCTCCGAGCTTTTGGAGCTTCATTTATCCCCCCACCACTATGCCAATTATCATCATAGGTCTAATATACGTATCACCCATCCGATTTATGCGGATGATGTAAACCTTTTCTCTAGAGCTAGTAAGAGTGCGATGAAGAAAACCTTCCATTGCCTTAAGAAGTTTCAACAAGTTTCGGCCTTCGGTTTAGTTCTCATAAAAGCACCATCCTCTTCCCCAAAAATTGCTCTTCCTCATCTATCCATTGGATCCTTCAGTACACTGGTTTTTCTAGAGCCTCTCTACCTTTGAAGTTCCTGGGTATCCCTTTAATTAAAGGTAGAATGAAGCAAGTGCAGTTTGATGATATCATCCATAAAATCCAAGCTCAGCTGGCCAACTGGGTGCATTCCTTTCTCTCTTCTGGGGGCAGGATCACTATTCTCAAAAGCATCCTTACTTCTTTCCCCTCTTACATACTTCAAATGACCTGTCTTAAGAAAAGTACCGAATTCAATTGGAAAGGAGCTTCAATCGTTTTCCGTGGGTCAAGTAGAAAGCGACTCCATCGGGCTAGCCGGCAAAAACCGGCAAGACCTATCAAGCCGGAGGTTCGGGATTCAAAGGCCCGATCCAACCGCAACAAACCAATTTTTGTAAGCTCCGGATCAATTTCGGACAAGAACAATCCCTCCGGAGCCAAATTTTGCCGGGTAAATACCGCAGGATCATTACCCAACCGATGTACAGAAACAAAAGGCTCTTCAAGAGTGTGGAAACAGATGGTAAAATGCGAAGTCCGGCGTAAAATTTGTTTAAGTGGGATCCGGGTAAGGGTGATATTCTATTTTGGCAAGACAAATGGTGTCCCGTCGATATGCTTATTCCACTACCAAATATCCCTATTAGTTCCTTTCCTGTCTCAGATTGCTGGGATGGGGACTCCTGGTCTATTCCCAGGCTGGGGCAGTTACTCCAGCAGGATTCTGTGACCCAAATCTCTAAAATCCATTTCAGCAGGGCTAAACCAGATCTTATCAATTGGCACAATACTCACCTTCACAAACTTAACAAAGCATATTTACCTCAATATTCATCGTTGGACTAAATTAGATCGGGGTAACTTGATTTGGAGCAAGTTCCTCACTCCCTCCATGTCTTTGCTCAATTCGAGAACCTTTCATAACTGCATCCCAACTGATGACATCCTCAAGTTAAAGGGACTGAGGGGACCTTCAAAATGCTTACTTTGCTCGCTCCAATGAGGAATCCATACCACACCTATTCTTCGGTGTAAGTTTTCTAATCAAGTCCGGAATGAAGTTACCAAGTTTTTTAACATCAACACTATCCAACCGGACTCGGACAGATTTCAACTCCCGTTGGAAATCCCGGCACCCAACTAAAGTTAGCAGTATTCCTTTCATTGTGACTCGGTTTCTGTGGATGCATAGAAACAATATAAAATTTGATGCTAAGCCACCTTGTGTTCAGATTGTGGTGGGTAATTGTCTCTCCTATATTTCCAAGCTTATCAGGTTTAAAAAGTTCCCAAACATTCTTAACACCACTTTTCACAGCCATCTTCCATTGAAGACAAAAATTCTCGAGATCCGGTGGAAGCCCCCAT
>CM040430.1:34576509-34591509 GCA_022702705.1 Papilionanthe hookeriana x Papilionanthe teres | reverse complement strand
AAGCAAGTTTATTATCAAACTTTACTCTATTTCTAGCCATCCATATGAACCAAAAGATAACCATAGGAACCCGAAACCAATTTTCATTTTTCCAATCCTCCCAAAGAAGCCTCCACAAGGACCCAGCTTATATTTTAGATGAAATAAATTGAATTGCATTAGTACAGCCTTCCAAACCCGATTAGAGACTTCACAACCTTATGAAAAGGTGGGATACAGCATTCTTCATGGGATTTGCATAACCAAGCATCTAGAGGCAGTTCTTAACCCTTTTAGCTTCGTAATGTCATCCAAAGGGAGGTATTTATGAAAAAGTCGCCAGCAAAAAAAGGACATTGATGGAGATAGCCGTCTCGTCCGCATTTTCTTTCCCCAACTAGTGTCCGGCCAATAATTAAAGGAGTCAGTAAATCATCTTGTTTAATGATTGATTGGTAGTTTGTTTCAAAACAATCCTATCGCCTTTGGTTGAATCAATTGGTATATGAAGTAACCGCCGCACACTCTCCTCATCCATCACCTCTCTAAGTAAGTTGGTATTCCATTGATCTTCAATCCGTAAATCCGAAACCGAAAGTTGTGTGTCAAAAGCAAGCAGTGAAGGTTAAAGGGTTACCCATAGTCCAGTTATCATATTGGAAATTAATTTTCCCTTTCCAACTTCCCAGCTGAAAAACCGATTAGCAAGATCTCTTATTTTCAAAGCAAATGTTTCCAAGTGTTTGGAATCCCCCATTTTGGGCAAGACAACGATTGGGATGGGACTTCCAAGCAAGCATTTGTTCTTTAAATAAGTAGCCCACATGGTGTCTTGTTGTCCGAACTTGA
Source organism: Papilionanthe hookeriana x Papilionanthe teres (assembly GCA_022702705.1). Taxonomy (NCBI): domain Eukaryota; kingdom Viridiplantae; phylum Streptophyta; class Magnoliopsida; order Asparagales; family Orchidaceae; genus Papilionanthe; species Papilionanthe hookeriana x Papilionanthe teres. The sequence continues at coordinate 34,590,681 of CM040430.1, read as the reverse complement.
TCCATTGTTTGCAGTAAAACAGCTTGGCTCATTTGTTGAAAGCATTTGAATCCCACCACCAAACTTTGATAGGTTTGCAAACTTTATTCCACACAAATCCAATGGGGTTGCTTGTATTGGCCCTCCCAAAGGAATTTGTTAAAAATTGTTTCAATCATCTTCTCGGGTGCTTCTCTTCATCCTTATCATTCGCAAATTATAAAGAGGAAAAGTTGCAAGGATACTTTTTAGCAAGGTTAGCCTACCCCCATTAGACAAGAAAGTATTGGTCCAACAGCTTTAAAGTCGAGGTAATTTTCCGTACCACCCCATCATACCGTGACCGTTTTCTCCTTCCTTTCATTAACCGTATACCTAGGTACTTCGTAGGGAGATCACCGCAGAGAAGCTGCTACATCCTTCATCCACCGTTGATGTTTAAAGCCTTTACCAGCCTAAAATCGACATTTCTTGTGATTAAGCTCCAACCCAAGCAACCATGGCTAAGTGATTAGTTAATAACAATGTTTTCCTTAAAGCTTGTTTACACCCATTGGTGAAGATGATAATATCATCGCATAGGCCAAATGGCCGATGCATCGAGAGGCTCCATTTTTGAAGTTGAGATAAGGGTAATGGAGATGTGCAGCATTTAGAATTTTAGAGAAATAGTCAAAAGCTAAAATGAATATAGTAGGGGAAAGTGGATCCCCTTGCTTTAATCCCCTTCCCGCTCGAAAAACCACAAATCGTTACCATTTAGAAGAATACTATAATAAGCATTAGCTAACCATCTCTCGTATTAAATGATAGAAGGAAGGATTAAAACCATGAGCTTTAAGTACCATATCAATAAACTGCCAACTCGATAGTATCATAAGCTTTTTTAAGGTCCAGCTTTTAAGATTAAATTCCGTCCCCTACACTCGTTATCAAGATCAAGTAATAACTCTCGTGCAAGTAAGCAATTGTCAACAATGGATCTACCATGTACAAAAGCAGATTGGTTAGGGCTAATTAATTGATTGAGATGTGGTTGTAATCTTCCAACAATAATTTTGCTGATTAGTTTAGAGAAAGTGGAGGTTAGGCTGATAGGTCTGAAATCACCTAACTCGGTTTTATGATTATCTTGGGGATCAAGACAATACTAGTGGCAAGAAAGTATTTAGGTAAATCAGTCCCTAAGAAGTAAGATTGAACAGACCTTTATGATGTCTTGTCCCACAATATCCCAAGCTTTGAGGTAAAAATTGGAGGTGAAGCCATCGTGACCAGCCTGTCCCGTTACCATCAATATTCTTTAAAGCATTCCGAATTTCCAAGGCATCGTGAATGAAAGTCGTATTAAGCCGATTGGCATAGTTAAAATTATCGCAGAAAACTTCTCCATATGTGACACTCGGGAGGTGTTAGGTTGTGAAGCAAATAGTAGCCGAAAGTGCTGAATAGCACTATTAGAGATGAGAGTGGGGTCTCGTAACCCAATTACCAGCTGAATCCTTTATTCCGAGAATAGCATTTATCTTCCTCCCGTGTTTGATCATAAGCATGGAAATACTTAGTGTTTCTATCCCCAAAAAGAGACCTTGTGGTAGCAAGCTTTTGTTGCGTAAAACTCTCTTCTCTATCTAAAGCTTGTGCAAGTCGAGAATGAGCAATCAACAATTCCTCGCTCCCGAATCTCTCCCAAAATCCGTTGAGCCTCCAATAGTTGGACTTTTATTTCAAAGATCCCCGACTTGTTGGAACACATTGCCAAATGTGTGCTTATTCCAATACCCGAAATGAAATGCCGCATTCTTATGCAGTCTCCAAAGTCCGATAATTGGATTGATATTATGACAATCGTGTACTTTCCAAGAGTGCTCGACCTCTTCCGTAAAGGTGGGATGATCACACCAGATGTTTAGAAATCTGAAGGGAGAGTGTCCTGTATGAGTACTGAAGGAGATCTGAATCAATAATGGAGAATGATCAGAAGTAGCTCTATGCAGATGAAGTACTTGGGTGATGGGAAAAGTGTTCAACCAGAATCATTTACTAAGCACTCTATCCAAGCCTCTCCATTAGTTTGCCTCTCTCGCCAAGTGAAGGGTGATACAATGAATCCCATATCAAAAAGTCTAGCAGTGGTTATGTTGTGAGAGAATTGCATCATAGTTTGGAGATCTTGGGTTCTGCCTCCCTTTTTTTCACTAGGGTCTCTAATACAATTAAAGTCCCCACCCACTATCCAGTTAGAGGGATTGGAAGCACTGATGCCGCAAATTTCAGCCCAAAGATTAGATCTCATCAATGGAAGAACAACCAAGATATAAGAAAAGTGGCACAGACCATGGAATCGATCTAACCCAAATTGAATGTGTAACAGATTGATAGTTATCAATAAGAGTAGTACAATGCAATTCTTTTCTCGGTAAAGACCCAAATCTTATTATTACAACTTTGATTGAAGTGAAAACCTCGGGAATTTTTTTGTAATTTTAGTAATATTAGTGTGAACCAAAGGCTCTAAGAGAGCAAAAATCCAAAGTTTATAAGTCCTCGTTCAAATGTAGCTGACTCGTTGAGGGTGCCGGACCTCGCAACACCCCTAACATTCCAACAGAGAAGATTAATCATGATGGAGTGCCTTACCAGCCCTAGTAAGCCTGTGGGGAGTGGTCGAAGATCGACCCATACCAATGATGTTATCTTGTGATAAATTTTGTAGTTCCATAAGATCTTTCCTCCTTCTTCTACTCTTTTGCATGTACTCATGCTCCTTCGCTTCATTATTCAATTCGGAGAGTAAAATTTGGTCGACTCACCCGTTATAGTTCGAAGGGGAAGTAACACTGTATTTATTGTAGGCTCTATGGGAGTAGCAAAGGTACCACCTGCAGCAGAACTGTTAGGTAGTTCCTGTACCAAAGTAGTAGGGGGTTCTTCAGCATTAACCTGGAGTGAGGGACTTTTATCAGGGGGGTCGCTTATCTCAATAGCTTGATCAGCATATTTCCCAGCAGCTGAGAGGTCAAAACCAGTTGCAGCCCCATCCTTCCTGTGTTCCGATACATACTCGTAGTTATAACTCCGAGCAGAATAAAAGGAAGAATTGGAGTGTGGTGATTGTGTATTACTTCGAATAGTGGAAGTATTCTCCATATTTTTTGTGCCTTTCTTCTCAACATTATATGGTCCGAGTTCAGATGTAGTTTGAAGCACTCGCTCCATTGTATGGCCAAAAAGATGACAAGTGTTTACAATATAATGGTTGGTATTCCATAACAATAGGTTGCCAAGTACCCATTGTTGGCCGTACCAAGCCAAACCCCATCAATGTATGGCCGAGTTATATCCCTTTCCACTAAAAATCGTGCATTTGAAATTCTCAGAAGCATTAGTCGATGGTATATCAAGTTTTAATGGTCTCGCCCATAGAGTCAGCAATGTCATAGATGATCCTACGATTGTTGAAAGGAAGTTTCGAGTTGGGTAAGCCGAACCAAACAGAACAATCGGAGGTTCTTTTGTTGGATCAAAATCTAAAGTCCATTTCGCAGTTTCATAGGCTTCCCATCTATCATGATTACCTTTTTTGAGAAAATCCGAGCATAGTCCTCTTCCAAAGCTAGTCGTAACATGATATGGCGACCGTCAAAGACCCCAATCTTCCAGCCTACCCACCAATTCGAAGTCATTAACTGCTTTTCCTAAGAATGTCAAGTTTGGGATGTCCAAACTGGAATTTTCCCACCAAGGTGAATCCGTATGGTTCAGATAACTTTAACATCTCCTCTTCGCAAAGATAAGAGCAAGCTTGCCACCTTTTTAGTACACTTTCTAATAAATTCACACTCTACCTTACCTTCCATCGCATCATGAAACAAATTGGGAAAAACTAACTTGTCTCCAATGGTGGTACCTCCTTCTTTTCTAACTATCACTTCAACAAACGTGCCCCTTCCAACAAAATGTGGATCAACACTAGTAAGTGCCGTAGCCATCACCAATGAAACAAGAAAGCACAAGAAAAATTCAAATAAGCAAACACCCGGAAGGGAGAAAACTAATTTCCCTTCCAAAACCGCAGAAAGACCACAAAAGGAAAGCCTTCTTCGCACCCACTACTCTCCTCCTCACTAGCAAAGCAGCCGCCACCACCTCTCGTGTATTAGCTCCATAGAAACCCTAGCAGAGCACCTACGACCGCCACCACCATCGTAAAGATTATACATATATTATATATATATATATATATATATATATATATATACACACACACACATATATATTTATTCATTTATAATTTATTTAACTATTAAATATTTTTATAATTAAGTTATATTTCTAAATAATATTCTATACTTAAATTATTTTTATAAAATAACATTATATAAATATATATATATATATATATATATATATATTTATAAATTAAATAATTATATATATATAAATAAATTAAATATATATATTTATATATTTATTTATAGTTTCTTTTACTAATAAATATTTTTATAATTAAATCATATTTAAAAATAATATACTAAACTTAAAATATTTAAAATAAAATAATGATATTATATAAATTTATACATATATATATATATATATATATATATATATATATATATATATATATATATATCATTTTTTTAACTATTACAAAATCTTATAATTAAACTATATTTATTTATAATATATTATACTTAAAATATTTAAAATAAAAAAATAATATTAAATAAATTTATGTACCTCTATATATATTTTTTTATTTATAATTATTTTTAATTATTAAATATTTTAATAATTAAATTAAATTTATAAATAATATACTATACTTAAAATATTTAAATGAAAAAAATAATATTAGATAAATTTTTTTATATATATAAATATATATTTATGTACCCTTATATATAAATTTTTATTTATAATTTTTTCATTATTAAATATTTTTATAATTAAATTATATTTATAAATAATATGTTATACTTATAATATTTAAAATTAAAAAATTATATTATAAAAATATATATATATATATATATATATATATATATATATATATATATATATATATATATATACAGATATAAAATTATTTATTTATAATTTATTTGACTATTAAATATTTTTATAATTAAATTATATTTTTAAATAATATACTATACTTAAATTATTTAAAATAAAAAAATAATATTTATTAAATTTATATATATGTGTGTGTGTGTGTATGTATATATATATATATGTGTGTGTGTGTGTGTATATATATATATATATATATATATATATATATATATAATTATTGTGAAACGGTTGCAACCTCACCTTCACCTTCTTATATCTCCTAATCAGTCGGCGTTTATCCATGGTAGAGGGATCACTGATAATATCATGTTAGCTCAAGAGATGATCCACGAGATTGATAAAAAATGTAGGGGGCAATATGGTGACTAAATTGGATATCCGCAAAGCTTATGATTATATGAGTTGGGATTTTATTTTGGGTGTTCTCAGGGCTAGTGGTTTTCCTTCCCCATTTTGTTTACTTATTTCTAACTGGCTTCATTACAATCTTTATAGCATCCTTATTAATGGTGAGGTTCATGGCTACTTTAGTGCGGGCTGTGGGATTAAGCAGGGCGACCCTCTTTCTCCCTCTATTTTCATTTTGGTTTTTTATTATTTTTCTCGTCTCTTAAATGACCTCTTCGTTAAAAGGCCAGATCTCCATTATGCTTCTAAATCCAGTGTGTTAGTTTACCATTTAGCTTATGCGGATGACATTGTCCTTTTCTCTAACGCTTCCAAGGTTTCAATTAAAAAATTTTTCCTATTTTTGGAGGACTTTCAAGCTATTTTCGGGTTACATTTCAACGCTGCCAAGTGTCATTTATATTTTGGGAACTCTGTCGATAGTAGGAAATCCTCCTAGGCTACTCACTACACTGGGTTTGCTATTTTCGCCCTTCCCTTAATGTATTTGGGAGTTCATTTGCTTAAGGGTAGGACGAGACAAACTCAATTTGATGAGGTTGTTGAAAAAATTAAGAACCGTATTCTTGATTGGAAAAATAAGTTCTTATCCTTTGGTGGTCGTATTACTGTCCTTAAGAGTATCCTTTAGAGCCTGGTGTTGTATGGTTTACAAGTCCTTCCCGTTAAGATTTCCAATCAAAAAATTATTGAGAGATGCTTTAATAAATTTCTTTGGGCCGGTACGTACTCTGGTAAAAAGTGGTGCTCTTGGAAGAAAGTATGTCAACCTACCACTGCCGATGGTTTGGGATTCAAACAACTTCACCACATTGCTGAGATTAATTTATTCAGACATTGGCTCAATTTTTGTAAGCATGATTCGTTATGGTCTTCCTTTATGCATGATAAATATTGCAGGAATCGTCACCCTTTTCTCGTTGTCTGGAGGAAGGGTGATTCTAGAATGTGGAAGAGAATCTTATCTTGCAGGGATTGGGCTAAACACCTTATTTAGACTTGGGCAATGATAACATATCGTTTTAGCATGATACTTGGTCTCTGGTTCATTTTATTCCTGGATCGGATGCTAACGACGATCTTCTTGTGTCTGATGTTTGGCGAGATCACACTTGGAATATCCCGCTTTTGCATCAACTTTTTGGGGTCGATAATGCTAGCTTTATATCTACCATCCCTTTTGACTCGACTAATATTGACTATCCTATAACAAAATTTGCATCAAATAGGACTATCTCGAAGATGGTTTACTACCATTTACATCATTTTCAGCCAACCTCTTGGGGTAAGAGCATTTGGTCACATGCTTTAACCCCTTTGATGTCTTTTTTAGCCTAGACAATTTTTCATAAGGTTTTGCCTTGCGATGATATTCTTAAGTTGAAAGGACTTCGGTTAGCTTCTAGATGTTGTTTTTGTAAGATGGAGGAAGAGTCTTTACGTCACATTTTTATTACTTGTCCTTTCTCTTGTTCTATTTGGATGAAAGGGGGTCGTTGGTTTAGCACTTATGTCCTTCTGGGTGAGGATTTAAATGACTTATGGGCTTTCGATCGCCGGCCTAATCATTTTTTTACCATCTATCCCTTTATTACTTGTTGGTTTTTATGGATGGCACGAAATGCCATTCATCACAAATGCACTTCGGTTTCTTCCAATACTAATTTCTCGAATATTTTGGCCTATGTTAACAAGGTTTATAAGCTAAGTAATATGGGCTAGTTACTTCTCGGGCGTTGCACATTTTGACCACAGTGTTCATGAGACAGTTACCTCTCCGCAACTCCCTATTTTGGTGAGATGGCGGCTGCCCAATACTTGTTGGGTTAAATTTAATGTCAAAAAAAAATGTATGCTCTACTTTTCTTCCCTTTATACTGCGGACACTCCATTGCAGTCTGAAGCTCATGCTTTAATGTTGGCGGTCTCTATTGCGGTGCATTTCATTTGGCAATGCATTATTTTTAAGGTGGATTCGTCCAATGTATTTCTTGCTTTAACTAATAACATATCGATTCCGTGGGATATTACATATTATATAAATCACATTAAATACATCATTTATCATATCTCGGTCAATTGGAATTTCATCTACAGGGAAGGAAAAATATCAGCTAATTGGTTGGCCAATCTTGATTCGTTAAGCTCTCAGATTTTCGTGGGTACTAACCCGCCCCAGACCTATCAATTTTGCTCAAAGGAGATAACGTGGATCTCTTGATCTTCTTATTCTTTCTTTGAGCAGTAACTGGTACTACCCCTTTGTTATATATACATACATATATAAATTTTTTCAAAACTATATATAGATATACATATGTCAAAATATCTATATACATAAATTGTTGTTTATATATATATGAATTTTATTTATACAGTTATGGTATATAAACTTATATATATTTATCTATATAATTTTATATTCAATATATTTATATATATAGCTTTATATATAAATACATGCAGTAATCCTTGTATGCAGCAATCCTTCTATGCCATGATTTCTATTCCTTCCAGTTCATGTGTAACGTATTTTATTTTGCTATCTAAAGACTATGCAAACTCTTTTTTCGTTGGCCGTTTTCTGTTTGATTTCCTCCTAATTGTACAGGCTTACACACACACACACACACACGCACACACGCTCACACACACACACAGATATATATATATATATATATATATATATATATATATATATATATATATATATATATATATATATCAACCTTACACATATATATAAACCTTATATGTGTGTTTTAAGTTCAGGTTCGGTTCCAATCTGCATGTACCTGGAGCGCGCTCGAACCATTACATCATCTCCAGCGTCTTCATGGAAGAAGTTATTACTGCATACTTGGAACCTCAGCTTCGCGGTGATATACTCTCCATCAACTATCCATCACTCTTTTATTGCCTCTACTTAAATCCACAGAAAAAGGAGCGAGGAATATTTCTTCTTTGCTCAGTTGTTAGCTTGCTAGAGTTTCGTTTCTGTGCAGCCACACTTTAATTTGCTTGTGATATGCATGACGTGCTACCTGCTATGTTTCTTTTGATATGAAATTAAACTTGATGTATTTTTTGTTATTGGTACAATGATTGCTCTTTTGTTTGGCGTCGAGTAGTACCGTGGAGGTCGAACCCTTCTAGGCGACAATTTAAGAGCTTCACCTCCCCCTCTTTTTGTAACATTTACATGATATCAACGCGTAGGGAGCCATAAGACGCTCTTTCTTTTAGAAAGAAAATATATATATATATATATATATATATATATATATATATATATATATATATATTTATAATTTATTTAATTATTAAATATTTTTATTATTAAATTATATTTATAAATAATATACTGTACTTAAATTATCTAAAAAAATAATAATATTATATGAATTTATATATATATATATATATATATATATATATATATATATATATATATATATATATATATACTTATCTATACACATATATATTTATTTATTTATAATTTATTTAACTATTAAAAATTTTTATAATTAAATTATATTAATAAATAATACACTATACTAAAAATATTTAAAATAATAAAATAATAATAAATAAATTTAAATATATATATATATATATATATATATATATATATATATATAGCTTATATATATATATATATATATATATATATATATATATATATATAATATGATGGTGGCGGCTGTAGGAGCTCTGCTAGGGTTTCAATGGAGCTAATTAACAAAGGTGGTGGCGGCGCTGCTTTGCTAGTGAGGAGGAAGGTAGCTGGGAGTAAGAAGAAGGCTTCCCTTTGTGGTCTTTCTCTGGTATTGGAAGGGAAATAAGTTTTCTCCCTTCCCGGGTGATTGATTATTTGAATTTTCTTGTGTGTTACTGTTTCATTGGGGATGGCTACAGCACTTACTAGTGCTGATCCAAATTTTGTTGGAAGGGGCACGTTTGCTGAAGTGATAGTAAGAAAAGAATGAGGTACCACCATTGGAGACAAGTTAGTTTTTCCCCAGCTTTTTCATGATGCAATGGAGGGTAAGGTAGAGTGTGAATTTATTCGGAAATGTACCAAAAAGGCTGGCAAGCTTGCTCTTATTTTCACTGAGGAGGACATTTCAAAGCTATCTGAACCATACAGATTCACACTGGTGGGAAAGTTTCAGTTTGGACATCCCAAACTTGACATTCTTAGGAAAGCTGTTAATGACTTTAAATTGGTGGGCAGCTGGAAGGTTGGGGTCTTTGACAGTCGCCATATCATGTTACGACTAGCATTGGAAGAAGGCTATGCTCGGATTTTCTCAAAAAAGGTAATCATGATAGATGGGAAGCCTATGAAACTACTGAAATGGACATTAGATTTTGATCCAACAAAAGAACCTCCAATTGTTCCTGTTTGGTTCAGTTTACCCAATCTGAAACTTCCTTTCAACAATCATAGGATCATCTATGACATTGCTGACTCTATGGGCAGACCATTAAAACTTGATATACCATCTGCAAATGTTACAAGAATTTCAAATGCAAGATTTTTAGTGGAAAGGGATATAACTCAACCATACATTGATGGGGTTTGGCTTGGTACAACTAAGAATGGGTACTGGCAACCCATTGTAATGGAATACCAACCTTTGTATTGCAAACACTGTCATCTTTTTGGCCATACAATGGAGCAGTGCTTCAAACTTCACCCTGAACTCAGACCATACAATGTTGAGAAGAAAGGCATAAAAAATATGGAGAACACTTCCAATACTCAAGCAATACACAATCACCACACTCCAGTTATTTCTTTTAATCCTGCTCAGGTTAAAACTACAGCAGTGTCTGAACCTGGGAAGGATGGGACTACAACTGGTTTTGACCTCTCAGCTGCTGGGAGATATGTTGATCAAGTTATTGAAATAAGAGACCCCCCTGATAAAAGTCCTTCACTCCAGATTAATGCTGAAGAACCCCCTAATACTTTTGTATAGGAACTACTCGATAGTTCAACCGAGGTGGTACCTTTGCTACTCCCACAGAGCCCACAACAAATACAGGTGTTATTTCCCCCTCCGAACCTATAACAGGTGAGTCAGCCCAAATTATACTCTCTGGATTGAATACTGAAGCAGAAGGAGCATGGTCTATGCAAAAGAGTAGAAGAAGGAGGAAAGATCTTATGGAACTACAAAATTTATCACAAGATAACATCATTGGTATGGATTAGTCTTCAGCCACTCCCCCTAGGCTTACTAGGGCTGGTAAGGCACTCCATCATGAATAATCTTCTCTCGCTGGAATGTTAGGGGTGTTGCGAGTCCCGGCACCCTCAACGTACCGCTCGCATTTGAACAGACTTATAAACTATGGATATTTGCTCTCTTAGAACCAATGGTTCACACTAATATTACTAAAATTACAAAAAGATTCCCTGGTTTTCACTTCCAATCAAACTGTAATAATAAGATTTGGGTTTTTACCAGAAAAGAATTGCATTGTACTACTCTTATTGATAACTATCAATTGTTACACATTCAATTTGGATTAGATCAATTCCATGGCTGTGCCACTTTCTTATATGCTGGTTGTTCTCCCACTGACAGATCTAATCTTTGGGCTGAAATTTGCAGCATCAGTGCTTCTAATCCCTCTAACTGGTTAGTGGGTGGGGACTTTAATTGTATCGTAGACCCTAGTGAAAAAAAGGAGTGCGTAACCCCGCATCTCCAAACTATGATGCAATTCTCTCACAATATAACCACTCGCCGGGCTTTTTGATTTCGGATTCATTGGATCCCCCTTCACTTGGCAGAGAGGCAAACTAATGGAGAGGTTGGATAGAGTGCTAGTAAATGATTCCTGGTTGAATACTTTTCCTATCACTCAAGTACTTCATCTGCACAGAGCTACTTCTGATCATTCTCCATTATTGATTCAGATCTCCTTCAGCACTCATACAGGACACTCCCCCTTCAGATTCCTTAACATTTGGTGTGATCATCCCAACTTTCTGGAAGAGGTCAAGAACTCTTGTAAAGTCTCTGATTGTCATAATAGCAATCCAATTATCGACTTTGGAGATCGCATAAGAATCGGCATTTCATTTCGTGTATTGGAATAAGCACACATTTGGCAATGTGTTCCAACAAGTCGTGGATCCTGAAACAAAAATCCAATTATTGGAGGCTCAACCGGATTTGGGAGAGATTCGGGAGCAGGAATTGTTGATCGCTCATTCTCAACTCGCACAAGCTTTAGATAGAGAAGAGAGTTTTCTGCAACAAAAAGCTGCTACCACAAGGTATCTTTTTGGGGATAGGAACACTAAGTATTTCCATGCTATGATCAAACACAGGAGGAAAATAAATGCCATTCTAAGAATAAGGGATTCAACTGGTAATTGGGTTACGTACCCCACTCATATTTCAAATAAGTGCTCTTCAAGACTTTCAAGAATCGTTTGCTTCACAACCTAACCCCTCCCAAATGTCTATTTGAAGAAGTTTTCTCTGAAAATTATAACTATGTCAATCAGCTTAATCTGACTTTTATTCCTGATGCCAAGGAAATTCACAATGCTTTAAAGAATATTGATGGTAACAAGACAGTTGGTCTTGATGGCTTCACTTCCAATTTTTACCTCAAAGCTTGGGATATTGTGGGACAAGACATCATTAAGGCTGTTCAATCTTACTTCTTAGGGACTGAATTACCTAAATACTTTGCTGCTACTAGTATTGTGCTGATCCCCAAGGATAATCATAAAACCAAATCTGGCTGATTTCGTACCTATCAGCCTATCCTCTACATTCTCTAAAATAATCAGCAAAATTATTGTTGGAAGATTACAACCACATCTCAATCAGTTAATCAGCCCTAACCAATCTGCTTTTGTACAAGGTAGATCCATTGTTGACAATTTCTTGCTTGCACGGGAGATTTTACTTGATCTTGATAAAAGGTGTAGGGGATAGAATTTAATCTTAAAACTGGATCTTAAAAAAGATTATGATACACTTAGCTGGCAGTTTATTGATATGGTACTTAAAGCTCATGGTTTCAATCCTTCTTTCTGTCATTTAATACAGAGATGGTTAGCCGATGCTTATTATAGTATTCTTCTAAATGGTAACAACTGTGGTTTTTTTCAAGCAGGAAGGGGATTAAAGCAAGGGGATCCACTTTCCCCTACTATATTCATTTTAGAATTTGACTATTTCTCCAAAATTCTAAATGTTGCACATCTCCATTACCCTTATCTCAACTTCAAACATGGATCCTCTCAATGCATCAGCCATTTGGCCTATGCCGATGATATTATCATCTTCACCAATGGGTGTAAACAGAGCTTTAAGGAAAACCTCGCAATTAACTAATCACTTAGCCATGGTAGTCGGGCTGGAGCTTAATCACAAGAAATGTCAATTCTTAGCTGGTAAAGGCTTTAAACATCTACAAGTGGATAAAGGAGGTAACTCGGCTTCTCTCAGCTCGATCTTCCTCCGAAGTATCTAGGAATGCGCTTAATGAAAGGAAGGAGAAAACAAATCACAATATGATGTTGTGGTCCGTAAAATTACTTCAACTTTAAATTGTTGGACCAATACATTCTTGTCTAATGAGGGTAGGCTAACCTTGCCGAAGAGCATTCTTGCAACTTTCCCTCTTTATAATTTGCAAATGATAAGGATGAAGAGAAGCACCTGAAAATGATTGAAACACTTTTCAACAAATTCCTTTGGGAGGGTCAATCCAAGCAACCCCATCGGATCGTGTGGAATAAAGTTTGCAAACCTATCAAGGTCGGTGGGTCGGGATTCAAATGCTTTCAACAAATGAGCCAACTCGTTTTACCGCAAACAATGGATTAAGTTCGCAAACAAGACACAATGTGGGCTGCTTATTTAAAGAACAAGTACTGCTGGAAGTCTCATCCAAATGCTGTCATGCCCAAAATGGGGGATTCCAAACACTGGAAACAATTGCTGAAAATTAGAGACACTGCTAATCAGTTTTTTTGCTGGGAAGTTGGCAAAGGAAAAATTAATTTTCAATATGATAATCGGACTATGGGTAACCCTTTAACCTTTACTACCGCTTTTGACACACAACTAACAAGCCTCGCATTTCGGATCGATGACCAATGGAATACCAACTTACTTAGAGAGGTGATGGATGAGGAGAGTGTGCAGCAGATACTTCCTATACCAATTGATTCAACCAAAGCAGATAGGATTGTTTTGAAACAATCTACAAATCAATCCTTAAACAAGATGATTTACAGCTCCTTTAATCATTGGCCTGATACTAGTTGGGGAAAGAAAATCTGGACAATCAGGCTATCTTCATCAATGTCTTATTTTTGCTGGAGACTTTTTCATAAATACCTCCCATTGGATGACATTCTGAAGTTAAAAGGGTTAATAACTGCCTCTAGATGCTGGCTATGCAAATTCCATGAAGAATCTGTCTCCCACCTTTTCTTAAGCTGTGAAGTTTCTATTCAGGTTTGGAAGGCTGTACTAATGCGTCTCAATTTATCTCATCTCAAATATAACTGGGTCACTGTGGAGGCTTGCTGGGAGGATAGGAAAAATGAAAAATGGTTTCATGTTCCTATGGTTATCTTTTGGTTCATATGGATGGCAAGAAATAGAGTAAAGTTTGATAGTAAACTTGCTTTTATCAATCAAATTGTGGCTA
>CM040430.1:34531509-34574009 GCA_022702705.1 Papilionanthe hookeriana x Papilionanthe teres | reverse complement strand
TTATGAACATAAATTAAACAATTCCCGATAATATGTTGGATAGTAGCAATCCTTGTTGTTGAAAATAGCATCATTCCTTCCCATCCATATAAACCGAAGATAATAAGAGGAATGTAATAATCAGTAGAATCCTTCCAATCATGCCAACATAACTCAATACTAAGCCATGAAAAAAATTTGGGAGAAAGCCCAAGATTATCCAAAACAGATTTCCATACCTCTCGAACAACAAGGCACCTTATAAATATGTGAGGAATGGATTCTTCATCAGCATGACAAAATTGACAAATCGAAGGTCCATGAATTCCCTTAAGTTTTAGAATGTCATCTCGTTGGAAGAAACTTCCCGAAAAGTCTCCAACGTAAAAAGATATGGAAGGTGTTAAGAATTTATTCCATAGCTTCTTCCCCCAATCATTAGTAGAACGTATACCTCTAAATAGAAAATTAGACAAGCTTTGATTAGGTGGAATCTTTGTAACCAATTTATCTCTTTTGGCCGATCGAATAGAATATTCAAAATCTTTTTTTGGGTTGCGTAATCAACACAGCCTACTAAGCTTAGCAAGATCCCATTCCGAATTGGTCCAAAGAATCAGCTACTTTCCGAATGGGATGATGAATGGAATGATGAATATTAAGATCAATCGGAGACTCATTAAAAATCCACTTATCCCTCCAAAAATGAATTTGCCCATCCCCAAGCTCCCATACAAAAAGTTGTTCACCGCTTCTCTAACTTTCGCAATTGCTTCCAATGATTCGAATCCCCATTCTTCAATTGTACTTCGAGTAGGATGAATATTAGAACAAGTACTTCCCATGCAAAAACTAAGACCATAAGGAGTTCTTGGCTCTAAAGTTAATCCATTGCTTGCAATAAAAGGAAAAGCCGATTTGCCGAAAACTCTTAAAACCCAACCCACCACTAGCGATAGGTTTACAAACTTTATCCCAATTGGTCCAATGCATTTGTCTATGATGACCTTCCCAAAGAAACTTATTAAATATAATGGACAGTAATTTTTGTGTGCTTTTCTTCATCTTGATCATTCGAAGAATATAGAGAGGATAAGTAGTTAAAATACTTTCGAGAAGAGTGATTCTACTACCATTTGATAGAAATGAATTTGTCCAACATTGAATTTGAGCAGAAATTTTAGATACCACATCATCATAGTGGGAATGTCTAAGTTTACCTTCGATTAAAGGAAAACCCAAATACTTAAGAGGATATTTAGCCTCCCTAAATCCAAGTGAAATCTGCTATCCACTTTTTAGTATTAACATTGAATTTAGAACTAAACAAAAAATGACACTTGGACTTGTTAAAAGTCATACCGCAGACCTCTTCAAAATCACCCAAAACCTTCATTAAACTTCTTATGGAGTTTTTACTACCATTCCGTAAAACTATGACATCATCAGCAAATGCAAGGTGGGAAATCAGCTGAGTGGATCCGTGTTGAAACCGGGTATAAGGATGAGTGATCTCGAACATTATTAAGAAGCTTGGAAAGGTAATCAAAAGCCAATATGAAAATATAAGGAGAAAGGGGGTCTCCTTGTTTAATGCCTCTACCTGCTCGAAAAACCCATTACTCTCACCATTAATGAGAACACTATAATAATTATTGCTTAACCACCTCGAAATGAGTCCACAAGCAGCCTTAACCGAATCCTTTAGCATAAAGCACTTTAAGAATAAAGGACCAACTTATAGTATCAAAAGCCTTAGAAAGATCCAATTTAAAAATCGATTAGAACCCCTACAAGGCTTATCAATATCGTAAGCATTTCTTGAGCTAACAATATATTTTCACTAATACTTCTTCCTTTAACAAATGCCGATTGATTTTCGCAGATTAAAGTATCCATAAGAGGCTGAATTCTAGCCACAAGAAGCTTGCCGATGATTTTTGAAAAGGTCAAGTGATGCTAATAGGTCTAAAGTCTTGCCAACAATCCTTCTTTTTATCCTTTGGTATGAGAATAATCGAAGAGGATACAAAATACTTAGGGAGATCCATGCCCCGAAAGAAAAGCTTAATAGCCTCAACAATATCCATCCCGATAATCCGCCGAATTTCTGTAGAAATCAGAGTAAACCCATCCGGACCAAATTGTCTTATTATCGTCCAAAGAATTAATGGAAGATAAAATTTCATCCTCATTAGGTATTCCGGATAGATTTAATTCCCTAGCTAACCGCAAATCAGCTTGCATGAGATTAATAGAAAAGATATCGAGTTGGTATCTTGATAAGAGAAAAGGTTTTGAAAATATTGAACAACATCATCCCCAATTTCCCGAGAAGTAGAAAGCCAACAATTATTAGAAGATTTAATTCTTTGAATTGTATTAATGGATCTTCTATGCTTAATAATAGCATGAAAAAATTTTGAATTCCTATCTCCATGAAGTAAATGGTTAACTCGCTCGCTTTCGTTTAAGAAAGAGCTCTTCCCGTAGCAATGCAGTACCGCAACAAAACATTAGCATCCAAGCAGATCTTTATCAGCTTTTCCTCCCAGCTTCCACTTCAATTTCAACTCGGGCCACCAAATTTTCTCGCTTTTGAATATTATATGTAAGGTTCCCAAATTCAAATCCAATTCCAATTAATTAAAGCCTTAGCAACTGACTTATGGAGTTGCCATAACTTCAATAAAGGATTAGCAGTAGAATAATTAGATGGAAGAATCCAATTATGCTTAACAACTTGATAACAAGTAGGGTGAGTAGACCATACATTTAAGTATCTGAAAGCATGATGTTTAGTATTAATAAAATGAGAGAATTGAACAAGCAAGGGAGCATGATCTCGAACCAAGTCTAGCTAAGTGCTTAACTTTGGAAAGACTAAACATATCAATCCAAAGTTGATTAGTAAAGATTCTATCCAACCTTTCATAAAGAGAACCTCTTCTCCAAGTGAATGGAGAACCTTCAAACCAAATATCAAATAGATTAGCAAGACTAACTTGGTTAGTAAAATTTAGCATATCTCGAAGATTAGGATTCCTTCCTCCTTTCTTTTCACTAGGGTGCAAAATGCGGTTAAAATCACCCCCACTATCCAGACCTTCAACCATATTCTGACCAATATCCTTTAAATGAGACCAAAGTTCGGATCTACCAAATAATAGAGAAGAAGCATAAACAAAAGTAGCAAATCCTTTCGAACCGATCAAGCTCAAAATGTAGGTGTAAGAATCGAGGATTATCAATAAGAATATCAACTCTCAACTCCTTCCTACTAAAAAGCCAGATCTTATTAAGTAGAATTGTAGGCAAAAGAAAAACCGTAAAACCTCCTTAAAAATCTATCAAAGTTCTTTTTCACCAAAGGTTCAAGAAGAACAATGACCCAAAATTTATGAACCCCGTCGAGACTTAAAATTCGCTAAGGGAGCCGTGGTTGGCCACTCCCCTAACATTCCAACATAAAAAATTAATCATGAGTAGATCTACTTCCTCTAGTAAGCCTAGAAAAAGTAGCAAGATTAGAGGGGATAATATTAGATACTCATAATCGCTTTAATTCCTTCTTCTTCTTTGAATTTTGCACCATCCAATCTTCTTTCAAATCAGTATTGACAACATTCAAATCGATCGAAGAATTAGAATCCAAGTTCTGTGAAGAATTTCGAAATATAGGATAGTTAATAATAAGCAAGTGAAACCTCCTTAGCCCGATAAGAAGATAATTCCGCTCGATAACAACTTCATTCCCAATCCCATCAACAGTAATTGAACTTTCGTAATTTAAATTACCGTATACTTCATTAACGAGCAACAACATTACTGTAATAAAGATTATTAGCAAGCAATAAGCATTTCCAGAATAGCTAGATCCAAATCCTTATCTAATACATCAATAAGCATTTGTAATGATAGAACCGAATTGAGTGTACAATCAATAAGAGGATTCTCAAGCAGAATATTAGGATCGTAACCATCAACGTAAACTCGGATCGCCTAGGTTGTTGTTGTTCAAGGTAGAACAATTGTTTTTAGCAGATGCATTAGTCAAAGTTTCAACAAAGTTCAATAGCAGCAGAGAAATCTTGAATCACATTTGGAGTTGTTCGAACCACAATAGGAGTCCCCTTAACAATATCAGGATTAAGGGTGACGGAATCAAGATTCTGCCCTCTTTGTGTATCAAGCAACGGCTCAAACTTTATATTTAGATGGCATAAGATTAGGATGAATTCTATAACAACCTTCCTTAGTATGACCAAACATTTTACAATGATTGCAATAAAAAGGTCTATGTTCCATTACAATAGATTGCCAATATCCATTATGTGGAGACCCTGACCAAATTTCATCAACATCTCGAAGTGTAATATCTCTTTCAACAAGGATTCTTGCCAAGGAAGGTCCGGACAGATTAAAGGTAGGCAGATCTAATTTAAGTGGTTTTCCCAAAGCAGTACTCAATTGCATAAAGGACTTGATGATTAAAGAACTGCAGTTTGAGATTAGGAATCTTAAACCATACTGGAATAATAGGTGCTTCCTGATTAGAATCAAATTCAGGAGACCATTTCAAGATTTTCATGTAAATACCCTCCACAATAATAAACTTCTTGGAAAATAAGAAAGTTTAATCATGATATGCCTACCATCAAAAAGACCCACTTTCCAAATACCAGTAAGCTTCAAATCTTCAAAGCATTTTCTAATTCTTTCCAATTTAGGATGTCCATATTGGAATTTCCCAACAAGTGTAAACTTATGTGCATCGACCAGGGAAGCCAATTCAGCTTCGTAGAAGATCAAAGCAGGTTTTCCACCTTTCTTGATAATTGGCTTAATGAAAGAACATCCACTTTTACCCGAAACGAAGCATCATGGTAGAGTTGGGGAAAGACAAGCTTATCGAAATCGACCAAATTCGAGCCCACCACATCCACAAAGGAAGCCTTTCCAGCAGAATCTCAGCATGCCCATCCGAAAACAAAACAAGAACAGATTCAAGGAATTCAAAGGAATTGAATTCACCCAAATCGAATTTAAAAAGAACAAGCTCGGGAAACAAAAATTGGAAAAGATCCAATTTAGAAGCCAGGGAACACCAAGAAAACATCCAATTCAGTGGAACAAGAAACAATCTAAAGCTCGAAGAACTTGAAGAAATCAAAGCAAACTTCAAGAATCCCTCCAAAAATTCCGGAGCTTCTCTCTCATCCCCATCTTTCAAGTTTATATATATATATATATATATATATATATATATATATAAACCCTATATATTCATATGAAATAATGATTATATTCATGTGGAGAGTTCTTGGTGCGATTCTTGATTTCCTTCTCAATTTCATTCAATTCTTTTGATGTTTGGTAGATTTGAATACTATTTCTTTTAGTTTTCATTCTATCCTTGCATTTCGTCGTCGTTACATTTAAATTCTGTTTTCCCGCTCTTGATCTTTTTGAATTTTGGACTTCTGTTGATTCTTGATTCTTCTTCTGGGTTTCTATTTTTCTGAATGGCTGAGCAAATTCGATCTCCGACAAAGACTTTTGCTGAAGTGACTGGTCTTGATTCATTAAATCCTTCTGATAAGTTGGTTTTTCCACAATTTTATCATGATGCTGCTCATGGTAAAGGGGAGTGCCAATTCATCAAGAAAATTGAGAAGAAGGGTGGTAAGCCTTCCTTAATTCTATCTTATTCTGATATTTCCTCTCTAGTGGATGTAGATAAATTTACTTTATTTGGTAAATTTCAATTTGGTCATCCAAAAATAGATATCATAAGGAAATTCTTTGAGAATTTCAGATTATTGGGTTCTTGGAAGGTTGGTCTTTTTGATGGAAGGCATATTATGATCCAGCTTACCAAAGAAGTGGATTATGCTAATTTATTCTCCAAAAAATTTTTTTTTATTGATGGCATCCCTATGAAACTTTTAAAATGGTCTCCTTCTTTTGATCCTCATCAAGAACCACCTGTTATTTCTATTTGGTATAAACTACCAAATCTGAAGCTTCATTTATTTAATCATCAAATTCTATATGTTATTGGGACTGCCATAGGTAGGCCTCTAAAGTTGGATATGCCAACCTTTCAACTCACTAGGCCTTCTATGGATAGAATTCTTGTGGAAAGAGATGTATCTCTTGCTGATATTGAAGAAATCTGGATTGGTACACCACATAATGGATATTGGCAAACTATTATAATGGAAAATAAGCCATTTTACTGCCATCATTGTAAAATGTTTGGACATTCTAATGATAGATGTTTCAGGCTTCATCCTCACTTGAAGGCCAATAGGATTATATATCCTAAAAACTCGATCAAACTCGTTATCCTTACCGTGGAAGATTTGCAAACTATCGTTGATCCCGTTCAGACTACTGTAAATGCTCCTACTGGGTAAATGCTGCAAATAACTACTAAGGAGCCTGTTGTTGAATCTGTTCAGATTTCTTCTATTACATTAGATATTTTACCTATCAATTCTGAAATCATTAATGTTACTTCTGAGAATGAAGAAAGTATTAAAAATACTGAATCTTTGGTTGCTCCTACTGGAATTTGTACAAAAGCAAATGCAAATCCTTTACCAAGAGGTTCTAGTTTAATTGAATCATCTACTTCTGCTAAATTAGTTGTTTTAGATTCTGGAATTACTGTTGCTATAGAAGTTCAGAATCCTCATGAGGCTTTGCAAGACAATACTATTACTCATTATCAAACAGTTGAGGTTCACCCTAAGCCTATGAATTATCATGTATTTCAACAAACAACTCAGAAAGATACTTATATTTCTGCATGAATGGCAGATATTAGTAATGATATTATTAATGACTGGATGGTACAAAAAGCTAGAAAGAAGAGATCTCTGGAGTTAAAAAATCTTTCTGAAAGCAACATTATTCAAACTACTGCAGCTGAAAATTCTTCCTCTAGGTTGACTAGAGGAGGAAGAAATGCAATTCATAATTAACTTCTTGTGCTGGAATATTAGGGGAGTGGCTGACCCTGGCTCCCTTAATAGACTCTTAAACTTAAACAGGGCTCATCACTTTTGGATTATTGTCATTTTAGAGCCTTTGGTGAAATCCAATTTTCATAGATTCACTAAAAAATTCTCTGGATATAATTTTGTGGTTAACTGTTCTCATAAAATCTGGCTGTTCTATAGAAAAGAACTGAAGAATAAGATCTTGCTTATTCATTCTCAGCTGCTGCATTTCCATTTTGAGTTAGATCAGTTCAATGGCTTTGTTTCTTTTATATATGCTGCTACTTTAAATGTTGATAGATTAGAGCTATGGAATGTGTTACATCACATTAGTAATTCAATGAATGATAGCTGGATTATTGGTGGTGATTTCAATTCCATAAGCACATCCTAGTGAGAAAAAGGGTGGGAGAAATCCTAATGTACAAGCAATGTTGAACTTTTCTAATAATATTACTTCAGCTACTCTTTTTGATATTGGATTTGAAAGCTCTCCTTTTACTTGGAGGAGAGGAAATATTTATGAAAGAATTGATAGAATTTTGGTTAATCAACTCTGGCTAAGCATGTTCCCTATTACTACTATTAAACATTTGGCAAGACTGGGATCTGATCATACTCCTTTACTGGTTAGATGTGTTCTCTCTCATGCTGTTAAGAATCCTGTTTTCAGATATCTTAATGTATGGTCTACTCATCCTGATTATAATCAAATGATTCGTTGATAATTGGAAGGCTCCTTTGGAAGTTCTTTATTCCGATTCTATTTCTAAACTTTGGCAATTACAAAAAAGGATTGCTAGTAAGCTGAAGCATTGGAATTGAACTGTTTTTGGGAATGTTCATCAGAAAGTTATTGTAGTAGAATCTATGGTAAATGAAATGGAAAAGCTTGTTGAAGATGGTTTGGACTTTGAACATAGTCTTAATGAGGCTTATAGTAAATTACACTCTGCTATATTGAAAGAAGAACTTTTCCTACAACAAAAAGCAGTCGTTAATTGGTTTAAGCATGGTGACGAAATTCCAATTTTTTTCATGCAACTATTAAATATAAAAATCTGTTAATGCTTTATTGAAAATTAAATCATGTTGATAATACATGGTTAGCCAATTCTAAAGAGATTGCTGATGATGCTATTACTTACTTTTATAAATTGTTTTCTTATCAGCCTATTAGTTCTGCTGCTTATTCTCCTGCTCTCATAAGTTCTGATTTCAGTAATGTGAATATGGATTTCCTGGTTCAACCTCCTGATGCTAAGGAAGTTTTTGAGGCTATTAAAATAATTGATGGTAGTAAGACAATTTGGGCCGGATAGATTTACAACTAATTTCTATATCAAAAACTCGGATGATAATCAAATCGATGTGGTTTTAGCGAAGACAAAGTTTCTTTCAAGGAATTGATCTTCCTATGTATTTTGCTTCCACTACCATTGTTTTGATTCCTAAAGATAAAATCAAATCCAACTGGCAGGATTTCAGACCTATTAGTTTGACTTCTACCTTTTCTAAAATTATATGTAAAGTTATGGTAGCTCGTTTACAACCTTTATTGGGGATCTTATTTCTGAAAATCAAAGTGCTTTTATAAAGGGAAGATGCATCGGTGACAATGTTCTTTTGGCACAAGAACTGCTAGTTGATATAGATAAATGCTGCAGAGGTTCTAATATTATTTTTAAATTGGATCTGGCCAAAGCATTTGATTCTATCAGTTGGTCTTTTATTCTTAAAGTTCTTGCAAATAGAGGTTTTAGTTCTAATTTTTGTAATCTCATTTATATATGGTTAAACAATAATTATCATAGTGTTCTAATTAATGGTAGAAGTCATGGATTCTTTAAATCTGGAAGGGGCATTAGACAAGGAGATCCATTGTCTCCTTATATTTTCATCCTTGTCTTTGATTATCTATCAAGAATGTTGAACCAAATGTAGCTTACTAATCAATACACTCAATATCAGCATAGATCTACTCAATTAGTCAATCATCTAGCCTATGTTGATGATGTGATAGTATTCTCCAATGGAAGTAAACAATCTATTAAATGTCTCATGAAAGTTTTGACTGACTTTGAAGCTATTTTTTGAATGGCTTTTAATAGACCTAAATGTCAGTTCCTTGCAAGCTCTAAAATCAGTGTTCAGATGAAAAATTGGATTTCAGATTTCACTAATTTTAAGGAGATTCAATATCCTCTTAAGTATTTGGGCTTTCCTTTAATCAAAGGAAGAAGGAGACTTTTCACACTATCATGATATAATTTCTAAAATATCCTCTCAGATTAACTGTTGGTCTAATTCTTTTCTTTCAAATGGTGGAAGAATAACACTTCTTAGGAGTGTGTTAACTGCATTTCCTCTTTATACACTGTAGATGATTAAAATGAAGAAGAGTACACAGAAAATGCTTTCTATAATGTTTAATAAATTTGTATGGGAAGGGCAACATAAGCAAATGCATTGGACAAATTGGGAGAAGTTATGTAAGCCAATTGATTGTGGTGGGTTTGGTTTTAAAAGCTTTCAGCATCTGAGTTTTACATTCTATTGTAAGCAATGGATCAATTTCAGATCACAACAGTCTTTGTGGGCAAGATTTATGAAGGCTAAATATTGTCATAATGAACATCCAACAAAGTTCAGTCTTAAGCTTGGAGATTCTAAAACTTGGAAAGAGTTGCTTAAAGTACGACTTCATGCTGAAAAGATGTTTATTTAGAAAATTGGTAATGGAGAATTTGACTTGTGGTTTGATAGTTGGTTGTTTGATGAGTCCCTTCAAGCACATTATAATCATAACCTTCCTATTCGACAAATTGCTGAGTGTTGGAGTGATGGTGTTTGGAATTTGCATAAATTCCAAGATTATGTTCCTGCTGTTATTCATAATAAGATCTTAAATACCCCTATTCATCCTTGGAGAAAAGATAGATTTATTATCAAAAAGCCTTATAATCAAAGTTTATCGAAGTTCATTTATCAAAATTGTTTTGCTTGGCAAAAGAATGATTGGGGTGCTAAGCTTTGGAGTAAATATATAACCCCTTCTATGTCCTTTTTTCATTGGAGGTTGTTTAAGAAGATGCTACCAACAGATGATATACTTAAACTTAAGGGACTCAGAGGTCCATCCAGGTGTCATTTCTGTCATTGTGCTGAAGAGACTATTGGGCATATTTTTCTAAATTGTGATCGGGCACGAGGAGGTTTGGAAAGCTCGTGTTATTTCGTTGTGGGACCTGCAAACTCATTACTCTTCTTGGAGTTCAATTAATGATTCGCTGGGAAGAATGGAAAGCTACTTCTTATTATTTAATCCCTTTTATATTTTCTGGTTTTTATGGCTAACCAGGAATGATTTAATTTTCAATAACAAGGTGTTCTCTTCTAATTTTATCATTAGAAACTATCTTAATTTTCTCAGTAAGATACAGAATTTTGTCGATTCTTCGACTCATGGCCCCAAAAACAAAGTTATGCTTGTTATATGGAGACCACCTAAGAACCCATGGCTTAAGATTAATATTGATGGAAGCTTCGGTAACTTCTACAGCCTAGTATTGGAGGTCTTTGCATAAATTTTAAAGGTCAATGTTTATGGTTCTTCTCGGACTCTATTATTGCTTTAAATGCTTTGGAAGCTGAAGCAATTGTTGCCTTTTGGGGACTCAAAATTGCTATTATGCAGAATAATCAATTTGTGCACTTGGAAATGGACTTCTTGCATTTACTACGGATCTTATTGTCACAAGTTGTTGTGCCTTGGTTTCCTCAGATCTGGATAAATAAAATTAGCTTACTCTCTTCACCTATTGTAGTTCTATGGAGTCATACTTATAGGGAGGGTAATCAACCTGCTAATTGGCTTGCAAGTAAGGCTTCTTCATCTCAGGATGTTATTTATAGTGCTAATTACTCTTCTTTTCCTTTATATAGTTCTCATTTACATGGGGATTTAATTGAAATCCCTCATGTTAGATGTAAGACTTTCTTTGAATAATATTTTACTTTTTCAATATATATAACTATATATATTTTTTTATTTATAATTTATTTAATTATTAATTATTTTTATAATTAAATTATATTTATAAATAATATACTTATACTTAAAACATTTAAAAAAATAATATTATATATATATAATATTATTTATTTATAATTTATTTAACTATTAAATATAAATGATCAATCCCTGACCTAATGCCCAAACCATTAGCACAATAGGTCAACTTTTGACCAAAAAGTCAATTTTGGCCAAATTAGTCTATTTTTGAATTAATGACCAATTATTGACCCAATAGTCAATCTCTGACAAAAAAGTCAACTTTGGTCAAAATGGTCAATCCTTGACCCAATGACAAATTCATTAACTAAATAGGTCAACTTTTGACCAAAAAGTCAATTTTGATCAAAATAGTCATTTTTGACCTAATGACCACCCTTTGACCTAATAGGTCAACTTTGAACAAAAAGTCAACTTTGGTCAAAATGGTCAATTTTTAATACAATGACTAACCCACTAACCCAATAGATCAACTTTTTGACCACAAAGTCATCTTCGGTCAAAATGGTTAATTCTTGACCCAATTACCAACTCATTGACCAAATAGGTCAACTTTTGACCAAAAAGTCAACTTTGGTTAAAATGGTCAATTTTTAACCCAATGACTAACCCATTGACCCAATAGGTCTACTTTTGACCAAAAAGTCATCTTTGGTCAAAATGGTCAATTCTTGACCAAATTACCAACTCATTGACCAAATAAGTCAACTTTTGACCAAAAGTCAACTTTGGTCAAAATAGTCAATATCTGACCCAATGACCACCCCGTTGACCCAATAGGTTATCTTTTGACCAAAAATTCAATTTTGGTCAAAATAGGTCAACTTTTGACCAAAAAGAAATCTTTGGTCAAAATGGCCAATTTTTGACCCAATGACCACCCCATTGACCCAAAGACCAACTCATTGACCCAATAGGTCGTTTTTTGACCAAAAAGTAAATGTTGGTCAAAATAGTTAATTTTTGATTTAATGACCAATTATTCACTCAATAAGTTAATCTATGACCAAAAAGTCAACTTTGGTCAAAATATTCAATCCTTAACCCAATGACAAACCCATTGACCCAATAGGTTAACTTTTGACCAAATAGTCAATTTTGGTTAAAATAGTTAATTTTTGACTGAATGACCATCAATTGACCCAATAAGTCAACTTTTGACCTAAAAGTCAACTTTTGACCTAAAAGTCAACTTTGGTCAAATGATAAGTCAACTTTTGACCAATAAGTCAACTTTTGACCAAAATATGTCAACTTTTGACCAAAAAGTTAATTTTAGTCAAAATGGTCAACTTCTAACATAATGACCTCCCCGTTGACCCAATGGCTCAATTTTTGACCAAAAATTTAGTTTTGGTCAAAATAATTAATCTTTGACCTAATGACCAAAATAGTCAATTTTTTGAATTAATGACCAATTGTTGACCCAAAAAGTCAATCTCTGACCAAATAGTCAACTTTAGACAAAATGGTCAATGATTGACCCAATGACAAACCCATTGCCTAATAAGTCAAATTTTGACAAAAAAGTCAATTTTAGTCAAAATAGTCAATTTTTGACCTAATGACCACCCATTGACCAAATAGGTAAACTTTTGACCAAAAAGTCAACTTTGGTCAAAATGGTCAATTTTTGACCCCATGATCAACCCATTGACTAAATTGGTCAAATTTTGACCAAAAAGTCAACTTTTTAAGTTAGAATAGGTAATTCTTGACTTAATGACCAAATATTGACCCAATAAGTAAATCTGTGAGCAAAAAGTCAACTTTGGTCATAATTATCAATCCTTAACCCAATGACAAACCCATTGACCCAACATGTCAACCTTTGAACAAAAGATAACTTTGGTCAAAATGGTAAATCCTTGACCCAATAATCAACCCACCAACCTAATAGATTGACTTTTGTCCAAAAAGTCAATTTTGGTCAAAATAGTAAATTTTTTACATAATTGTCAATTATTGACCCAATAGGTCACCTTTTGAATAAAAAAGTCAATTTTGGTCAAAATTGGCAATTTTTGACCTAATGAACACCTCATTAACCCAAAAGGCCAACTTTTGACCAAAAAGTCAAATTGGGTCAAAATGGTCAATTTCTGACACAATGATCTAAATGCCAACTTTGGTGAAAATGGTCAATCCTTCATCCAATGACCAACCCATTTAACCAATTTGTTAACTTTTGACTAAAAGTCAACTTTGGCCAAAATAGTTAATCCTTGACCCAATGACCAACCTATTGACCCAATAGGTCAACTTTTGACCAAAAAGTCAATTTTGCTCAAAATTATCAACTTTGATCTACTGTCCGCCTCATTGACCTAAATAGGTCAAATTTTGAACAAAAGACAGCTTTGATCAAAATTGTCAATCCTTAACCCAATGACCAACCCATTAACCCAATATGTCAACTTTGACTAAAAGTCAATTTTGATTAAAATAGTCAATTTTTGACGTAATGACCAATTTTTGACCCAGTAAACCAATCTATATCCAAAAAGTCAACTTTGGTCGAGATGGTTAATCTTTGACCTATTGCCCAACCCTTTGACCCAATAAGACATCTTTTGACCAAAAAGTCAACTTTGGTTAAAATGATCAATCCTTGACCCAGTGACCAACCCATTGGCATAATAGGTCAACATTTGACCAAAAAGTCAATTTCGATTAAAATAAAAATTTTTTGAATTAATGAGCAGTTATTGACCCAATAAGTCAATCTCTGACCAAATAGTCAACTTTAGTCAAAATGGTCAATCCTTGATCCAATGACAAACCCATAGACCCAATAGGTCAACTTTTGACCAAAAAGCCAATTTTGGTCAAAATAGTCAATGTTTGACCAAATGATCACCCATTGACCCAATAGATCAATTTTTTACCAAAAAGTCAACTTTGGTCAAAATGGATAATTTTTGACCCAATGACCAACCCATTGACTCAATAGGTCATCTTTTGACCAAAAAAGTCATCTTTGGTAAAAGTGGTCAACTTCTTGATCCAATTTCTAACACGTTGGCCAAATTTGTTAACTTTTGACCAAAAAGTCAACTTTGGTCAAAATGGTCAATTTCTGACCCAATGACGTCCCCGTTGACCCAATGGGTTAACTTTTGACCAACAATTCAATCTTGGTCAAAATAGTCAATTTTTAACTTAGTGACCAATTAATGACCAAATAAGTCAATCTCTGACCAAAAAGTTAATTTTTGTCAAAATAATCAATCCATCACCTAATGACAAACACATTGACCCAACGTGACAACTTTTGACTAAAAAGTCAATTTTGGTCAAAATAATCAATTTTTGACCTAATGACCACCCATTAACCCAATAGGTCAACTTTTAACCAAAAAGTCAACTTTGGTCAAAATGGACAATTTTTGAGCCAATGACCTACCCGTTTATCCAATATATCAAATTTTGAGCAAAAAGTTTTCTTTAATTAAAATGGTCAAATCTTGACCCAATTACCAACTCATTGACCAAATAGGTCAACTTTTTACCAAATAGGTCAAATCTTGACCCAATTACCAACTCATTATATGGGTGTAAACGAACCGAACACGAACAAACAAAGCTAGTGTTCTTGTTTGAAATGTTCGAACACATCACTGTTCGTGTTTGATTTGTTTAACAAACCGAATAAAAAAAGTTGTTCGAGTTCGTCTCGTTTTCTTATCAAACGAATCGAACATGAACTTCCTAGCGAACCGAACACGAACTGTTTGCAAACAACGAGTTTTTTTGATAGTCTTAGCTTTCATAACATAATTCCTCAAAATGAAGCAAACTTAAAAGCTATTACGTACACATCGGGTAATCCATACTTCCTCAAAATGAAGTAAACCGAGTAAGGTGTTTAGGGTTTTGTTTAGGGTTTTATTTTAATATATAGTATATTATATTAATTATAATATTATAATATTTATATTAATATAATTAATACTATAATATTATTATTGTTATTAATAATTTATCATATATTATAATTTTTAGAAGTTAATTTATTTAAAATATGATAATTTTTTATAATATATAATTATTTTTAAAATATCATAAATTTTTTATATATAATTATTTTAAATTATTTTATATTTCAAACAATAACGAACCGAACTCGAACGAACACATCACTATTCGGGTTTGGTTCGTTTAACAAACCAAACGAAAAAAATTGTTCGTGTTCGTCTCATTTGCTTATTGAACGAATCGAACACAAACTTCTTGGCGAACCGAACACGAACTGTTCGCGAACAACGAGCTTTTTTGACAACCATATATATATATATATATATACATATATATATATATATATATATATATATATATATATATATGTATATATAATATTTATATATAAAGATATTAATTTATTTATTTATAATTTATTTAACTATTAAATGTTTTTATGATTAAATTATATTTTTAAATAATATACTATACTTAAAATATTTAAAATACAAAAATTATATTAAATAAATATATATATTTACATATACCTAGATAAATATATATATTTATAATTTATTTAATTATTATATATTTTTATAATTAAATTATATCTATAAATAATATACTATACTTTAAAAATTTAAAATAAAAAAATAATATTATATATATATATATATATATATATATATATATATATCTATATTTATATATAACTATATATATTTTTCTATTTAAAATTTATTCAATTATTAATTATTTTTTAAATTAAATTATATTTATAAATAAAATACTATACTTAAAATATTTAAAATAAAAAAATAATTTTATATAAATTTATATATATATATATATATATATATATATATATATATATATATATATATATTTATATATACCAATAAATATTTATTTATTTATAATTTTTTTAAATATTAAATATTTTTATAACTAAATTATATTTATAAATAATATACTATACTTAAAATCGTTATAACAAAAAAATAATATTGAATATATATATATATATATATATATATATATATATATATATATATATATATATATATATATATATAATGATAATTTATTTAAATAATAAATTTTTTTATAATTAAATTTTATTTATAAATAATATACTTTACTTAAAATATTTAAATTTAAAAAATAATATTATAATATATTTATATATACATATATATGTATATATATATATATATATATATATATATATATATATATATATATATTTGTAATTATGTATAAATATATTTACATATTTATTTATAATTTATTTAACTATTAAATATTTTTATAATTAAATTATATTTATAAATAATATACTATACTTTTAAAACTCGTAAACTAAAAAAAATAATATATATATATATATATATATATATATATATATATATATATATATATATATAACTTTATATATTTATATATACCTATATATATATTTATTTATAATTTACTTAACTATACTTAAAACATTTAAATTAAAGAAATAATTTTATATAACTATATATATATATATATATATATATATATATATATATATATATATATATATATATATATAAGGAGAATTACACACTGAGTCTTATTTGGGGAAGACCTAACTTATCCCAATGTAACAAAAAGACAAGAGGGGGAGCGGGGTTTACATCAACAATAACCACTTCATTACATCTACTCTGTTTGGCAAGTCAATGGGCAGGGCCATTGTCCTCCCTTGGTAGATATGAATACTTGATTACCATGTTACCTGTTAGCATTTTGTGCATCCATCTTCTTAAGTTCCGTGGGGGTGGCTCAGCCTGTTGCATATATCGAATACAGCAAGAAGAATCAGACTCCACCATTAGATACCTCACCTTGCATCTGTAAGCAATCTTGATTGCCCAAACAATAGCAACCAGCTCAGCCTCTAATGCGTCCATGGCAACTACTGGAGATTGTAAGTAAAGCAAGCACTGACCCTGGCCATCTCTAAAAATACCACCTATTCCAACAACCTTCTGATAAAGACTACCATCAGTGTTAACTTTGATCCAAGGGGAAGTGGGGGGTGTCCAGCTAATTAGCTTTGGTAATATCAGAGGTCTAAAGCTTGATCGCTTCACCAAACAGGATGTCTCTAAAGTTATGGAGATTAATCGATTTTTGAATGTATGTCGAAACAATGTAAGGCTACTTGTAGAGGAGATAGAGCTTTCTCCTCATACTTAGCCTTATTTCTGCAATTCCAGAAGAACCAAGCCACCAAGCATGGTACCACTAGGAGACCCAAATTATCCCACTCCTCCCAGCAACTTTGCAGGTGTAACCAACTCAGATTAAGGGTATTGAGCTTCAGCTTGTTGATGAGTTCTTTCTACACCTTTTGAGAGAAAGTGCAATGAAAAAATAAATGAGTCAAAGATTCTTCATCCTTTAAGCATAGCTGACAACATGAGGGCCCTTTCAATCCTTTGAGCTTGAGTATATCATCAGTTGGTAATAGCATGTGTCTAGTTCTCCAATAGAAAAAGGATATAGAAGGTGTTAACAACTTATTCCATAACTCAGAGCCCCATTGAATGGAGTCCAAAGAGAAGAATTTATGATAGATAAAGGAAGACAACTTCTGAGATGCCTTGTTCTTGGTGATCAATTTATCTTTCCGACCTCGTTGGAATCCTGTTTTAGAACTCCGTCGTACTTGGTCAGTGGTTAAGATAGTGTTCAGGAGCCTGCAGTTCCATTGATTCTCAGACCAGTAATCCTTCACATAGCTAGTAGACATGTTGTATAGAGGGGGAGATGCAAGTTTTTCTCCCCCCCACACCCATTGGTCAAGCCAAAAGTTGATGTTACCATCCCCAAGCTCCCAAATGAAAATTTGCTCAGCCTTATCTTTAATTTGCAGCAGTTTTTTCCATAACTTGGAGTCACCCAATTTAGGTTGAACTACAGATGGGTGCTCTTGCCTGCAATACTTGCCTTTCAAAAATTGAGCCCAAAGGCTATCTTGAGCCCTAAACCTCGATCCACGGCTTGCACAAATTTATCAAGCCTAATTGATCGAAGCTCCTAAAACCCAGCCCCCCAGCATGTAAGGGCTTACATAGTTGTTGCCATGGGAGCCAGTGAAGCTGCTTATGTTGTCCAGACCAAAGGAATTTTTTGAAAATCTTACCAATCACTTGTTGAGTGCTCTTCTTCATGGAAAACATATGTAAAGCATATGATGGTAAAGCAGTAAGGATGCTTTTCAGCAAGGTTATTCTTCCCCAATTAGAAAGAAATGAGTTGGACCAACAAAGAATCTGAGCTTTAATCTTCTTAATAACCTCTTAGAACTGTGTTTGCTTGGTCCGACCCATAAGTAATTTAACTCCTAGATAGTTAATTGGGAGAGTGGCGAGGAGTAAACCCCGTGAAATCCGCAATCCACCTTTTCATCCGATAACTAACTTTGCTGCTTAGTGTATAACCGACATTTCTATAGGTTGAACTCTAATCTAGACATTGTTGTGAACTTATTCAGGGTTTGATGTATCACTTTTACGAGCTATTTTAGTAGCCCTAGAAAATAGAATAATGTCATCTGCATATGCCGGGTGACTAATAAATAAGTTGGATTTGTGATGATAGGCTAGTTGAGGGGCTTAAGTAATGGCTTTATCCAAAAGGCTTGATAAATAATCAAAAGCCAGAATAAATATAGTAGGTGACAGGGGGTCACCTTGCTTAATGCCTCTTGAAGCACTAAAGAAACCATGACCAGTCTCATTAACCATAACAGTGTGAGCATTGCAATTTAACCATCTGCTTGTGGGCTGAAAGAAAGCAGGCTAAAAACCCCTAGCTGTTAAAGTATCAAGGATGAACTCCCAACTGATTGTATCATATTCTTTTTTGATATCAAGCTTGTAAATAACATTATTTCCTCTGCACTTCCTATCTAAGTCCATCAGTAGTTCTTGTGCCAACAGGATGTTATCAGAAATAGATCTCCCTTTCACAAATGCAGCCTGACTTGCTTTGATCAGTGTACTTAAATGAGGCTGAAGCTTGTTCACCAGAATTTTGCTGAGAATTTTGGACATTACGGATGTTAAGTCGATGGGCTCGTAGTCCCCCAGAGTTAGTCTTTTCGGTTGGGATAAGAATAATAGTTGAGGCCGAGAAATACTTGGGAGGATCCATGCCTTGAAAGAAGGTTTGTACAGCTTGAACCACATCTTTGCTAATGATGGACCAGCTGGCTTTGTAGAAAGTAGCAGAAAAACCATCGGGACCGACTGCTTTGTTCCCATCAATGGAATCAAGAGCAAACTTGATTTCATCTTCTTCGGGAATGTCAGTTAAAGACAGTCCCTGCACATATTGATAGTTATCCTCGAAAAATGTCGGTTTGAATTGAGATAGAGCTGTGAGATACCTTGGTGAATAATTGTTTAAAGTGATCAACAGCATCCCATGCTATATCCTCACTTGCGGTAAGTTTAATTCCAGCGAGTGGTGTTGATAGACAAAATCATGTTACTCTTTCTTCGAACTTAATATAAGCGAAGATAATAATGAGTGTTTCTATCCCCATCAATAAACTTGGAAGTAGTGGCTTTTTCTTGATAGAAGGCCTCCTGATACTTAACTTGTGCTAGCAGCTGCTCATTGGCATGGTAAAAATCCTCTTCAGAATTAATCCCATTAAGAAACCCAGCTTCAATATTGGTCACGATTGCTTCGACTTTCCGGGTATTCTCCTTGATGTTACCAAAAGTGGTCCAATTCCAGTTTTTTAAATGTTTAGCCATCTGTTTATGAAGTGAACAGAGATTACCCCAGGGTGTGTTGCCCATGGTTGGCTTCCAAACCTTCTCCACTTTAGCAATGAAGCCTGGATGCAAGGTCCACATATTTTGAAATATGAAGTTTCCCCCAGATTTTTCAGCAGCATTCTGAATTGAGACCAATAAAGGTATGTAGTCAGGCCCGACCATAGAAAGGTGAGTGACAAAAGTGTAGGGGAACATCTGGAGCCATATAGAGTTCACTAACATTCTGTCCAGCCTTTCCCAGGTATTCCCTCTTCTCCAAGTGTAAGAAGGGCCAATGTAACCCA
This sequence comes from Papilionanthe hookeriana x Papilionanthe teres, assembly GCA_022702705.1. NCBI lineage: Eukaryota > Viridiplantae > Streptophyta > Magnoliopsida > Asparagales > Orchidaceae > Papilionanthe > Papilionanthe hookeriana x Papilionanthe teres. The sequence goes on along the minus strand of CM040430.1, from coordinate 34,553,872 downwards.
GGTCAAATAACCTAGCATTAGTCATGAAAAGATTGAATCTAGCCATAGAAGAAGTTGATGGGGATGAGCCCCCTCTCTTCCCAGCAACAGATGAGAGACAGTTAAAATCTCCCCCCATAATCCAAAAAGAGTTCACCTGATGGGCAAGGCAGACCATATCATTCCAATGTTGTTGTTGGAGAGCAGGCAGGCAACTTTCATAGATAAAAGTGGCAAAGCCAGTTTGTTCCCCCACAGAGAATTGAAGGTGAATAAACTGATGGTGATCAACAAGGATTGACCACTTTAATTCTTTTCTAGCAAAGACCCAGATTTTATTGTTTAAATTGACAAAGCAAGAGAAACTAGGAAAAACCTTGATAATTTGATTGGTATTTTTTGTAACCAAAGGTTCCAAAAGTGCAAAACACCATAATTTATGAAGTTTAACTAGATGTTTAATCTCGGTTAGGGAGGAAGGGTGAGCAGCCCCCAAATGTTCCGAAGACATAAAATTAATCATGAGGAGGAGTGTTTCCCATTCCCTCTAGTTCTAGATAAATTTATTTGTAATTTATTGAACTAATGAATATTTTTATAAGTAAATTATATTTATAAATAATATACTATACTTAAAATATTTAAAATAAATAAATAATATTATATATATATATATATATAGTTATTTATAAATTTGTTAACTATTAAATATTTTTATAATTAAATTATATTTAAAAATAATATACTATACTTAAAATATTTAAATTAGAAAAATAATATTTTAAAAATTTATATATACATATACATGTATATATATATAAATATAAATATATATATATATATATATATATATATACACTTATATATTTAACTATTTATAATTTATTTAATTATTAAAAATTTTTATAATTAAATTACAATTATAAATAATATCCTATACTTAAAATATTTAAAATAAAAGAATAATATTATATAAAATTATATATATATATATATATATATATATATATATATATATATGTACCTATATATATTTTTATTTATAATTTACTTAACAATTAAATATTTTTATAATTAAATTATATTTATAAATAATAAACTATACTTAAAACATTTAAAATAAAAAATAATTATATATATATATATATATATATATATATAATTTATTTAACAATTAAATATTTTTATAATTAAATTATATTTATAAATAATAAAGTATACTTAAAATATTCAAAATTTAAAATTAATATTAAATAAATTTATTCATATATATAAATAAATAAATTTATTTATAAATATATATTACTGCTCACTTCCACATTGCCCACTCGGTTCATTTTTCGGGAAGGTAATAGATCCGCTCACTAGCTTGCTAGGCTTGGCTCGTTGAGTAACCAAATTGTGGCAGGTAGGCTCCCGCCTCTTACCTTAAAAATTTTAATTAACAGGGATAATATCGATGCCCCTTTCATTCGCCCCAGACACTTAGACTTCTTGTGCTTGCCATCTCTTTCGTGGATTCTCTTTTATATATATATATATATATATATATATATATATATATATATATATATATATATATAGTCATAGATTTATTTATATATAGGCATAATCTTTTATATATATATATATATATATATATATATATATATATATATATATATATATATAGTTCTATATTTATATATATACCTATGTATTTGAGATCCAAGTTATATGGTATAGTTAATTATTGCTGGAGGAATGTTCCAGGTGGTATTTTCACACTTCCAGCTTCCCCCCTCTCTATCGTTGGTTTAGGTGGCATCCAGACCCTTCGTTCTTCCGTTATATATATATAAGGTCTCTTCTTGCTTCCCTTTTACACACACACACACACACACACACACACACACACACACACACACATGTATTTTTAGCTTTTAAATTCTTTTTGCTGGAACTGTCTTTGGAAACTTTGTTTCGCTTGGGGTCATGTTGACTAGTTCACCTTCTAGGAGGTTATGTTGTTGGGTTGGATGAGCCTTGCTTATTATTTCTGTTTTCATTAAGAGCTTATATTTCAATTAATTTAAACACTTCTAGAATGATTCCGCAATTACATATTTTTGTTCTGACTTAATTTTGCTGCGAATTGGCTACCTGAGCTGTCTCCGGTGGCTATTTTGTCTGTTTTTTTTTTCAGGTCCGCTCTACGCGACATCTTTTTCGCGCATCGCATTTACGAGTACATTTCCGTGGCCCCATCGTCTTTGTTCCTCTTGCTAAGAAGTTCGTCTACCTTGCGATAACGAAGTTCTCTGGCTATTCTGTTATGTTTCCTTTGGCCTAATATGTGTTGTTTATGCTCTATTTTTTATTATGTTTGGTCAGGGTTTACTGGTTGTTGTGTGTTTTTTATTTTTTTCATCGCGTCGAGTTGTTCTTTGGAAGGAGGAACCGTTATGGGTGCGGTAATGTGTTGTTTTGTTTAGTTATAGTTAGGGATCCTCCTTCCCTTCTCTTTCGGTACCTTTTTTTCCTATTTTAACACGTAAGGAGCCACGTGTAGCTCTTTATTATATATATATACACCTGTATATATATTTTTTTATTTATTATTTTTTAATTATTAAATATTTTTATAATTAAATTGTATTTATAAATAACATGCTATACTTAAAATATTTAAAATAAAAAAATAATATTAAATAAATTTATATTTATATATATATACAAAATAATATTATATAAATAATAAAATATAAAAACAATATTGTATATATTTATTTAGATATATACATATAAATGTATATATAGTTATATATACGGATATAAATTTATTTGCTTATAATTTATTTAACTATTAAATATTTTTATGATTAAATTATATTTAAAATATTTTTAAAAAAATACTATTATATATATATATATATATATATATATATATATTTATCATTTTTTTATTTATTAAATAATTTTATAATTAAATTATATTTATTAATAATATATTATACTTAAAATATTTAAAATAAAAAATAATGCTAAAAATTTTTTTTATACATATATAAATATTTATTTATGTACATCTATAAATATATTTTTATTTATAATTTTTTTAATTATTAAATATTTTTATAATTAAATTGTATTTATACATAATGTACTATACTTAAAATATTTAAAATAAAATAATAATATTAAATAAGTTTTTTTATATATATAAATATATATTTATGTACCTCTCTATATATATATTTTTATAATTTTCTTAATTATTAAATATTTTTATAATTAAATTATGTTTATAAATAATATACTCTACTTAAAATATTTAAAATAAAAAAATTATATTATATATATATATATATATATATATATTTAAATAATATACTATACTTAAAATATTTAAAATAAAAAAATAATATTAAATAAATATATATATCTATATATAGATTTATATATACCTATATATATATTTATATATTTATTTATAATTTATTTAATTATTATATATTTTTATAATTAAATTATATTTATAAATAATGTACTATACTTTATACTTAAAACATTTAAAATAAAAAAATAATATTTTATATATGTATATGAATATATATATACCTATATATATATTTATTTATAATTAATTTAATTATTAAATGTTTTTATGATTAAATAATATTTACAAATAATATACTATACTTAAAATTTTTAAAATAAAAAAATAATATTATATTATTTATTTATTTATAATTTTTTTAACTATTAAATATTTTTATAATTAAATTTTCTTTATAAATAATATACTATATTTTAAATATTTAAAATAAAAAAATAATTTTATTTAAATTTATATATATATATATATATATATATATATATATATATTTACATTTATATATACACATATATATTTATTTATTTATAATTTATTTAACTATTAAATATTTTTATGATTAAATTATATTTATAAATAATATACTATACTTAAAATAGTTAAAACAAAAAAATAGTATTAAATAAATTTATATATATATATATATATATATATATATATATATATATATATATATGGATAGATAATGGCGGCTGGGTTGGAGGGAGGTGCTCTGCTAGGGTTTGCTCTTGGCGGCTGGAGTTTTGGATGGAGCGGGTAGGTTCTTCTCCTGGTTCTGCTTCTTGGTGTGGCTTCCCCTTGGGTACTTTGGCTGTTTGGATGTGTTTATTCCTTCCCGGGCTGGAAGTTTTTAAATTTTTTATTGTTACATTGGTTGGTTTGGTGTGGTGTTCTGCGGTAGATTTATTCTGTTGGATTCTTCTGGTTTGGTTCCTCTGGACTCTACTCTTGTGTTTGCTACTGGAGGCTGGTCCTGAGGTTCTGAGTTTATGGCTAACTCTGCTCTGCCTTACCCTATTGATGCAGCAACTAATGCTATGTGGGCTAAAGCCTCTTATGCAGGGGTTGTGGGAATGGGGAACTCTGCCCACAAAACCTTTGATCATCTAGTTTTTCCCCAAGCATTGCATGATACTGCTGCTGGTAGAGGAAATGCTCCTTTCATTAATCCCGTTGGTAACAAGGATGGCTTCGCTCGTCGTCTTGTTCTCCAAAAAGACATGAGGTGTCTGAATGATACCATTAAGTACTGTTTGATTGGGAAGTTTCAGATGGGACATTCAAAAATGGAATATGTAAGGAAAAGCTTTGAGGAGTTAAATCTTGCTGGCAGCTGGAAGCTTGGGTTGCTGGATGGAAGGCACTTGCTCATTAGACTCTCTAATGAGGAAGACTATGCCAAGGTTTTTTGGCAAACAATCTATCCTAATTGCTGGTACTTACATGAAGCTATTAAAATGGACTCCTGAATTCGATCCACTAAAGGAGCCACCTATTATTCCTATGTGGTATAAATTACCTAATCTGTCTATACAACTCTATGATCATAATGCCCTTTTTAACATAAGTCAAGCCTTGGGAACCCCTTTAAAAACAGATACACACACTTTTGATTTGGCAAGACCAGCTGCAGCAAGGGTTTTGGTGGAAAGGGACATTACATTCCCAGATATACATAAAGTGTGGGTGAGAACTGATGAGGATATACCAGATGATGGTTTCTGGCAGGAGATGGAAGTAGAATTTAAACCATTTTACTGCAAGCATTGTAGAATGTTTGGCCATTAGATGGAAAATTGCTACAGGCTCCATCCTCCTAGCAGAAAGAAAATTGTTGGTAAGCGTAAGGTTAACCCGGCTCAAGCCACCGCAGATGAGCAGGAAAATCGATTCGCTGAAGCCGTAACCGGGGAAGTTGTTATTCTTGATCCTCCTAGAGATGACAGAGTGGGGGAGAAAGAGGAAGTGCAGACAGTGAAGGAGTAGGAAGGTGCTGTGGAGGGTGTTGTCTCTATACAAGTCATTAATAATATAGAAATTGCTCCTCTCCCTGGGGAAATCAGTGAAGTGGAGAATAGAATGGACTTATTTGGGGGGAAGATTCAAGTGGTGAATGATGAAATGAAGTCTGGATGGCAAATCCAGAAAAACAGTAAAAGAAAGAAAAGCAAATCAGAGATACAAAGTCTGTTGGAATCCCGACCCTCGGGTGATCCTCCCGATAGTCTCAGCTCCGCTCCTAGGACTAGGGGAAAAGGGAAAAATCTTTTATTATGATTAACTTTATGTGCTAGAATATAAGAGGGGCAGCTCATCCCTCCTCTCTTAGTAGAATTAAATATATGGTTAAATATTACAAACTATGGTATTTTGCTTTACTTGAACCCATGGTTAATAAAAACACTCACGACATTATTAAAAAGTTCCCTAATTTCCATCTGTTGGATTAATTTGAGTAATAAGATATGGGTATTTGCTAGAAAGGAGCTACAGTTGTTCTATTTTGGTGGATCATCAACGGTTTATGCACATTCAAGTTTCTATTAGAGATCATTTTGGTTTTGTCACATTTATTTATGCTAGCTCAGCTCCTGTTCACCAGCAGAATCTTTGGAATACCCTGGTTAACATTGCACCCAACATTAATTCCTTTTGGCTTGTTGGAGGGGACTTTAACTGCCTTTCTTCTGCTGCAGAAAAGAAAGGTGGTGCTTCTCCTAGCTTGGCTTCCATGAATAGGTTTAATCAATTTATTGCTGATGCTGCTATCTTTGATCTGGACTTTTGTGGTCCAGCCTACATCTGGAGAAGGGGTAGAACATGGGAGAGACTTGATAGAATGCTGGGGAATTCTTTTTGGCTTCAGCAATTTCCCTATACCATTGTTACTCATCTATCCATGGCAGGCTCGGATCACAGACCATTGCTCATCTCTATTAACAACACTGATAATAGTACTGGAGGTATGTTCAGATTTCAAACCATGTGGACTAAGCACCCAGATTTCCTGGCTGAACTTGAGAAGGTTTGGGTCTCTCCCATGGGAGGCTCCTCTTGGGGTAATCTCTAGGAATTGCATAAAATCACTGCTAAGCATTTCAGAAAATGGAATTGGACAGTATTTGGGAATATACAGGATAATCTTAAGAACGCTGAAGAGAATGTGGCTGCTGCTGAAGCTGGTTTTCTTAATGGGGAGTGTAGTGAAGCTGCTCTTTATAGTGCTCATGATCAGTTGCTGGTTCAGGTCAAGTATCAGGAGGATTTTTATAAACAGAAAGCAGCTGCTGCCAAATTTATTGAAGGGGATAGAAACACTAACTATTATCATGCATTCATTAAGTATAAGAGGAAGTGTAACATGATTCTTTCCATCACTGATGAGGCTGGAACTTTGCTCCATAATGCTGAGGCTATTGCATTGGATGCAGTTAATCACTTTGCTCTAATTTTTACTCAACCCAATAGATGCTCTACCCCTATTTATAATAATTTGCTACAGGACCAGTGCCTTTATGTTCAAAATCTTAATTTAGTTGACATCCCTGGGGAAGAGGAGATAAAATATGCATTAGACTCCATTGATGGTGCTAAAGCTGCAGGACCTGATGGCTTCTCTTCCAATTTTTATAAAGTCTGGTTGGACGAGTAGTTGGGAAGGAGGTAATTCAAGTCGTTCGGGATTTCTTCCAGGGTATTGATATTCCAAAGTATTTTTTAGCCTCTACTATTGTTTTAATCCCCAAAAATAAGTTGAGAAAATCTTGGGGAGACTACAGACCTATTAGCCTTACATCTGTAATGTCCAAAATTATCAGTAAAATCATTATGGCAAGACTGCAGCCACATTTGAATATCCTCATTAGCTCCAGTCAGGCTGCATTTGTGAAAGGCAGATCAATTTCAGATAATATCTTGCCGGCCCAAGAGATGGTGTTGGATTTAGATAAGAAATGTAGAGGCAACAATGTTTTACTTAAGCTTAATATAAGGAAAGCATATGATACCATCAGTTGGGGGTTCATCACTCAAACCCTATGTGCTAGGGGTTTTCAGCCAGGTTTTGTTCAGCTCATCCATAGGTGGCTGAGCAATAATGCTCATTCTGTAATGGTGAATGGTAGATGCCATGGATTCTTTAGTGCTTCTAGAGGTATCAGGCAAGGAGATCCTCTCTCCCCTACCATTTTTATCCTTGCATTTGATTACTTATCCAGATTATTGGATTTTGTTTTTACCCAAACACCAAGCTTAGCCCTACTATCACAGGTCCAATTTTATTGTCAGCCATTTATCTTATGCAGATGATATCATTATCTTTTCTAAAGCTTCTAAAGCTGCTATTAAAACTGTAATTAAAACACAAGCACATTTCAAGGAGGTGTCTGGTTTGGAGCTTAATCTTCGGAAATGCTATTTCTACCCCAGCTCTAATGTTAGCCTTATGATGAGAACCTGGATTCCTGAATACACAGGTTTTCAGTCTGCTAATTTTCCTATCAGCTACCTGGGAGTCCATTTGATTAAGGGAAGATCTAGAAAAACTCAATTTCAAGAACCTACTGAAAAAATCAAAGCTCAAATTTCTGGGTGGTCTAATTCCTTTCTATCAAATGGGGGAGGCTAACATTATTGAAGAGCATATTAACTGCCCTCCCATCCTATGCTCTATAGATGTTTATCATGAAAAAGAGCACACAAACTAAGCATTGCGGAATTTTCAATAAATTTACGTAGGCCGGTCAACATAGGCGAGATCCATTGGTTATCTCGGAAAAAGCTTTGTAAACCCGTACGTAGCTGGGGGCTGGGGTTTAAAAGCTTTGAACAGCTTAGCTTCATAAATTTATGTAAACTGTGGATTAGATTCAGAGCTAATGACACCATTTGGTCACAGTACATGCATGGTAAGTACTGCAGAAAGGATCATCCTTCTCTAGTGGTGCCCAAACTAGGGGATTCTAGATTATGGAAAGAATTACTGAAGGTCAAAGATAAGGCTGAACAGACCTTTATCTGGGAGTTGGGAGAGGGCCAAGTTAATTTTTGGCTTGATAATTGGGTGTGGGGAGGGGAGAAACTCTCTTTTCCTCACAATGTGGATGGACTTTCTATTTCTAAATGTTATGTTAATACCTATTGGTCTGAGAACTAATGGAATTGCAGAATTCTGAGGAACATCTTACCTTCTGATCAGCTACAGCAGGTTCTCTTGACTCCCTTTCATCCTGAGAAAAGAGACAAGCTTATCACTAAACAGCAACACCTACAAAAGCTGGGGTCCTTTATTTTTCAGAAATTCTATTCTTAGGATCACATTAGGTGGGGACCTGAGCTGTGGAACAAGCTGCTGTCACCATCCATGTCCTTCTTTTGCTGGAGAGCAAAGCATTTGCTGTTACCTACAGATGATATCCTTAAATTAAAGGGACTTAGAGGGCCTTCCTGCTGTCAATTATGTATGCAGGAGGAATAATCTAGGGAACATTTGTTCTTTAGGTGTTCTTTCTCTCAAGAGGTCTGGACTCATATTATTAGCAGGATTCAGGTGGAAACTTTGAATTTAAGTTGGCTTGATCTATTGTTGTGCTGGGGGGACTGGCATAAGGTGAATCTCCTGGTGGTTCCTTGTATTGTGTCCTGGTTTATCTGGATGGGCAGAAATAAAGTAAGGTTTGAGGGGTGTTCTGTCCCAGCTTCCCTTGTTGCTACTCACTGTTTAACTTACTTTCAGAAACTCACCAAATACCACAACTTCAGAGATATTTGCCAAGTTGGTTCTGGGATTTCTTCCTCATCTTCTCTGTTGGCTGGTCGGTCCCCTCCCCCTTCCAATTGGATCAAAGTAAATACAGATGGTAGCTTTAAAATTCAGCAGGCTGGGATTAGTGGTATTTTCAGAAATGGGGTGGGGCAATGTCTATTGTTCTTTTATTCTCCCATTGATGCTTGTGATGCTCTTGAAGCTGAAATGATTGCCATCTATTGGGCCCTTAAAATTGCCAAGATCTGTGATGTTAGGCTACTGATTGTGGAATCAGATTCTTCCAAATGCATAAGCTTCCTGCAGGGGACTGAAACTGCTCCATGGTACATTCAGAGATGGCTGAATAGAGTGAAAGGTTTGGCTGAGAGTAAAGATGTAATATTTTCCTATATACCTAGGGAGGGTAATGCTCTTGCACATTGGCTTGCCTCTCAGGGTTATTGTAAAGGAGAAATTTTGGTACAAACTACACCTCCCTCACCCCTAGCTGCTTTGATGCATGGGGATAGACTATGCCTTCCTTTTGTAAGAAGACAGTTGTACTGATGATGGAAATTAATATATCACTTCCCTATTAGGCAAGTCTTTTGAATATATATATATATATATATATATATATATATATATATATATGTATGTATATATTTATTTATAATTTATTTAATTATTAAATCTTTTTATAATTAAATTTTATTTATAAATAATATACTTTACTTCAATTATTTAAATTAAAAAAATAATATTATATATATATATATATATATATATTTATGTATATTTTTGACCCATTGACCTAATAGGTCTACTTTTGACCAAAAAGTCATCTTTGATCAAAATGGTCAATTCTTGACCCAATTACTAACTCATTGACAAAATAAGTCAACTTTTGACCAAAAGTCAACTTTGGTCTAAATAGTCAATATCTGACCCAATGACTACCTCGTTGACCCAATAGGTTAACTTTTAACCAAAAATTTAATTTTGGTCAAAATAGGTCAACTTTTGACCAAAAAGTAATCTTTGGTCAAAATGGCTAATTTTTGACCCATTGACCACCCCATTGACCCAAAGATCAACCCATTGACCACCCCATTGACCCAAAGATCAACCCATTGACCCAATAGGTCAGTTTTTGACCAAAAAGAAAATTTTGATCAAAATAGTTAATTTTTAATCTAATGACCAATTATTCACTCAATAAGTTAATCTCTGACCAAAAAGTCAACTTTAGTCAAAATATTCAATCCTTAATCCAATGACAAACCCATTGACCCAATAGGTCAACTTTTGACCAAATAGTCAATTTTGGTCAAAATAGTCAATTTTTTACTGAATGACCACCAATTGATCCAATAAGTTAACCTTTGACCAAAAAGTCAACTTTGGTCAATGATAAGTCAACTTTTGACCAATAAGTCAACTTTTGACCAAAATAGGTCAACTTTTGACCAAAAAAGTTAATTTTAGTTAAAATGGTGAACTTCTGACATAATGACCTCCCAGTTGACTCAATAGCTCGACTTTTGACCAAAAATTAATTTTGGTCAAAATAATTAATTTTTTACCTAATGACCAAAGTAGTCAATTTTTTGAATTAATGACCAATTATTGACCCAATAAGTCAATCTCTGACAAAAAAGTCAACTTTAGACAAAATGGTCAATGATTGACCCAATGACAAACCCATTGCCCAATTAGTTAAATTTTGACCAGAAAGTCAATTTTGGTCAAAATTGTCAATTTTTGACTTAATGACCACTCATTGACCAAATAGGTCAACTTTTAACCAAAAAGTTAACTTTGGTCAAAATGGTCAATTTTGACCCAATGATCAACCCATTGACTAAATTGGTCAAATTTTGACGGAAAAGTCAACTTTTTCGGTCAAAATAGATAATTTTTGACTTAATGACCAATTATTGACCCAATAAGTAAATCTGTGACCAAAAAGTCAACTTTGGTCATAATTATCAATCCTTGACCCAATGACAAACCCATTGACCCAACATGTCAACCTTTGAACAAAAAGATAACTTTGGTCAAAATGGTAAATCTTTGACCCAATAACCAACCCACCCACCCAATAGATCGACTTTTGAATAAAAAAGTCAATTTTAGTCAAAATTGACAATTTTTGACCTAATGACCACCTCATTGACCCAAAAGGCCAACTTTTGACCAAAAAGTCAAATTGGGTCAAAATGGTCAATTTCTGACACAATGATCTAAATGTCAACTTTGGTGAACATTGTAAATCCTTCATCCAATGATCAACCCATTGAACCAATGTGTTAACTTTTGACTAAAAAGTCAACTTTGGCCAAAATAGTTAATCCTCGATCCAATGACCAACTTATTGACCCAATAGGTCAACTTTTGACCAAAAAGTCAATTTTGCTCAAAATTGTCAATTTTTGATCTACTGACCGCCTCATTAACCTAAATAGGTCAAATTTTGACCAAAAGACAACTTTGGTCAAAATTTTCAATCCTTAACACAATGACCAACCCATTGACCAAATATGTCAACTTTGACCAAAAAGTCAATTTTGATTAAAATAGTCAATTTTTGACCTAATAACCAATTTTTTACCCATTAAACCATTCTCTATCCAAAAAGTCAACTTTGGTCAAGATGGTTAATCTTTGACCTAATGCCAAACTCATTGACCCAATAGGACATCTTTTGACAAAAAAGTCAACTTTGGTCAAAATGATCAATCCTTGACCCAATGACGAACCCATTATCCTAATAGGTCACATTTAACCAAAAAGTCAATTTTGGTCAAAATAAAAAATTTTTGAATTAATGACCAATTATTGACCCAATATGTCAATCTTTGACCAAATAGTCAACTTTAGTCAAAATGGTTAATCCTTGATCCAATGACAAACCCATAGACCCAAAAGGTCAACTTTTGACCAAAAAGCAATTTTGGTCAAAATAATCAATTTTTGACCAAATGACCACCGATTGACCCAATAGATCAACTTTTGACTAAAAAGTCAACTTTGGTCAAAATGGACAATTTTTGACCCAATGACCAACCGATTGACCCAATAGGTCATCTTTTGACCAAAAAAGTCATCTTTGGTAAAAATTGTCAACTTCTTGATCCAATTACCAACACATTGGCCAAATATGTCATCTTTTGACCAAAAAGTCAACTTTGGTCAAAATGGTTAATTTCTGACCCAATGGGTTAACTTTTGACCAAAAATTCAATCTTAGTCAAAATAGTCAATTTTTGACCTAATGACCAATTAATGAACAAATAAGTCAATCTCTGACCAAAAAGTTAATTTTTGTCAAAATAATCAATCCCTCACCCAATGACAAACACATTGACCCAACAGGATAACTTTTGACCAAAAGCCAATTTTGGTCAAAATAGTCAATTTTTGACCTAATAACCACCCATTAACCCAATAAGTCAACTTTTGACCAAAAAGTCAACTTTGGTCAAAATGGTCAATTTTTTACCCAATGACATACCCGTTGACCCCATATATCAAATTTTGACCAAAAAGTTTTCTTCTGTCAAAATGGTTAAATCTTGACCCAATTACCAACCTATTGACCAAATAAGTCAACTTTTGACCAAAAAGTCAACTTTGGTCAAAATGGTCAATTTTTGACCCACTGATCACCTCCTGACCCAATGGGTAAACTTTTGACAAAAAATTTAATTTTGGTCAAAATAATCAATTTTTAACCTAATGACCAATTTTAGACCCAATAAGTCAATATCTGACCAAAAAGTCAACTATGGTCAAAATGATCAATCCTTGACCCAATGACCAACCCGTCGACCCAATAGGTCAACTTTTGACCAAAAAGTCAACTTTGGTTAAAATGATCAATTTTTTACCCAACGACCAACACATTGACCCAGTAGGTCAAAGTTTGACCAAAAAATCAATTTTGGTCAAAATAATCAATTTTTGACCTAATGACCAATTATTAACCCAGTAAGCCAATCTCTGACAAAAAATTCAACTTTGGTCAAAATGGTCTATCCTTGATCCAATGACCAACCCATTGACCCAGTAGGTTAACTTTTGACAAAAAGACATCTTTGGTCAAAATGGTCAATTCCTGATCATATGACCACCCCATTGACCCAATGGGTTAACTTTTGACAAAAAATTCAATTTTGGTCAAAATAGTCAATTTTTGACCAAATGACCAATAATTGACCTAGTAAGCCAATCTCTGACCAAAAAGTCAACTTTGGTCAAAATGGTCAATCATTGACCCAATGACAAACCCATTGACTCAATTGGTGAAATTTTGACCAAAAAGTCAACTTTAGTTAAAATGGTCAATTTCCGACCCAATGACCAACCCATTGACCCAATAGGTTAACTTTTGACCAAAAAGTCAACTTTGGTCAAAATGGTCAAAACTTGACCCAATAACCAACCCATTGACCCAATATGTCAACCTTTGACCAAAAAATCAATTTTGATCAAAATAGTCAAATTTTGACCTAATGCCCCCCATTAACTAAATAGGTCAACTTTTGACAAAAAAGTCAACTTTGGTCAAAATGGTGAATTTTTGACCCAATGACCAACCAGCTGGCCAAATTGGTCATATTTTGACCAAAAAGTCAACTTTTTGGTCAAAAAAGACAATTTTTGACCTAATGACCAATTATTAACACAATAAGTAAATCTTAGACAAAAAAGTGAACATTTGTCATAATTGTCAATCCTTGACCTAATAACCAATTCACTGACCCGATAGATCGAATTTTGACTAAAAAGTCATTTTTGGTCAAAATTGTAAATTTTTGACATAATTACCAATTATTGATCCATAAGGTCAACTTTTAAACAAAAAAGTCAATTTTAGTTATTGTCAATTTTTGACCTAATGACCACCTCATTAACCCAAAAGGTCAACTTTTAACTAAAAGTTAAATTTGGTCAAAATGATCAATTTCTGACACAATGACCTAATTGTCAACTTTGGTGAAAATGTTCGATCCCTCATCCAATGACCAACCAATAGACCTAATTTATTAACTTTTGACTAAAAAATCAACTTTAGCCAAAATGGTTAATCCTTGACCCAATGACCAACCTATTGACCCAATAGGTCAACTTTTAACCAAAAAGTCAATTCTCCCCAAAATTATCAAGTTTTGACCTACTGACCGCCTCATTGACCTAAATAGGTCAAATTTTGACCAATTGACAACTTTGGTCAAAATAGTCAATCCCTAACCAAATGACCAACTCATTGACCCAATATGTCAACTTTTGACCAAAAAGTCAATTTTGATTAAAAAAGGCAATTTTTGACTTAATGACTAATTTTTAACCCAGTAAATCAATCTCTGACCAAAAAGTCAACTTTGGTCAAGATGGTCTTTGACCTAATGCCCAACCCATTGACCCAATAGGTCACCTTTTGACCAAAAAGTCAACTTTGGTCAAAATGGTCAATCCTTGACCCAATGACCAACCCATTGGCCTAATAGGTCAACATTTGACCAAAAGTCAATTTTGGTCAAAATAAATAATTTTTGAATTAATGACCTAATAAGTCAATCTCTGACCAAAAATTTAACTTTGGTGAAAATGGTTAATCCTTGATGTAATGACAAACCCATTGATCCAATAGGTAAATTTTTGACCAAAAAGCCAATTTTGGTCAAAATAGTCAATTTTTTAATTAATGACCAATTATTGACCCAATAAGTAAATCTCTGACCAAAAAGTGAACTTTGGTCAAAATGGTCAATCCTTAACCCAATGATAAACCAATTGATCCAATATTTTTATTTAGAATTTACTTAATTATTAGATATTTTTATAATTAAATTATATTTATAAATAATATACTATATTTAAAAAATTTAAGATAAAAAAAATATTATATATATATATTTATTTATTTATTTATTTATTTATACACATATTTATATTTTGATTTATAATTTATTTAACTATTAAATATTTTTATATTTAAATTATGTTTATAAATAATATACTATACTTCAAATATTTAAAATAAAAAATATTATATAAATTTATATATATATATAGATATATATATATATATATATATATATATATATATATATATATATAATTTTTTTAACTATTAAATATTTTTATAACTAAATTATATTTAAAAATAATATATTATACAAAAAATAATGAAAAAAAAATAATATTATATAAACATATATATATATATATATATATATATATATATATATATATATATATATATATAGACACATATATATTTATTTATTTATAATTTATTTAACTATAAAATATTTTGATAATTAAATTAAATTTATAAATAATATACTACACATAAAATATTTAAAATAAAAAAAAATATTAAATGAATTTAAGTATATATATATATATATATAAATATATTTATTTTTATATACCTATATATATTTTTATTTATAATTTATTTAGTTACTAAATATTTTTATAATTAAATTATCTTTATAAATAATATAATATACTTAAAAAATTTAAAATAAAAAAATAATATTATATATATATATACCTATATATATTTATTTATAATTTATTTAATTATTAAATATTTTTATAATCAAATTAAATTTATATACAATATAATATACTTAAAATATTTAAAATAAAAAAACATATATATATCTATTTGTTTGTTTATTTATATTTATATATATATATATATATTTATTTATTTATTTATTTATATATTTATTAATTAACATATATATATATATATTTATTTTTTTTATAATTTTTTTAACAATTAAATATTTTTATAAATAAATTATATTTAAAAATAATATGTTATACTTAAAATATTTAAAATAAATAAATAATATTATATAAATTTATGTATAAATATGTATATGTATATATATATATATATATATATATATATATATATATATATATATATATATATATAATTTTTTTAACTATTAAATAAATTTATAATTAAATTATATTTATTAATAATATTTTATACTTAAAATATTTAAAATTAAAAAATAATATTATATAAATATAAATATAATTAAATAGTTTTATAATTAAATAATATTTATAAATAATATATTATACTTAAAATATTTAAAATAAAAAATTATATTAAATATATATATATACATATATATATATATATATATATGTATATAGACCTATATATATTTTTTTATTTATAATTTATTTAATAAGTAAAAATTTTTATACTAAAATTATATTTATAGATAATATAGTATACTTTAAAAATTTAAAATAAAAAATAATATTATATATATATATATATATATAAATTTTTTTATAATTTTGTTAACTATTAAATATTTTTATAATTGAATTATTTTTAAAAATAATATACTTTACTGAAAATATTCAGATTAAAAAAATAATATTGTTAAAATTTATATATACATATATATGTATATATATATATATATATTTATATATACATATATTTATTTATTACTGTTTATAGAATATTTAACTATTACATATTTTTATAATTAAATTATATTTATAAATAATATACTATACTTAAAAAATTTAAAATAAAAAAATAATATTATATAAAATTATATATATATATATATAATTTATTTAGTTATTACTTGTTTTTATAATTAAATTATATTTATAAATAAAATACTATACTTAAAACATTTAAAATAAAAAAATAATATTATATATATACCTATATATATATTACTTATAATACTATACCTATATATATATATATAACATAACATAACTATACTTATATATATATATATATATATATATATATATATATATATATATATATATTTATATATTTATTTATTTATTTATAATTTACTTAACTATTAAATATAAATGATAAATTCATGACCTAATGCCCAAACCTTTAGCACAATAGGTCAACTTTTGACCAAAAAGTCAATTTTGATCGAAATAGTCTATTTTTGAATTAATGACCAATTATTGACCCAATAGTCAATCTCTGACAAAAAGTCATCTTTGGTCAAAATGGTCAATCCTTGACCCAATGACAAACTCATTAACCAAATAGGTCAACTTT
Source organism: Papilionanthe hookeriana x Papilionanthe teres (assembly GCA_022702705.1). Lineage (NCBI taxonomy): Eukaryota > Viridiplantae > Streptophyta > Magnoliopsida > Asparagales > Orchidaceae > Papilionanthe > Papilionanthe hookeriana x Papilionanthe teres. Next base: position 34,536,676 of record CM040430.1, on the reverse strand, counting down.
TGACAAAAAGTCAATTTTGGTCAAAATAGTCATTTTTTGAACTAATGACCACCCTTTGACCCAATAGGTCAACTTTTGAACAAAAAGTCAACTTTGGTCAAAATGGTCAATTTTTCACACAATGACCAATTCATTGACCCAATAGATCAACTTTTTGACTAAAAAGTCATCTTCGGTCAAAATGGTTAATTCTCAACCCAATTACCAACTCATTGACCTAATAGGTCAAATTTTGACCAAAAAGTCAACTTTTGTTAAAATGATCAATTTTTATATTTATTTAATTATTAATTATTTTTATAATTAAATTATATTTATAAATAATATACTATACTTAAAACATTTAAATAAAAAAAATAATATTATATATATATATATATAAATATATATATATATTTATAATTTACTTAACTATTAAATATAAATGATCAATCCTTAACCTAATGCCCAAACCATTAAGTACAATAAAGTCAACTTTTGACCAAAAAGTCAATTTTGGTCGAATAGTACTATTTTTGAATTAATGACCAGGTATTGACCCAATAATCAATCTCGACAAGAAAAGTCAACTTTGGTCAAAATGGTTAAATTTTGACCCAATAACAAACCCACTAACTAAATAAGTCAACTTTTGTCCAAAAAGTTAATATTGGTCAAAATAGTCATTTTTCGACATAATGACAACCCTTTGACCTAATAGGTCAACTCTTGAACAAAAAGTCAACTTTAGTCAAAATGGTCAACTTTTCGACACAATGACTAACCCAATAGATCAACTTTTACACCAGAAAGTCATCTTTAGTCAAAATGGTTAATTCTTAACCCAATTACCAACCCATTGACCAAATAGGTCAACTTTTGACCAAAAAGTCAACTTTGATTAAAATGGTTAACTTTTAACCCAATGACCCAATAGGTCTACTTTTGACCAAAAAGTCATTTTTGGTCAAAATGGTCAATTCTTGACCCAATTACCAACTCATTGACTAAATAGGTCAAGTTTCGACCAAAAGTCAACTTTGGTCAAAATAGTCAATATCTGATCCAATGACCACCCCATTGACCCAATAGGTTAACTTTTGACAAAAAAATCAATTTTGGTCAAAATATGTCAACTTTTGATCAAAAAGTAATCTTTGGTCAAAATATTCGATGACCACCCCATTGACCCAAAGACCAACCCATTGACACAATAGGTCATTTTTTGACCAAAAGTAAATTTTGGACAAAATAGTTAATTTTTGATCTAATGACCAATTATTCACTCAATAAGTTAATCTCTGACCAAAAAGTCAACTTTGGTCAAAATATTCAATCCTTAACACAATGACAAACCCATTGACCCAATAGTTCAACTTTTGACCAAATAGTCAATTTTGGTTAAAATAGTCAATTTTTGACTGAATGACCCCCAATTGACCCAATAAGTCAACTTTTGACCAAAAAGTCAACTTTAGTCAAATGATAAGTCAACTTTTGACCAATAAGTCAACTTTTGACCAAAATAGGTCAACTATTGAATAAAAAAGTCTATTTTGGTCAAAATTCACAATTTTTGAACCAAAGACCACCTCATTGACAAAAAAGGTCAACTTTTGACCAAAAAGTCAAATTGGGTCAAAATTGCCAATTTCTGACACAATGACCTAAATGTCAACTTTGGTGAAACTGGTCAATCCTTCATCCAATGACCAACCCATTGAACCAATTTGTTAACTTTTGACTAAAAGTTAACTTTGGCCAAAATAGTTAATCCTTGACCCAATGACCAACCTATTGACCTAATAGGTCAACTTTTGACCAAAAAGTCAATTTTGCTCAAAATTGTCAATTTTTGATCTACTGACCGCCTCATTGACCTATATAGGTCAAATTTTGAAAAAAAGACAACTTTGGTCAAAATTGTCAATCCATAACCCAATGACCAACCCATTGACCCAATATGTCAACGTTGACCAAAAAGTTAATTTTGATTCAAATAGTCAATTTTTGACCTATTGACCAATTTTTGGCCTAGTAAACCAATCTCTATCCAAAAAGTCAACTTTGGTCAAGATGGTTAATCATTGACCTATTGCCCAACCCATTGACCCAATAGGACATCTTTTGACCAAAAAGTCAACTTTGATGAAAATGATCATTCCTTGACCCAATGACCAACCCTTTGGCCTAATAGGTCAACATTTGACCAAAATGTCAATTTCGGTCAAAATAAAAAAATTTTAAATTAATGACCAATTATTGACCCAATAAGTCAATCTCTCGACCAAATAGTCAACTTTAGTCACAATGGTCAATCCTTGATCCAATGACAAACCCATAGACACAATAGAGTGAACTTTTAACCAAAAAGCCAATTTTGGACAAAATAGTCGATTTTCGACCAAATGACCACCCATCGATCCAATAGGTTAACTTTTGACCAAAAGTCAACTTTGGTCAAAATGGATAGTTTTTTACCCAATGACCAACCCATTGACCCAATAAGTCATCTTTTGACCAAAAAAGTCATCTTTGGTAAAAATGATCAACTTCTTGATCCAATTATGAACACATTGGCCAAATATGTCAACTTTTGACCAAATAGTCAACTTTAGTCAAAATGATCAATTTCTGTCCCAATGACCTCCCCGTTGACCCAATATGTTAACTTTTGACCAAAAATTCAATCTTGGTCAAAATAGTCAATTTTTGACCTAATGACCAAATAAGTCAATCTCTAACCAAAAAGATAATTTTTTTCAAAATAATCAATCCTTCACCCAATGACAAACACATTGACCTAACAGACAACTTTTGACCAAAAAGTCAACTTTGGTCAAAATAGTCAATTTTTGACCTAATGACCACCCATTAACCCAATAGGTCAACTTTTGACCAAAAAGTCAACTTTGGTCAAAATGGTCAATTTTTGACCCAATGACCTACCCGTTGACCTAATATATCAAATTTTGACTAAAAATTTTTCTTCGGTCAAAATGGTCAAATCTTAACCAAATTACTAACTCATTGACCAAATAGGTCAACTTTTGACCAAAAAGTCAACTTTGGTCAAAATGGTCAATTTCTGACCCAATGACCACCCTGTTGACCCAATGGGTAAACTTTTGACAAAAAATTCCAAATAAGTTAATATCTGACCAAAAAGTCAACTATGGTCAAAATGATCAATCTTTGACCCAATGTCCAACCCATTGACCCAGATGTCAACATTTGACCAAAAAATCAATTTTGGTCAAAATAGTCTTTTTTTGACCTAATGACCAATTATTAACCCAGTAAGCCAATATCTAACCAAAAAACAACTTTGGTCAAAATGGTCTATCCTTTACCCAATGACCAACCCATCGACTCAGAGAGTCAACTTTCGACAAAAATCATCTTCGATCAAAATGTTTAATTCCTGATCCAATGACCACCCCACTGACCCAATGGGTTAACTTTTGAAAAAAAATTTAATTTTTGTCAAAATAGTCAATTTATGACCAAATGACCAAAAATTAACTCAGTAAGCCAATCTCTGACCAAAAAGTGAACTTTGGTTAAAATGGTCAATCTTTGACCTAATGACAAACCCATTGACCTGATAGGTGAACTTTTGACCAAAAAGTCAACTTAAGTTAAAATGGTCAATTTCCCACCCAATGACCAAACCATTGGCCCAATAGGTTAACTTTTGACCAAAAAGTCAACTTTCGTCAAAATGGTTAAACTTTGACCCAATAACCAACCCATTAACCAAATAGGTCAACTTTTGACCAAAAAGTCAACTTTAGTTAAAATGGTCAATTTTTGACCCAATGACCAACCCGCTGGCCAAATTAGTCAAATTTTGACCAAAAAGTTAACTTTTTGGTCAAAATAGTACAATTTTCGAACTACCAAAAAATTATTAACCCAATAAGTATATCTTTAACCAAAAAGTTAACTTTGGTCTTAAATGTCAATCCTCGACCCAATAACCAACCCATCGACTCGATAGATCGACTTTCGACTAAAAAGTTAATTTTAGTCAAAATAGTAAATTTTTGGCATAATTACTAGTTATTGAACCATTAGGTCAACTTTTGAACAAAAAAGTCAATTTTCGACCTAATGACCACCTCATTGACCTAAAAAGTCAACTTTTGACCAAAAGTCAAATTTGGTCAAAATGGTCAATTTCTGACATAATGACCTAAATGTCAACTTTGGTGAAAATGTTGAATCCTTCATCTAATGACCAACCAATTGACCCAATTTGTTAACTTTTGACTAAAAAGTCAACTTTGGCATAAATGGTTAATCCTTGACGCAATGATAAACCTGTTGATCCAATAGGTCAACTTTTGACTAAAAAGTTAATTTTGCTCAAAATTGTCAATTTTTGACCTACCAACCGCCTCATTGAACTAAATAGGTCAAATTTAGACCAAAAGACAACTTTGGTCAAAATAGTTAATCCTTAACCCAATGGCCAACTCAATGACCCAATTGGTGAACTTTTGATCAAACAGTCAATTTTGATTAAAATAGTCAATTTTTGACTTAATGACCAATTTTTAACCCAGTAAACCAATCTTTGACCAAAAAGTCAACTTAGGACAAGATGGTTAATCATTGACCCAATACCCAACACATTGACCCAATAGGCCATCTTTTGACCAGAAAGTCAACTTTGGTCAAAATGGTCAATCCTTGACCCAATGACCAACCCATTGGCCTAATAGGTTAACATCTGACCAAAAAGTCAATTTTGGTCAAAATAAATAATTTTTGAATTAATAACCCAATAACTCAAAAGTTAACTTTGGTCAAAATGGTCAATCCTTGATCAAATGACAAACCCATTGACCCAATATGTCATCTATAATATATATATATATAATTATTTAATTTATTTATATAATATTATTTTTTATTTATAATATTTTAATTATGGTATATTATTTATTAATATAATTTAATTGAAAAAATATTTAATAATTAATTAAATTATAAATAAATATATATATATATATACATATATATATATATATATATTACGTATATATTTTTACAGATTTTACGTATATCTACTTATAAATTTTACATATATTTTATGTATATATATTTATTTATTTATATTTATGTATACCTATATATATTTTTATTTATAATTTATTTATAGTATATATGTATGATAAAT
>CM040430.1:34526509-34529009 GCA_022702705.1 Papilionanthe hookeriana x Papilionanthe teres | reverse complement strand
TTTCTTCCAAATAGAACGAGAGAAAGGACAAGTAATAAAAATGTGACGTAAAGACTCTTCCTCCATCTTACAAAAAAAACATCTAGAAGCTAACCGAAGTCCTTTCAACTTAAGAATATCATCGCAAGGCAAAATCTTATGAAAAATTCTCCGAAGCTAAAAAAGATATCGAAGGGGTTAAAGCATGTGACCAAATGCTCTTACCCTAAGAAGTTGGTCGAAAATAATGTAAATGGTAGTAAATCGTCTTTGAGATAGTCCTATTTGATGCAAATTTAGTTATAGGATAGTCAATGTTAGTCGAGTCAAAAGGGATAGTAGATATAAAGCTAGAATTATTGACCCCAACAAGTTGATGCAAAAGCGGGATATTCCAAGTGTGATCCCGCCAAACATCGGACACAAGAAGATCGTCGTTAGCATCCGGTCCAGGAATAAACTGAACCGGAGACCAAGTATCATGCCAAAACGATATGTTACCATTGCCCAAGTCCCAGTAAATAAGGTGTTTAGCCCAATCGCTGCAAGATAAGATTTGCTTCCACATTCTAGAATAACCCTTCCTCTAGACAACGAGAGAAGGGTGACGATTCCTGCAATATTTATCAAGCACAAAGGAAGACCATAACGAATCATGCTTACCAAAATTGAGTCAATGTTTGAATAAATTAATCTCAGCAATGTGGTGAAGTTGTTTGAATTCTAAACCACCGACAGAGGTAGGTTGACATACTTTATTTCAAGAGCACCACTTTTTACTAGAGTACATACCCGCCCAAAGAAATTTATTAAAGCATCTCTCAATAATTTTTTGAGTGGTAATCTTAAGGGGCAGGACTTGTAAACCATACAACACCAGACTCTGAAGGATACTCTTAAGGACAGTAATACGACCACCAAGGATAAGAACTTATTTTTCCAATCAAGAATGTGGTTCTTAATTTTTTTAACAACCTTATTAAATTAAGTTTGTCTCATCCTACCCTTAAGCAAATGAACTACCAAATACTTTAAGGGAAGGGTGGAAATAGCAAACCCATTGTAGTGAGTAGACCAGGAGGATTTCCTACCATCGATAGAGTTCCCAAAATATAAATGACACTTGGTAGCGTTGAAATGTAAACCGGAAAAAGCTTGAAAGTCCTCCAAAAATTGGAAAATTTTCTTAGTAGAAACCTTGGAAGCTTTAGAGAAAAGGACAACGTCATCCGCATAAGCTAAATGGGAAACCAACACGCTAGATTTAGAAGCAAAATGGAGATTCATCCTTTTAACGAAGAGGTCATTTAAGAGACAAGAAAAATAATCAAAAACCAAAATGAAAATAGTGGGAGAAAGAGGGTCGCCCTGCTTAATCCCATGGCCCGCACTGAAGTAGCCATGAACCTCACCATTAATAAGAATGCTATAAATATTGGAATAAAGCCAGTTGGAAATAAGTAAACAAGAGGGGTAGGAAAACCCCTAGCCCCGAGAACACCCAAAATAAAATCCCAACTCATAGAATCATAAGCTTTGTGGATAATCAATTTAGTCACCATATTGCCCCCCTACATTTTTTATCAATCTCGTGGATCATCTCTTGAGCTGGCATGATATTATTAGTGATCCCTCTACCTTGGATAAATGCTGACCAATTAGGAGATATAAGAAGGTGAAGGTGAGGTTGTAACAGTTTCACAATAATTATATATAAATATAGGGTTATTTAATATTATTTTTTTTATTTGAAATATTTTAAGTATAGTATATTATTCATAGATATAATTTAAATATAAAAATATTTAATAGTTAAATAAATTATAAATAAAAAAATGTATATCTCTCTCTCTCTCTATATATATATATATATATATATAAATTTATATAATATTATTTTTTTATTTTAAATATTATAAGTATAGCATATTATTTATAAATAAAAATTAGTTATAAAAATATTTAATAACGAAAAAAATTATAAATAAAAATATATAAATAGGTATATATATATATATATATATATATATATATATATATATATATATATATATATATATATATATATATAATATTATTTTTTTATTTTAAATATTTTTACTATAGTATATTATTTTTAAAAAAAATTAATTATAAAAATATTTAATAATTAAATAAATTATAAATAAAAATATATATAGGTATGCATAAATATATATATGTATATATATATATATATATAAATTTATTTAATATTATTTTTTTATTTTAAATATTTTATTTATAGTATATTATTTATAAATGTAATTTAATTATAAAAATATTTAATAGTTAAGTAAATTATACATAAAAATATATATAGCTATATATAAATATATATATATATATATACATATATATATATATATATATATATATATATATATATATATATATATATATATATACATATATATGTATGTATAAATTTATATAATATTAGTTTTTTATTTTAAATATTTTAAGTATAGTATATTATTTATAAATATAATTTAATTATAAA
>CM040430.1:34496509-34516509 GCA_022702705.1 Papilionanthe hookeriana x Papilionanthe teres | reverse complement strand
AGATCGTGATTTCCTTTTTTTCATTACAAGCTGATCGGGGCCAATACCCTGCGATCCAGCGTTCGGGGGACTCGAAAGATTATTTTGACACCGCTGCCCTTGCCCTTTGCCCTCGCCCTTTGCCCTTGCGCTCGCAAAGACCCCGCGACAAGGCGATCCCGTTGGCTGCTGCGATCGGAGGAGAAGACGATCCCATAGGCGATCTTGTAGGCGAGCTGCGATCGGAGGAAGACGATCCCGTAGCCGATCCATACCATCCCGAAGACGATCCTGCAGGCGATCCTGTAGGCGAGCTACCGATCGGAGGAAGTTTTTGGCAGTTCAAATTTCCTTCTCCTGCTGTTTTGTTTTTTTGATTGATGAAGAAGGAGCAGCAACAGATGACTGTTTCTTTCCTTGCTTACGGAACTCTCCATCCATAACAGCCAAAATATGGCTGCAGGGGCTAGCGGGGTGTTTAGAGATGAATTGGGAGGCTGTATTTGTTATTCTGCTTCTTCTATGTAGGTAGATTCTCTTATAGAGTTAGAAGTACGAGATTTTTGTAAAGTAGGAAGGATTCAATTAATTGGTCCCTTTGATTGCACAGATGTTCTTTTGTTATCATGCTATGCATAACTAATACTTTATTTCTCCACCTTTTATGAGGATTTCTTTTCTTCAATTATTATGTTTTGGATTACAAATTGAGTGTATGAATTGGGAAGGTTTACATACATAACACCTAATCTTCTTCATATTTACAAATTGAGTGTATGAAATACTAAACACCAAAACTTTTTATATCCCTGTTTATATCCATGTTTAGAAAAATGAGGAAGATACTTCCAGTTACTTTGTTTATCTCTGCTGCCACAAATTTAAATATGATAGTTAATTTGAGTGAATGAAAGAATATATGCCTTCAAATTTCAGTAGCCAACGTTGCTTCTTGATGTGTTTTTTTTTTGGATGCTTGGTTTGAGAGATTGAGAAGCTTACTCATATGATTGGTGAAGCTTGAGGTGTGTTATTGCAATTGGAGTTATGCAATACTATAAAAAGATAAACACTTAATTTTGTCCTGAACAAATCAAGTTGATGGAGATCAATTTCAATTCAACACCAGGCTCTGAAGGATACTCTTAAGGACAATAATATGACCACCAAGGTTAAGAACTTATTTTTCCAATCAAGAATGCAGTTCTTAATTTTTTTAATAACCTTATCAAATTGAGTTTGTCTCATCCTACACTTAAGCAAATGAACTCCCAAATACTTTAAGGGAAAGGTGGAAATAGCAAACCCAGTGTAATGAGTAGCCCAGGAGGATTTCCAGGAGGATTTCCTACCATCGACAGAGTTTCCAAAATATAAATGACACTTGGTAGCATTGAAATTTTACCCAGAAAAAGCTTGAAAGTCCTCCAAAAATTGGAAAATTTTCTTAATAGAAACCTTTGAAGCGTTAGAGAAAAGGACGGCGTCATCCGCATAAGCTAAATGGGAAACCAACACGCTAGATTTAGAAGCAAAATGGACATTCGACCTTTTAACGAAGAGGTCATTTAAGAGACGAGAAAAATAATCAAAAACCAAAATGAAAATAGTGGGAGAAAGAGGGTCGGCTTGCTTAATCCCACGGCCCGCACTGAAGTATCCATGAACCTCACCATTAATAAAGATGCTATAAAGATTGGAATGAAACCAGCTGGAAATAAGTAAACAAAAGGGGGTAGGAAAACCCCCAGCCCTGAGAACACCCAAAAGAAAATCCCAACTCATAAAATCATAAGCTTTGCGGATATCCAATTTAGTCACCATATTCCCCCCTACATTTTTTATCAATCTCGTGGATCATCTCTTGAGCTGACATGATATTATCAATGATCCCTCTACCTTGGATAAATGTCGACCGATTAGGAGATATAAGAAGGTGAAGGTGAGGTTGCAACCGTTTCACAATAATTATATATATATATATATATATATATATATATATATATATATATTTAATATTACTTATTTATTTTAAATATTTTAAGTATAGTATATTATTTATAAATATAATTTAATTATAAAAAAATTTAATAGTTAAACAAATTATAAAAAAATAAATGTATATCAAGTAGATATATATAATTTTTAAATAAAATTTAATTATAAAAATATTTAATAATTATATATAGTATTTTTAATTATAATATTTTAACTATAGTATGTATATATATAAACTTTTTTAATATTATTTTCTTATTTTAAATATTTTAAGTATAGTATATTATTTATAAATTTAATTTAATTATAAAAATATTTAATAATTAAGTAAATTTTAAATAAAAATATATATAGGTATATATATATATATATATATATATATATATATATATATATATATATATATATATATATATATATATATATATATCTATATATAATATTATTTTTTTATTTTAAATGTTTTTATTATAGTATATTATTTTGAAATATAATTTAATTATAAAATTAATTAATAATTAAATAAATTATAGATAAAAAAATATATATAGGTATATAAATATATATATATATATATATATGTAAATTTATTTAATATTATTGTTTTACTTTAAATATTTTAAGTATAGTATATTATTTATAAACATAATTTAATTATAAAAATTTTTAATAGTTAAATGAATTATAAATAAATAAATATATTGGTGTATAAATATATATATATATATATATATATATATATATATATATATATATACATATATATATATATATAATTTTATGTAATATTTCTTTTTTATTTTAAAAATTTTAACTATAGTATATTATTTTTAAATAAAATTCAATTATAAAAATATTTAATAATTAAATAAATTATATATTAAAATACATATATATAGGTATGTATAAATAAATAAATAAATATATATATATATATATATATATATATATATATATATATATATATATATATATATATATATATATATATGTATGTATATATATAAACTTTTTAATATTATTTTCTTATTTTAAATATTTTAAGTATAGTATATTATTTATAAATTTAATTTAATTATAAAACTATTTAATAGTTAAGTAAATTTTAAATAAAAATATATATAGGTATATATATATATATATATATATATATATATATATATATATATATATAATATTATTTTTTTTATTTTAAATGTTTTAAGTATAGTGTATTATTTTGAAATATAATTTAATTATAAAATTAATTAATAATTAAATAAATTATAGATAAAAAAATATATATATGTATATAAAAATATTTAAATTACAGTATATTATTTATTAATATAATTTATTTATAAAAATATTTAATAATTAAAGAAATTATAAATAAGAATATATATATATATAGGTATATATATAATATTATATTTTATTTTTAATATTTTAATTTTGGTATATTATTTATTAATATAATTTAATTATAATAATATTTAATAATTAATTAAATTATAAATAAATATATATATATATATATATATGTATATATATATATATATATATATATATATATATATTTATATAATATTATTTTTTTATTTTCAATATTTTAAGTATAGGATATTATTTTTAAATATACTTTAATTATAAAAATATTTAATCGTTAAAAAATTATAAATAAATTAATTTAAATATGTATATATTTAAATATATATATATATATATATATATAAATTTATATAATATTATTTTTTTATTTTAAATATTTTAAGTATAGTATATTATTTATAAAGATAATTTAATTATAAAAATATTTAATTGTTAAATAAATTATAAAAAAGGATATATATATATATATATATATATATATATATATATATATATATATATATATATATATATAGGTGAATATAAAGATATATACATATAAAATTTTATTTAATATTATTTTTTTATTTTAAATGTTTTAAGAATAGTATATTATCTATAAATATAATTTAATTATAAAAATAATTAATAATTAAATAAATTATAAATAAAAATATATATATTGGTATATATAAATATTTATATATATATATATATTGATTTATATATTATTATTTTTTATTTTAATTATTTTAAGTAAAGTATATTACCTATAAATATAATTTAATTATAAAAATATTTAATAATTAAATAAATTATAGATAAAAATATATAAATAGGTATATGTGATTATATACTTATAAATATATTTATATAAAAATTTATTTTATATTATTTTTTTATTTTAATTATTTTAAGTTTAATGTATTATTTATAAATATAATTTAATTATAAAAATATTTTATAGCTAAAAATTATATATATATATATATATATATATATATATATATATATATATATATATATATTTTCAAAAAACTTGCCTAGCAGTGCAAGAAGTATATTAATCACCATCTTATGTTCTTACAAAAGGAAGACCTATCCTATCACCATGCAACAAAGCTGCAAGGGAAGGTGGAGGTGTAGTTTCTACCAAAATTTCCCTTTTACAATAACCCCGAGATGCAAGCCGGTGTGCGGGAGCATTACCCTCCCTAGGTATATATGAAAAAATTACATTTATACTCTCAACCTCTCCCTTCACTCTATTCAACCATCTCTCGAATGTACCATGGAGCAACTTCGGTCCCTTGCGGGAAGTTAATGCAATTAGAAGAGTCCGATTCTGCCATTAGGAATCTCACATCACGGATTCGGCAATTTTAATTGCCCAAAAGATGGCCACCATTTCGGCCTCGAGTGCATCACGGACCTCAACGGGAGAGTAGAAGAACAATAAGCGATGCCCCACCCCATTTCTAAAGATGCCACCAATCCACCTTGCCGAATTTTGAAGCTTCCATCGGTATTAACTTTGATCCGATAGGAAGAGGGAGGGGACCACCCAGCAACCGAGAGAAAGGGGGAGGAATGTTCGGAACCTACTTGGCGGATATCGGTGAATTTGTGATATTTAGTAAGTTTCTTAAGGTAAGTTAAGCAATGAGCGACAACAAGGAGGCGGGGACGGAACACCCCTCGAATCTAACCTTATTTCCGCCCATCCGGATAAACCGGGCCACAACACAAGGAACCACCGGGAGATTCACCTTATGCCGGTCCCCCAACACATCAAAAGGTCCAGCCCAACTTAATTGCAAAGTATCTACACGAATCCTCGCTTATCACATGCCTCCGGACCTCTTGAGAGAAGGCACACCGAAGAACAAATGATCCCCGATTCTTCCTCCCGCATACATAATAGACGACGAGGAAGGCCCTCTAATTCCCTTTAATTTGAGGATATCATCGGTAGGAAGAAGTAAATGTCTTAATCTCCAGGCAAAAGAAGGACATGGAAGGAGACGAGCGGTTGCTCCACGACTCGGGTCCCCACCTGATATGGTCCCGGGAATAGAATTTCGAAAGATAAAGGTCCCCGACTTTTGATGAAGTTGTTGTTTGGTGATAATCTTATCTCTTTTTCGGGATGAAAGGGAGTCAAGAGTATCTGCTCGTAGCTGGTCGGGATTTAGGATGTTTTCCGAGTGCTACGGTTCCATTGGTTTTCAGACCAAAAGGTATTAACATAGCATTTAGATATAGAAGGTCCATCAACATTTTGTGGGCAAGTGAGTTTCTCCCCTCCCCACACCCAATTATCTAGCCAAAAATTGATATGACCCTCTCCCAGCTCCCAGATAAAGGTCACGTTCGACCTTATCTTTGACCTTCGACAATTCCTTCCATAATCTAGAGTCCCCCAGCCTTAGGCACCACCGGAGATGGGTGATCCTTTCTACGGTATTTACCATGCATATACCGAGCCCAAATGGTATCATTAGCCCTGAATCTAATCCACAATTTACATAAATTTATGAAGCCGAGTCGTTCAAAGCTTCTAAATCCCGGACCCCGCACTGAAGGGGTTTACAAAGTTGCTTCCGGGATGACCAATGGATGCGCTTATGCTGACCGACCTAAAGAAATTTGTTGAAAATTCTGCCAATGCTTGTTTGTGTACTCTTTTTCATGATAAACATCTGTAGAGCATAGGAGGGGAGGGCAGTTAAAATGCTCTTCAGTAAAGTTAGCCTCCCCAATTGAGACAAAAAGGAATTAGACCACCCGGAAATTTGTGTTTTGATTTTCTCGAAGATTTCTTGAAAATGAGTTTGTCTTGATCTTCCCTTAATCAAATGGACTCCCGAGTAGCTGATAGGCAAAGTAGCGGATCGAAAGCCGGTGTAATCAGCAATCCGAGGTTTTCATCATCGAGTCGACATTAGAACCAGGGTAGAAATGGCATTTACGAAGATTAAGCTCCAAACCGAAACCTCCTTGAAATGAGCTAGTGTTTTCATTACTTTTTTAATAGCCACTTTAGAAGCCTTAGAGAAGATAATGATATCATCGGCATAAGATAAATGACTTACAATTAAATTGGACTGTGATGGTAAGTCTGAACTTGGTGTTTGGGTGAAGACAAAATCTAATAATCTGGATAAGTAGTCGAAAGCAAGGATAAAAATGGTAGGGGAGAGAGGATCACCTTGCTCGATACCTCTGGAAGCTCTAAAGAACCCATGGCATTTCCCATTCACCATAACAGAATGAGCATTATTGCTTAGCCACCTATGGATGAAGTCTGAACAAAACCTGGTCGAAAACCCCAAGCATATAAAGTTTGGGTGATAAACCCCCAACCGATGGTATCATATGCTTTTCTTATATCCAGCTTGAGTATCAAATTGTTGCCTCTGCATTTCTTATCTAAATCCAACACCAATTCCTGAGCCAGCAAGATATTATCTGAAATTGATCTGCCCTTCACAAATGCAGCCTGACTGGGGCAAATCAGAAGATTCAAATGTGGCTGCAGTCTTGCCATGATGATTTTACTTGATGATTTTGGACATTACGAAGTAAGGCTAATTGGTCCGTAATCTCCCCATGATTTTCTCAATTTGTTTTTTGGGATTAAAACAATTGTAGAGGCGAGAAAAATACACGGGAAGATCCATACCCTGGAAGAAGTCTTGTACGACTTGAATAATCTCCTTCCCAACAACTCGTCCAACCGACTTTATAAAAGTTGGAAGAGAAGCCATCGGGACCTGCGGCTTTAGCATCATCTAAGGAGTCTAATGCATTTTTTATCTCCTCCTCCCCAGGATTTCCACTAAGTTAAGATTCTGAACATACATATTCAGGTCCGTAGCAAATTCTCATAAATAGGGGTAGGACAAATATTGGGTTGGGTAAACATTTGAGCAAAGTGGTTAACGAGCATCCAAAGCTATATCTTCGACATTATGAAGCACAATCCCGAGCTTCATCAGTGATGGAAAGAATCATGTTACACTTCCTCTTATACTTAATGAATGCATGATAATACTTAGTGTTTCTATCCCCTTCAATAAATCTGGCAGCAGCTGCTTTCTGTTTATAAAACTCCTCCTGGTATGTGAACTGGACCAGCAACTGATCTTGTGCATTATAAAGAGCTGCTTCACTGCCCACACCATTAATAAAACCAGCTTCAGCAGCAGCCACATCCTCTTCAGCCTTCTTAAGATTATCCTGTACATTCCCAAAAACGTCCAATTCCGGTTTCGAAATGCCGAGCGAGTGATTTTGTGCAAATTCCATAGGTTACCCCAAGAGGAGCCTCCCATGGGGGAAACCCATACCTTCCCTAGTTCGACGCGAAAATGCGGGTGCTTAGTCCACATGTTTTGAAATGCTGAACATACCACCATTACTGTTAACAGTGTTGTTAATAGAGATGAGCAAAGGTCTGTGATCTGAGCCAGCCATGGATAAATGAGTCACAATGGTATAGGGAAATTGCTGAAGCCAAGAGGAATTCCCCAGCACTCTGTCAAGTCTCTCCCAGGTTCTACCCCTTCTCCAGGTGTAGGTGGACCACAAAAACCCGGATCAAAGATTCCGCATCAGCAATAAATTGATTGAACCTATTCATGGAAGCCCGGCTAGGAGAAGCACCACCCTTCTTTTCGACGAGCAGAAGAAAGGCAATTAAAATCTCCACCAACAAGCCAAAATGAATTGATGCTGGAGCAATGTTAACCGAGGTTATTCCAAAGATTCTGCTGAAGAACGAGAGCCGAGCTAGCATAAATGAAAGTGACAAAACCAACAAAATCACCAATAGAAACTTGAATATGCATAAATTGTTGATGGTCTACCAAAATAGAACAATTTAACTCCTTTCTAGCAAAAACCCGGATCTTATTACTCACATTAATCCAACATTGGAAGTTAGGGAATTTTTTAATGATGCATTGAGAATTTTTATTAACCATGGGTTCAAGTAAAGCAAAACACCATAGCTTGTAATATTTAACCATATATTTAACTATGCTAAGAGAGGAGGGATGAGCAGCCCCTCTTATATTCCAGACATGTAAAATTTATCATATTAGAAGAGTTTCCCTTTTCCCCTAGTCCTAGGGGCAGAGAGAGGCTATCGGGAGGATCACATAAAGGTCTGGATTCCAAGTAGACTTTGTATCTCCGATTTACTTTTCTTCCTTTTACTTGTTTTTCCGAATTTGCCATCCGGACTTCGGTTCCTCATTCACCACTTGAATCTTTCCCCCGATCAATTCCATTCTATTTTCCACTTCCCCGATAATCCCGGGGAGGGATTCACTTCATAATCTTCATGGTTTCACCCCCTCCACCACACCTTGTCGCTCCTTCACATTCACGCACATCCTCTTTTCCCCTTCACAATCTGTACTTCCTCTTTCGAGTCCTTGGAGGGTCAAGAATAACCACATCCACGGAGACAGTTTCAGCATTCGACCCCGCACATCCCCGGGAGCCAAGTTAACCTTCCGCTTACTAAAAGGTTTCTTTTTGCCGGGAGGATGAAGTCCGTAGCAATTTTCCAACTCATGACCAAACATTCTACGGTGCTTGCGGTAAAATGGTTTAAATTCTACTTCCACCTCCTGCCGAAACCCTCATCGGGTAAATCCTCATCCGTTCTCACCCACACTCTATGGATATCGGGGAGAGTAATATCCCTTTCCACTAAAACCCTTCTTGCTGTCTTGGTCTAGCTAGATCAAAAGTATGAGTGTCCGTTTTTAAAGGGGTTCTCGAGTGCTTGACTTATGTTAAATAGAGCATTGTGATCATATAATTGGATAGGTAGATTAGGTAGTTTATACCACATGGGGATGATAGGTGGCTCCTTTAGTGGATCAAATTCGAGGGTCCACTTTAATAACTTCATATATGTTCCAGCAATTAGGATAGATTGTTTGCCAAAAACTTTTGCATAGTCTTCCTCATTAGAAAGTCTAATGAGCAAATGCCTACCATCCAGCAGCCCAAGCTTCCAGCTTCCAGCAAGGTTTAAATCCTCAAAACTCTTCCTTACATATTCCATCTTTGGATGTCCCATCTGAAACTTCCCAATCAAACAAAACTTAATAGAATCATTAAGACATTTCATGTCTTTTTTGGAGAACAACACAGCGAGGCGAGCCATCCTTGTTACCAACGGGATTAATGAAAGGGGCATTACCCCTACCGCAGCAGATATCATGCAATGCTTGGGGAAAACCAAATGGTCAAAGGATTTGTGGACGAGTTCCCCATACCCACTACCCCAGCAAAAGAAGCTTTAGCCCACGGAGCATTAGTAGCGGCATCAATAGGATATGGCCGAGCAGGGGTTAGCCATAGAACGAGCAGAAACCCTCCCCACACCAAACCGACCAATGCAACGATAAAAATTTGAAAATCTTCCAACCCGGAAAGACAAAACCCTTCCAAACAACCAAAAAACCCAAGAGGAAATCTCTCCGGGAAGAAGAAACAGGGAGAAAGAACCTACCAGCTCCATCCAAACCGCCAGCCGCCAAAAGCAAACCCTAGCAGAGCACCTCCCTCCTTACCAGCGACCATTTTTTTTACTTACATACATATATATATATATATATATATATATATATATATATATATATATATATATATATATATAATTTTTTACTTAAAGTATTTTAAGTAAATTATATTATTTTTAAATATAATTTAATTATAAAAATATTTAATTGTTAAATAAATTATAAATAAATATAAATATATATGTATATATAAATATATATTTACATATATATATATATATATATATATATATATATATATATATATATATATATAATATTACTTTTTATTTTAAATATTTTAAGTATAGTATATTATTTTTAAATAGAATTTAAATATTAAAATATTGAATAGTTAAAAAAATTATATATATATATATATATATATAAATTTATATAATATTATTTTTTTATTTTAAATATTTTAAGTTGAGTAAATTATTTATAAATATAAGAACAAAAAACATACTGACACATTGCAACATATTGGAGACCCCATTGTTTCAAATCTATCTGAGGGAGAATTCTTGCCCCCTTCTGCTAGATCCACTAGAAGGGCTGGAAGACATCATGCTTAATTTACTTGTGTGGAATGTTAGGGGAGTGGCTGATCCTGCCTCCCTTAAACGTCTTAAACACCTTTGTAGGATCCATCATTTTAGCATTTTTGCTATTTTGGAGCCATTAGTTTCTAACCATAAGGATAAAATTCTAACTTTTTTTCCTCTTTACTCCCACTACTGTAATACCAATAACAAAATTTGGTTATTTTGGAAAAAAAATCTTCAATTGCAAATTATTGAAGATGATAAACAGTTTATACTAGCTCATTACACTGCTGATGTCTTCATTGGTTGGATCACGTTTGTTTATGCTAGCTCTTTGCTTCATGAAAAATACCTTCCTTAGTACAATTTAATTGCCATGGGTTCCACTGTACAGGATAATTGGTGTGTTGGAGGCGATTTCAACATGATAATGTCACATGCTGAAAGAAAAGGTGGTGCCCGACCTGATTTTGCTCTAATGCAGCATTTCTGTGATAATATTTCACAAGCTGACTTGTTTGATTTGGGTTTAATCGGGTCTCCTTATTCTTGGAGACGTGGTTTGCTCTTTCAGAGGCTTGATAGATTTTTTGGCAATTCCAAGTTCCTTAACTATTACCACACTTCTCGAGTTCAACACTTGAGCCATGCCTCTTCTGATCATAACCCCTTTTACTAACTTTAGCTTTCCATCCCAAATCTACTATTTCACATTTTAAATTCTTAAATATTTGGACATCTCATCCCACTTTTGTTGAGCTGATCAAGGCTTTAAGGAAGCATGTTAGCTGTGGCTCTCCTTGGTTTATTTTATTTCAATTACACAAGAGAGTGGCTGCTGGTTTGAAGAAATGGAATTACGAGGTTTTTGACAACATACACACTAGGGTCCACAAGTCCCAAAAACTGGTTAATGCTTTGGAAGCTAGAGAAAGCCTGAGTCCTGAAATTTCAAATGAGCTTACCTGTGCCCATATCACACTTCTTGCTGACATCTCTCTGGAGGAAGACTCGTTAAAGCAAAAAGCTCATGATCTTCATTTCATTAATGGGGACAGAAATACTAAATATTTCCATGCATCCATTAAAAACATGATCAATCATAACTCTATTATCAAAATCATTACTGATGATGGGACTGTCCTTAATGAAGCAGTGGAGACTGGTTTACCTGTAGTTCATTATTTTACTGACTTGTTTTCCAATGATATGCAGGTGTCTCCCATCAATAATGCTCTTTTTGCCCCTGAGAAACAATTTGTGGCCTCCCTCTATCTTTCAGGTGTCCCTTCTGAGGAGGAAATTTTTAATGCTTTTAAAGAGATCAATTCTAATAAAACTCCTGGCCCGGATGGTTTTACATCTGCTTTCTATGTCACTTGTTGGGATATCATTAAGAAGGAGGTTATTCTGGCTATTCAAAGTTTTTTTCACGGTGATGATATTTGTAAGTACTTCTCTGTTTGCTTTGATAGTGCTTATCCCTAAAGGAAGAGATAAATCCCATTGGCATAATTTTAGACCTATCTCTCTAACCTCAACCATATCCAAGGTTATCAGTAAGATACTTGTGGCTAGAATCCAACCACATCTCAATTCTATTATCTCCTATCAACAATCTACTTTTATTAAAGGAAGAGAAATTACAGATAATATTTTACTTGCTCAAGAACTCCTTGAGGATCTTGACAGAAAATGCAGAGGAGGTAATCTTATTATTAAACTGGACAATAAAAAAGCCTTTGATACTATAAATTGGGATTTTATTCATAACGTTCTTATCTCTAGAGATTTTGAGCATAATTTCTGTAGCTTAATTTTAAGATCACTGTCTAACAATTTCTATAGTGTGTTGGTCAATGGCACTTCTTATGGCATCTTTAATGCTAAGCGGGGTATCAAGCAAGGTGATCCCCTTTCCCCAATAATCTTGATCCTTGCCTTTTATTATTTGTCTAGAATGTTGAATCATTTTCAAATGCAACACCCATATACACAATATCACAATAGAGCTCACTATCAGGTTACTTATCTTGCATGTGCTGATGACATAATTATTTTTTCTAATGCATCTAAACTTGCTATCAGAAAAACCTTAAAAGTTTTGATTGATTTTGAGGGTGTTTCCGGTCTATCCTTTAGCAAAGATAAGTGTCAGCTCTTCTTTAGCAACTACATGTCGAATCATAATAAACAATGGACTAATCTTTTCACTGGTTTTAAATAAGCTTCTTTGCCTATCAAATATTTGAGGGTTAATCTTATTAGGGGAAGATGCAAGCAAATCCAAATGGATGAGATTATTGATAAAATACAATGCAAAATCAAGGATTGGAAGAATACTTTCCTCTTCAATGGTGGCAGATTAACTTTATTATCGAGTGTTTTGCAAAACATACCTTTATATGCCCTCCAAGTGTTTAATGCCAAAAAAAGTTCTCCTAAATTTCTGGAAAACTTGTTCAGTTGTTTTATTTGGGAGGGTGGAGGTGCCAAGAGGCACTGGCGCTCCTGGAGGAAGCTCTGTAAGCCTAAATTCTCTGGGGGCCTTGGTTTTCAAGCCCTACCTCATATTGTGGAAATAAACATGTGTAAGCTTTGGTATAAATTTTAGGCTTGGTGAATCCTTATGGGCTGATTATATGCATTCTAAATATTATAATACATCTCATCCATCTTTGGTCACTTAGAAAACTGGGGACTCTAGGATTTGGAACGCTATTGTAAATGCCCGGGCTTACGCTGGACAATTTTTATTCTGGGAGCTGGGGGATGGCAAAGTATCCTTTTGGCATGATTTATGGGGTTTACCACAAATTACTCCATTACCCCAATTCCCTCTTGATGGAAATTTACTTGTTCCTGATTACTAGTTTAATGGTCAGTGGGATTTAATTAAGCTGAGGGCTTTAGTTGGTAATGATGCTGCTTTGCTCATCAATCAAATTCCTTTACAGACAACTCAAAAAGATAGACCCATATGGAAGAAGGAAAATCATGTTTATGCTAGCAAACATTTATATAAATCTATCATCAATTTTTCTAATTGGAATTGGGGCTCCCACAACTGGAATTCTATTTTCACCCCTTCAATGTCTTTTTTAATCGGCGGTTTTCTCTTCTTTACTTCCTCTGGATGACATTTTAAATTTGAAGGGCTTAAGATTGTCATCTATATGCCTTTTTTATAAAAGGGATGAGGAGTCCTGCTCCCATATTTTTTTTAATTGCACCTATACTTGAGACATATGGAATAGATTGGGTAATGCATTTAACATTGCATGGCCAGGAAGCTGCTCTATTTCTAATTACTTCAACACTTGGCAATATTTTTCACAAGATGAGAAACATATGCTGAGCTTTCCTTCGGTGATCATTAGGTTTGTGTGGAATGCCAGAAATATTTTTAAACACTCTGATGTTCCCCCCACCTCTAGCATAACTTTTTCACGTATTATGGCTTATTACCACCGTGCTAAAAAACATTCATCCTACACTCCTCATTCTTTAAGATGGCCTGTCCTTGTTAGATGGATGCTCCCTGTGCAAGGGTGGATCAAGGCTAATATTGATGGATGTTGGACTGAATATTTTTCTGGAGTTGGAGGCCTATTCAGAGACCACAGAGGAAATATGTTGTGTTTCTTTAACTCCCCTGTGGTGGCTGATACGCCTCTCATTGCTGAAGTTTGGGCATTTTTACTTGCATTAAAGACTGCTATCTATTTTCATTTTCAGAACCTTCAGGTGGAAATTGACTCCACAATGCTGATCAATCTTTTCTATAGAAACAGTCCCATTCCATGGAATCTTATATATCTATTTAAAAGTATATGTCATATTATAAACAAACATTCATTACAGGTTCAAGTATCATTCATTTACAGGGAGGGTAACCAACCTGCTGATTGGTTAGTTAAGCATTCAACAGACAGACCTTTGGTGGGTAAATTACCTCCATCTCAGCTTTCTCTTCTTTTACATGGAGATCTAATGGCATTACCCTATCTCAGATATTGATATACAATGGGTGTTGGAATTCCTGCACTTTTATTTTGGATTTATACCACTTTTCTATTTATTATTCACACACCCTTTGGTGCTTTAGTCATTTGGTTCAATCTTTTATTTACCTAATAGTCTCAACCATCTTTTAGAATGTGGGATATAGATATCAGTAATTGCATCACGCTTATAAGTGTCTACTGTTCTGTTTTTTGTCTGTTTGGTGGCTAAGGTTTTTGGGTTTCATGATTAGGCCTTTTGTTACTCTGTTTTGGCTGCAAGGACTCACAACTTCTGTTATTCTTGAGTATATCTCTGCAGGTTACGATCCCCTAGCCTCCACTTCATTTTGGTCCTCCCTGTTGTTTTTCAGCTTCATGACTCCGCACTTTAGACGCTTCACCTGGTTCTGTTGCGACCATTTTCTGCACCTGGACTACTGGCAAAAGAGATATACATCAATTAAGGTTTTATTCTTATGTTTGCCATGTTATAAATACTTTGGATTACTTCTTTGTTTACTCAGCTTCCTCTCTGGAACAATTTTAGAGTGTTTTATTTTGCGTATGTTGTAACGAGGGAGGCAGAACCCCTAGGGGTGAGTCCAAATTGTATCTTTTCTTTTTTATAGTTGGGGATCTGCTTCCCCACCCTTGTAACATTTTCTCGAATTAACACGTAGGGAGCCTACAACGCTCTTTCCCAAATATATATATATATATATATATATATATATATATATATATATATAATATTATTTTTTTATTTTAAATATTTTAAGTATAGTATATTATTTGAAAATATAATTTAATTATAAAATATTTAACAGTTAAAAAAATTATAAATAAATATGTATATATATATATATATATATATATATATATATATATATATATATATATTTTAGGGGAAGGGGCTACTCTTGGCCCCCTACATGTTGATTAAAAAGTATGAAGTTACAAAAGAGAGATCCCCCAGGGAAGAAGAATCCAGTACAACTCCACACCAAAAGGAAAAGAGACTAAGTAAGTGAAATAAACTAGAGAGTAGTTAGCCATTCCCAGTAAAAGAAGAGAACAGCCCTGAAGAAAATACCCAAAAAACAAATAACCAAGTAAAACAAAGACACAAAAATGCTCCTACAGTAACTATAAACAGCTTTTAGCAGGTGCAGGGAGAGTAACAATTGCTGGGACATCACTCCAAAATTCGAAATGAGGAGCTTGGAAAGAGTCGACCTCGGATGAGATGAAGAAGCTGGGGAGGTAGAGTAGAGGAGACCATTATCTCTTGGGAAGATAAAGCTTTTTTAGCAATCCAATTAGCAGGTCTGTTACCTTCTCTGAAAATAAAGTTAAATTGAACAGAAAGCTGGGGCAGCAAAGATCTGATTTTGTAAACCCAAGTGGAATGGTGCCAAGGGGGAAGAAGGTCATTCTGAAAGTACTGTAATAAAGTCGAAGAGTCACCCTCCACAATGATAAAAGACCATTGAAAGAGTGTAGCAATGTGAAGAGCCCAAAAACGGCGACTGATTCGGCTTCCAATGGATCAGCGACGAGTAGTGGGAGCTTGGAAGAAGAGCAAACCTTTCCCGGTATGGTCTGCGAAAATGCCTCCAATGCCAGCAAATTGATTATAGAAAGCACCATCAGTATTGACTTTAATAAAAAAAGGGCTAGGAGCTTTCCAAGAGATCTTTATAACTTTGTGAAGCATAGGTCTATTTGCAGACAAGGAAGACTGAAGAATGTTTGGAAAATTTTTAACAGAGATCAATTTTGAGATAAAAGTGAGGTAGTGGGTAACAACCCTGTCAGCTTTATGAAGCACCCCATCATAGTTAACCCCATTTCTATGCATCCAAATGAACCAAGCCACTATACAAGGGATCTCCCCAGCTTTAACTTTCTGCCAGGAATGCCAGGATTCATTAAAATCTTGCCAATCTAACAACGGCTGATTAATTTTCAATTTGCTGATCGGACCGACCAAACCTCTTGGGAGAAGGGGCATTTAAAAAAGATGATTCGAGTTTCGAATTAACAACACGAGAGAAGGCATTTAGAAGGGCCTCTCAAACCTTTGAGTTTTAGAATATCATCAGTTAGGAGGAGCCCATGGAAGATTCTCCAAATAAGGAAGGACATGGAGGGGGTAAGATATTTGTTCCATATGCTATTGCCCCAGCTGACCTGATTCCAAGAGTTGATAGTGGAATAAATATGCTTGGTAATGCTGCTATTCTTACCATTAATCCATCTGAGTTTATCAGGTTGATCCTTATCAAAGGGGATAAGAGCCACCTGATCAACAACAGAATCAACCAGTAAATAGGGAAGTGGTCTTTGATAATATTAGGTAGGGGAACCAATAGTTCCTTTTGACACCAATTATCTTGCCAAAACAGGATGTCACCCTTGCCCAACTCCCAGTAAACAAGAGATTCAGCGAGTGTCCTTGTTAATGAGCATATGTTTCCAGTTCGGAAATACCTGTTTTGATTTGAGAGGCTGAGGGATGAGTGGTTCTACAATATTTCCCTTTCATGAAATGAGCCCAAAGAGAATTCTGCTCCCTGAAATGAATCCATAGCTTACAGAAATTAACTTGCTGTAGATGTTTCAAGCCTTTAAAACCTAAACCACCAGCAACTTTAGGCAATGCTACTCTTTGCTGCCTAGCCCAATGAAACTGTTTTCTTTGACCAGACCAAAGAAATCTGTTAAATATTCTTTCAATCTGAATCCTGGAACTTTTCTTTAAGCAAGCCATCTGTAGGATATAAGCAGGAAAAGAGGTTAATATGCTATTCAGAAGTGTAATTCTGCCACCAGATGGGAGGAAGGAATTGGACCAATTTGAGAGTTGAGTATTCAGCTTGGCAATGATCTCCTCAAAATGAGTTTGTTTAGATCTCGCCTTTGATAAGAAGAACCCCCAAGTACTTTATGGGAAGGTTAGTTTTGACAAAGCCGATGAATTCGAGTGGTCCAATGGATAATGTTAGGGTGGATGTGGTTGGGGAATAGCAATTCACACTTGTTTTTGTTGAAATGAAGGCCGGATATCTCGTTGAAACTTGTTGAGGCGAGTACATCACCTTATTGACGAGCAGCTTTAGAAGCTCTGGAAAATATCATTAAGTCATCAGCATATAAAAGGTGAGAGATGTTAATATCTGACCTATGGTGGAATTGAGCATAAGGGTGGGAAGAGACTTGAGTATCCAGCAGCCTTGAGAGATAGTCCATAACAATGATGAAAATGGTGGGAGAGAGTGGATCACCTTGTTTAAGCCCTCTAGTAGCTCTGAAATCACCCCAGCATTTGCCATTAATGAGGATAGAGTGGTTATTATTCTGAAGCCATCTCTTTATGAGTAAACAGAAGGTATTGGAAAAACCTCTAGCATGCAGCACTTGAAGAATAAAGTTCCAATCAATAGTATCATAAGCCTTTTTGATGTCAAGTTTGTAAATCAAGTTACCACCCCTACAAGGTCTGTCCAAATCCAACAAAAGTTCTTGAGCAAGGAGGGCATTATCAGCAATGGATCTGCCTTTAACAAAAGCTGATTGGTTGGGGCTGATAATATGAGCAAGATGAGGTTGCAATCTGCCTACCAAGATTTTACTGATAACCTTACTGATGACAGTGGTTAGAGCTAATTGGTCTGTAGTGGTTCCAGCACTTGGGGGCATTGGTCTTAGGCACAAGCACAATAGTAGATGCATGGAAGTATTGGGGAATGTCCCTTCCAGAAAAGAAGCTTTGGATAGCAGTGGTAACCTCAGCTTTGCAAGTGTTCCAGGTTTTTTTGTAGAAGTCAGCACTGTACCCATCAGGTCCTGCTGTTTTAGAGCTGTCAATAGACTTAAGTGCCACCCAAATTTCCTCAAGTGAGGGAATATCAGCTAATTGTAGAGACTGGGTGTAATTATACTCTTTATTAAACAGGCTATCATCAATAGGAGATCTGCTGCCAGGCTTAAAAGTCAGAAGTTCCTGGTAATACTTGACAGCATCATTGGCAATAGCAGCTTCCTCATTAAGTAGAAGACCTTGATCATTCAAGATGGAATGTATAGCATTACATTTCCTTTTGAATTTTATCCATGTATGAAAGAATCTAGTGTTCCTATCTCCATCTTTGAATTTGGTAGTAGCAGCTTTCTGTCTAAGGAATTGGTCCTGCCAGTCAATAAGAGTAAGAAGATGTTCTTGAGCAGTGACCATCTGGCAGTATTTAGTATCATCAGTAAGGGCAGCAACTTCCAAAGAAGAGAGATCCTTCTCAGCCTGTACAATGGTTTGAGTGATGTCACCAATAGTCTCCCAACTCCAGTGAGAGAGGACGATGACCAAATTCAGTTGAAGATTCGAAGTCCGATAAAAGGATTGGAATGGGGACAACCGATCCATCGCTTAGAGATAATAGATTGAAATTGAGGGTGGGAAGACCGAAATTCAGGAATCTGAAATGGGGGGAACTGGATTGGTTGGGGGGAGTAGAAATGGAAATGAGTAATGGTCTGTGATCAGACCCAGCAAAATTCAGATGTGAAATGGTAGTATGAAGAAAAGTATGGTGCCAAGAGTTATTTGCCAGGAATCTATCAAGTCTCTCCCAGATTTTACCCCTCCTCCAAGTAAAAGGGTTCCCTTGAAACCCCAAATCAAAAAGATTTGCTCTCTGGATGTTATCGTTAAACTCAGTAAGTTGGTTGAGATTAGGAGGCCTGCCACCTGATTTTTCTTTAGTAGAAGAAATGTTGTTGAAATCTCCACCCACAATCCAGCTAAGAGACTCCCATGAGCTGATAAGATGGATTTCATGCCAGAGTTCTCTTCTAGCAGTTTTAGTGCGACTCGCATATACAAAAGTTGTAGCAAAAGAAATACCATTAACTCGTACAATGTAAATGAATCAATTGAGGATGGTCCACAATAACTTTGCAATGGAGTTCCCGCCCGCCGAGAACCCAGATTTTATTGGAGGAGTTAGTAAAAATGGAACGACCGACAAACTTGGAAAACAGTTTGGATTTGTGTTTGTGTACCAATGGTTCAAGAAGCACAATACCCCAGAGTTGGTGTTTCTTAAAAAGATGCAATAACCTTTTAAGAGATGAGGGGTGGGCCACACCCCTAATATTCCAACATAAAAAGTTAAACATCTGGAGGTTTAGGCTGGGGTGGGGAGTGAGCTGGGGCAGATCTGGATCTAGATCTAGTTCTGTCACTTCTATTATCAGGTGGGGTAGTGACACATTCCCCACCCTGGGTCAGTTTTTGAAGTTCAGATAACACCTTTTTCTTCTTTTTGCCTTTTGTTCCTGCCAGGCAGCTTGAATATTATTCTGGGATGTAGATATAGTATCTATGGAGGGTATAATGTCCCGCTCAATGCTATCTTGATCGTGTGAGTCTTTTGGAGTTTTAATCGGGAGTTCGGGGGGTAATGTAGAGGTGTCTTCTTGAGCGGGATTTATCGGATCCTCCGGGATAATCTCGGGGTTCACATCTCCGTGCA
>CM040430.1:34459009-34491509 GCA_022702705.1 Papilionanthe hookeriana x Papilionanthe teres | reverse complement strand
TATATATATATATATATATATAAATTAATAAATAAATAAATAAACAAATATATAAATATAAATTAACAAATAAATAAGCAAATATATATATTTTTTATTTTAAATGTTTTAAGTATATTATATTATTTATAATGATAATTTAATTATAAAAATATTTCATAATTAAATAAATTTCAAATAATATATATATATATATATATAAATTTATTTAATATTATTTTTTATTTTAAATATTTTAAGTATAGTGTATTATTTATAAATTTAATTTATTTATAAAAATATTTAATTGTTAAATAAATTATAAATAAATAAATATATATGTGTGTATATAAATATATATATTTATATATAAATAAATTTATATAATATTTTTTTATTTTAAATATTTTAAGTATAATATATTATTTTTAAATATAATTTAATTATAAAAATATTTAATAGTTAAAAAAATTATAAATATATATATATATATATATATATATATATATATATATTTATAAATATATTTATAGAAATTTATATAATATTATTTTTTTATTTTAAATATTTTAAGTATAGTATATTTTTTATAAATATAATTTAAATATAAAATTATTTAAATGTTAAATAAATTATAAATAAAAATATAAATATAAGTATATATATATATTTATATATATATATAATATTACTTTTTTGTATTAAATGTTTTAAGAATACTATATTATTTATAAATATAATTTAATTATAAAAATATTTAATAATTAAATAAATTTTAAATAAAAATATTTGGTCAATGGGTTTATGAATGGGTCAAAGATTGACCATTTTGACCAAAGTTTACTTTTTGGTCAGAGATTAACTTTTTGGGTCAATGATTGGTCATTAATTCAAAAATTGACTATTTTGACCAAAATTGGCTTTTTGATTAACTGTTGACATATTGGGTCAATGGGTTTATCATTTGATCAAGGATTGACCATTTTGATCAAAGTTAACTTTTTGGTCAGAGATTGACTTATTGGGTCATTAATTCAAAAATTATTTATTTTGACAAAAATTGACTTTTTAGTCAAATGTTGACCTATTAGGCCAATGGGGTGGTCATTGGGTCAAGGATTAACCATTTTGACCAAAGTTGATTTTTTCGTAAAAAGATGACCTATTGGGTCAATTGGTTGGGCATTAGGTCAAAGATTAACCATCTTGACCAAAGTTGACTTTTTGGTCAGAGATTAGTTTACTGGGTCAAAAATTGGTCATTAAGTTAAAAATTGACTATTTTAATCAAAATTAACTTTTTGGTCGAAAGTTGACCTATTGGGTTAATGAGTTGGTCATTAGGTTCAGGATTGATTATTTTGACCAAAGTTATCTTTTGGTCAAAATTTGACCTATTTAGGTCAATGAGGGGGTCCGTAGGTCAAAAATTGACAATTTTGAGCAAAATTGACTTTTTGGTCAAAAGTTGACCTATTGGGTCAATAGGTTGTCATTGGGTCAAGGATTAACCATTTTGGCTAAAGTTGACTTTTTAGTCAAAAGTTAACAAATTGGTTCAATTGGTTGGTCATTGGATGAAGGATTGAACATTTTCACCAAAATTGACATTTAGGTCATTGTGTCAGAAGTTGACCTTTTGTGTCAATGAGGTGGTCATTAAGTCAAAAATTGCTAATTTTGACAAAAATTAACTTTTTTGTTCAAAAGTTGATCTATTGGGTCAATAATTGGTAATTATGTCAAAAATTTACTTGTCGGCATATTTTTAAGTTTGTGTGTTGTAATTTAAAAAGGGGATCGCCTACAGAAGTTTTCGGTGAATTTTAAATTTTAAATTTAATTTAAACATATATATAATTTAGAAAGAAGTATTTGATTTTGAAAATAATTTTAAATTTAAAAATTTAAGATATGAAATCAAACCGATCTCACATCCCGAATAGTTTATATAAACAAGAACCACATCACAAACTATGTATCTATCCCGAAGAATAGACACACTGCTTGATGATGGGGCTTGATTAAATAAACTAGAAGTTTTGTGACATCTGTTTGGTCCGCGAACCAATTTTATAAGCCGACAAGTTCCCCTGCTTAATATAAAGGAATTAAGCGGGGTTTATATTACCTGGGTTCTTAAAGTTCCCTATAAGGGCAAGCCCCTATAATTAATTACATCTTAAATGACGGGAATCACTTAAGAAAACTCTCGATAATGATCAGTTGTTTTTCTCTCAAGAATTTCAAAGTTTAAGGTTTTCAAAGGATTAAATTTTGGAAATTTTCATAGGGATTAGCTCAAATTTGGAACAGTTTATTTTGGAAATTCAAGGGAAGAGAATTAGGAGAAGTTGAGGATCCAAGAAGAATCTTGGCAACTTCTCAAACTATCTAATGGTTTGGCTTTAATTTTAAGAAAATTATTTAATGTTGCAATCCTGCTAATTTTAATTGATTAGGACTTATGTTTGTATGACATAATCACACAAATAGCCTCGAAGATGTGAGGGTTTATGTCGTATCAAGCAACTACCTCGGAGTCCTAAGGCTGGTTAGGGCTTAATTTACATAACATGATTATACATATGCTTAACGAAAAGTTGAGGATTTATGTTACACTAAGCAAACTACCTCAAAATCCTATGGCTTGGTTATTTAATTTTTAGAAAGGTTTTGCTAATGTAGACCTGAGTTTTGCTGATGACAATGGCCGTGCTGCCCACCATGCTCCGAGCTCATTGTTGTTGCAGAGGTTTAGTTTTAGAAGTCATAAATCAGAAGATAAGAGAAGTGTTTTGGTTTAGATAAAATCTTAAAATCTAAGTGTTTTTTAATATTTTAATTAAAACAAATCTTAAAGTTAATTAAACAGAACCGATTAAGATCCCACGATTCCGTCATCCCGGCACCATAATTTTCATCGAATTCACTTTGTCCAGATGAATTTGCTAAACTCAACTAAATGAGTTCCACACTTTCATTTAGACCGTGGGAAATCCCGTTAGTAACACGTGGGTTACATCATCCGAGGTATTCCCGATAATTCAATGAGACGTTTTAATTTAGTTGCAATTGTAGTTTTGTTGTTCTGTTTGTGATTAAATTTTGAGTTGTTTTATATTTTGGAATGTTGTGGCGGTGAATTTTATCTTGTAATGACTTTTAATTTTGTTTTGGTTTCAGTTCAGGGACTATCCTAAAGGTTTTGGTTTTCATGCAACAGTCTTATTTATCATGCAAGAAAAAGTAAAGCGCAATGCATGTAAGTAAATTGTGATAAAGTAAATTGCAGTAAAATAAAAGCGTACCTGGAGGGTCTTCCCGTCATTCCAAGCTACACTTAAAACACATGTTAGAGTATTTAAACATATTTTGCAAGAAATACCTAGGTAAAGCTAAGGGAAAAGGTTTTGGTTGTCTACCAAATTCCTAATCCTATAACTAGTCATCTCCTATGACGTTTAGGTTCTTGGTTTGGTTTAAGGATGATTTTCTTCATCAAAGAATAATTAGATTCAATTGTTCTTCTAAAACATCCCGTCATATTGAGGAAGTGTTTAGGACGAGTCCTAAACATCTTTCAATACTTACGGGATTATGTTGAGTCCAAGTAAATTTAGTTGCACATATGAATTAATCATCCAGGAGTTTGGTTAAACTTTGTCTCTTGCTCAGTGAACTTGGGTATTTGATTACCTGATGAATGAAGTGACATCTCACTTAATACTCTATTTAAGAGTTATAATAATTAAAGCCTTTAAGGGCAAGTTGGTTTATTGAGAATTTTAATCATTCTTAATTTAAAGTTTGAGTTAATGGTTTAAAGTGATTTAATTTAATTATGAGGTTTTAATTAATAATTTTAAGTTTGGAATAGTGTTCAAATTATTTTAGATTTAATTTAAATCATTACACTTTCAATTATCTTAGTATTTCAGATTGATGTTTATGTTTTAAAACTACTTAGATAGAAAGAGGTGTCAAAATTATTGATACGTTTTGATTTAACTTCTAATGATTTCATTTAGGTTTGTTGTTAAGTGATTTTAATTTAATTTAATTTAATTTAATTTGATTTTAATTTAATTTAATTTAATTTAATTTCATTTAATTTAATTTTAATTTAATTTTAATTTAGTTTTATTTTAATTTAATTTAAATTTAATTTAAATTTAATTTAATTTAATTTAATTTTAATTTAATTTTAATTTAGTTTTAATTTAATTTAATTTAATTTAGTTTTAATTTAATTTAATTTAATTTTAATTTAATTTAATTTAATTTTAATTTAATTTTAGTTTCAATATTTTAAATTTAATTTAAATTAATTATTAAGGTGTTAATTTAATTTAATTTAAATTTTGACTTCACTTAATTTAATTTAATTTAATTTAGCTCCAAGATTTTAAATTTGATTTTTAATTATTAGACCATTTAACATTTTAGGCTTTAATTCATTTAGGGTTATCTTCTTTTAATTTTTAATTTATTTAATTTGGATTATTATTTTAATTTTAAATTAAGAACTAAATATTATTGAAGTGGCTTATTTAGGGATTTTTAAATTAAAGAATGAATATTCTCTTAATAATATCCCTATTTTAATAAACCAAATTTAAATATATTCTTTCCAAAATTCAAATTATTTAATTAATTAGAGTTTCATTTTGATATTTTCAAAGTGTTTAATGGGTTTCTACCCCTTAATTTCCCTGAGTTTCAATCATCTAAGAGAAAGTTAAAATCAAATATTTTACCCTCCATTTTGATTAAACCTAAAGTTTTAATTAAGGGTTAAAATTCTTAATTACCTTTATGCCCTTTTAAGCTTATTTATTTCATAACTCACAAAATTGAGTCAAATGAATTTGAAATTTTTATGTCACCTTACTCATATGTCAATTAAGACATTAGAGGAGAAGATGTGATTTTTCTGAATTTAATTTATTTATATAATTATTTTTAGTAGAAAATAGAGGTTTTCAAAGAAAATTCAACAACTTAACCAAGGAAAGATTTCTATCCTTAAAAAAATTATGGGATGTTCCTAATGTTTACATGACCACTTGGACCAATTTTCATGATTTTTTTAATAATATTTTATTTATTATAATTATTTCTACTTTTATAGTATTAATTAATTTTAAAATAAAATAAAAGTTGAAAAATAGATTTTATATTTTTTTTAACTTTCCCTGACCTCAAGAAGTCTAGAGAAACAAATTTTATAATTTTATAATTTTTCTTTGATTTATTAGAATTATTTTAGTGAAAAAGGTTGAAAATTCATTTTTAAATATTAAAAATTACATTAAGCCTTTAAAATTCAATATATTATCCTAGGGACTTAGGAAAAATATTTGGTTTGTTCCTAAGTGATTAGGAGTCAAAATGTGATATTTTTATGATTTTTAATATTTTGTGATTTTTATTATTTTTTAATTATTAAAATATTAAAATATTGTGAAAAATCAACTTTTTTAGAAAATTCTAATTTTAATTTTCCTGAACTTCCCTAATATCAGAGAAGCTCCAAAATCGTTTTTGTGAATTTTTGAAAATTACTTTTGGAGTTATGAAGTTTTAAATTTCCATTTTGCTTATGAGGCTTAATCAATCCATTTGGTGGGGTTAATCAAGTCCAAATGATTTCAAAATTTTATGTAAGGTTCCTATGACCCTAAAGAGTAATGAAAAATTGTGTTTAAGTCAATTTGGTGTGTGGTTAATCCTAATTAATTCAAATTCAATTTTGGGAGTTTAGCCCAATTAAGGTTATTATGAATGAATTAACTCAAAATATATTTTTCATAGGGTCCCCTAGTCCTAAGAAACATCACTAAATTTTCCTAAAATTTATTTTACAACATGCTAATTATTGAAATTAAAATACCTAAAACAGTGACATGAACTTGAAAAATCAATAACCTTTTACAGAGATGGCCTCTAATCTTGAAAAATTCAGGAAATGTTCCCAAGGTCAGAAGCTTCAAAAATCCTATGGTCTCATGCTATGGTGAATTGTCTATGCAAATGGAGAATCAAGACATTGGAAATAGTAAATAAATTATTTAAAATAAAATACTCATCCAATTAACTTGATTTCTTTTCCACATTATTCTCCTCTGTTCATTGAGAAAGAGGGTATTTTTATTTTATTTTTGTGATTTTTCTATGCAAAGATATGAATTTTTGAAGTTCTAGTATTTAAATAATTCAAAAATACCATAATTTCCTACTTATCCGCCTCGGCGCCGCGTCAACCTACGATGGATCGAAAACCCACACGTCGATCTGTTATTCAGCGCCGCCATCTGACTCAGCGTTCCAGAGGCCCGCGATTCACGTAACATTCCGGTGTCCTGCTTGATCTCGACCGTCTGTTCGATACACGCGCGATCCAACGGCTCCTGTTCATCGTCTACGACTGGTGTGCACCCGTAACAGTCCACACTCAAACCCTAATATCTCTCTCGATTCTCAATGGATTTTCGAGTTCCTATACTCTATCGATTCGTCTTAAAGAGATGAACACATCCATACGGTTTATAAGCTATGAAATTAACCCAAATAAAATGGAGAATTGCTGGAAGCTCGGGAGGAAGAATGAGTTCATACCTTTGCTTAGAGAATTGAAGCTTCGATCTGAGGGTTGTGTCACCTTCGATTGAGTCCAAGCAAGCTCCAGATGATGTCTCTGGCTCTGTGGAATTGTCTAAGTATGAAAGTGACCAAGGCCGATCACAAAGCATGCAGGCTGGAAGTAATGGCTGGTCTGGTGAGGGGGCTTTTGCTGGGGAACTTCTCCTCTTGGTACGAGTGAAGGTGTAGGGTCAATCAATTTGAAGATTGGCTCACCGTGGTGAAGTGTCCAATTTTTTGGGTGGATTTTCAACTTAGAAATTGAGCTCGTTAATGGGGTTTAGGGCGAAGGAACACTGGGGATCAAGCTGCTCGCGGGTTAGGAGAAGGTCCTGGAGCAATTTTGGCAGAGTTTCCTTAAGGTCTGGTTCATCACCTTGTTTGGCCGAGAGGTAAGTCGGTTTAAATAGAGGTGGCTGGAGGGCTTCCCAGGGGCAATTGGAGGTTTGGATGAACTGCTCAGGGCAAGGGAAGAACAGCTGCAATGGCCATTTAGGTTGGGACAAGTCAGCTAGTTCAAATTGAATTTTTAATTCAAATCAAGCCTCTCAGCCTGGTGGTTTCCGGTGGCTGTGGTGGCAGGCCGGCCAGGCATGGGTCACCCTCAGGGTTAGGGAGGTTAGTGCTTGAGTTTGGTGCCAACAATTGGCTCTGGACATGTGTAAAGGAGTTAGATTGAAATAGCATGGGGAGAAGGTTATTTTGGGTTCAAATGGGTCAACCCATGGTTTTGGGCTTGGTGCATTACCCAAGGCTTGGATTTAGGCTGAAAAGGTTCATTTGGATCAGCCAAGAGGAAATGGTCTAGTCTCCATCAAGGATTAGGTGGCTAACATGGTTTAGTGTGTATCATGGATGAGGTTAAAAAAGCTTAAGGAAGGCTTAGGAAAGGGGCCCCTCCATTTGCCATAAATGACATGGTGAGGTGTTAAAACTCTCATGGCTTCATATGACTTGCAAATGGCTCACATTCGGCTTACATTTGGCTTGGAAAAGTTTGGCTTGTTTCATGAGAAAGGGTTTTAAGGATTTTTGGTATTTAGGGGTAATTTGGCACATGGCTTAGTTTAGAAAAATTCAATGATGAATTTGAAACATAGGGAGTGATTTAAATGAATTAATGATGAGATGTAAGTGTCATGTGGGCTTTGGATTGATTTTAGGCTTTTTGAAATCATTTTGGATGGGCTTTTAAAGTGGTTTAAGGAAGTGGGCTTTTGGATTTAAATTAAATTTAAGATGAAAATTTTGTGAAGGATTGTGCCAAATAAATGTTGCAATTGGTTTAGGCATGTGTCATGAGTGGCTTGGAACAAGTTTAAAGTGATTTTGAATTAAATTGGGTTTAATTTGGGCTTTTTTGGTAAAGGGGCCATGGTGGGCCAAATTGGGTTAACTTGGGCTAAGGTTGGGCTAGGGTTGAATTTGGTGTAAAATTAATGTTGAAAAATATTTATGGGAGTGTTACAAAGAGTTTTCAACTTTGGTTGGACTCTAATTTTTGGATTTGGGCCCATTTGGGTTAGGTTTGAGCATAGGTCAATTTAAAGGATTTTGGTTTTAGGTTAGGTTTGGGTGGAGTTTAGGTTCAAATTTTGGGCAAATCAAGTTAGTGTTTTGTTTGTGGGGATGTTAGGAAGGCCTTAGAAAATATTTGGAGCCAATTGGAGTTGAATTGGGTTGGTTTGGGCTAGGTTTAGGTCATGGGCCAAAATTGGGCCTTAGGCTTCAAATTGAAATTGGGCCCAAATGTCAATCAAATTGGAGTTGTATTTGGTTTAAATTGATATTTGAGATATTGAATTGAAGTTTAGAATTGAATTGGACCAGAATTGAGGTCAATTGGGGTGGTTTTGTCTGACATTGGGTTCACTTGGGTAAAAAAATGAGTCAAATTGGGGGTTTTGGTAAACGTGGGGTAAATTGGCAAAATTAGCTCATGGTGTAGTTGAACAAAATGAAATTAGGAATATTTGGGATTTTATGAAATTTTTTGGGAATTTTTAAAATTTTTGGATTTTTGGGGTAAAAGGGTATTTTGGTAATTTTGGGGGGTTTAGGGGTATTTTTAGAAATTTTGGTATTTTTGGTCAAAGATGGTCAATTTGAGTGGTTGGAAGTGTTTAGGATTGATGTTGAGGGATCTTGGGTAATTTAGGTAATTTTGCAAATTTTGGGTCATTTCAAGGGTATTTGGTAGGTTTGGTGAGTCTGGGGCCTCGTGGGTCAGGAATTGAAATTTTGAAAAAAGGAAGATTGATCAAGTGTGAGTGAAATGGAATCACTTTGGTTGAGCCATGAAGCCACATTAAGCCCATATGAGCCATGAGAGGACTCATTTGAGGCATTCATTATGTTGTTCTTGACCCTCTCAGCCAGGGGCTTAGGGGTTAAGGACCATCCATATGAATTACCTACATGAGTCAGGAAATCAAGTTGGGTGAGAGTGTGGTTTTAGGACTTGGAATGTTTGTGAGAGTGTAGTGTATGTGCAAGTCAATCCTCACCAGACCAGGCCATCCAAGGTATTCCTAAGGCCAAAAAGTCATATAGGGAACTCCTCCTTTAAACCTCCACATTTTATTTCAACCCTCTAAATGATTAGGGGTCTACAATCAAGCTTGTGGGGTTTTCAGGGAGTTAAGAAGTAGTTTGAATTTCTAAAGGGCGGGTTCCATTTCTAGTCTTCTAAGATTAGTCAAAGGAAAAGCCTAAGTCTAGATCCTAAGTACTAAAGAGAGAAGCAAAAGACCTCACCAAAAATGAGGTGAACAAATGGACCCCAAATAGGTGTGGTGTGCTAACCAAGCACACTGCGCGTATTGGCATTGACCGAAGAGATCAACAAAACCAACACAGATGTCCAAGTGACAAACTTAGGACGAAGTAGAACAATTTCTGCTGGGGAGTATCAGTTATATTTCCAAGACTGGAGATTCCTGAACTCTCGCTGGGGAATGGAAAAGGAGGTAAACTCCAAATCACAAGATCTGGGGAATTCAATTTAGATTTTAGTTTACTTTTAAAATTCAAGTTTCAATGTGTGAGTTCAGATTTCAATTTGTTCTGAGTCTCAATTTCGATTCAAGTTTAATTAGAAATCAATTTAAGGAAATTTTGAATTTGAAATTTGGATTTGAAAAGAAAATTGAAACCTAGGTTTCAACCTCGGGATTGCGAAGAGAACTGGAATTTAGGTACCAGTCTCAGAGTGAGAATCAGAGTTTAAGTATCAACGGAAAAAGGATGAGAATCAGAATTTAGGTACTGATCTCGAGAGAGTGAGATTTGAAATTTAAGTATCAAACCTGAAAGAGAATCAAAATTTAGGTATCGATCTCGGATGAGAGTCGGAATTTAGGTACCGACCTCAAAAGGAGAGAACTGGAATTTGGTACCAGTTTCGAAAGAGAGAATTGAAATTTGGTATCAATCTCGGAAGGAGAGTAGGAATTTGGTATCGACCTCGAAGGAAGAGAACTGGAATTTGGTACCAGTCTCGAAAATTTAGAATTGAAATTTAGGTATCAATTTGAATGAGAGTCAGAATTTGGTACCGAGCTCGAAAGGAGAGAACTGGAATTTGGTACCAGTCTCGGAATTTAGAGGATTGAAATTTGGTATCAAACTCGAAAGAGAATCAAAATTTAGGTATCGATCTCGGAATGAGAACTAGAATTTGGTACCAGTCTCGAAAATTTAGAATTGAAATTTAGGTATCAATTCAAAAGAGAGTCGGAATTTGGTACCGACCTTGAAAGGAGAGAACTGGAATTTGGTACCAGTCTCGGAAATTTAGAATTGAAATTTAGGTATCAATTCGAGTGAGAGTCAGAATTTAGTATCGACCTCGAAAGGAGAGAACTGGAATTTGGTACCAGTCTCGGAATTTAGAGGATTGAAATTTGGTATCAACCTCGAAAGAGAATCAAATTTTAGGTATCGATCTCGGAATGAGAACTCGAATTTGGTACCAGTCTCAAAAATTTAGAATTAAAATTTAGGTATCAACCTCAAAAGAGAATCGAATTTTAGGTATCGATCTCGGAATGAGAACTGGAATTTGGGTACCGACCTTGAAGGAAGAGAACTGGAATTTAGGTACCAGTCTCGGAAATTTAGAATTGGAATTTCGGTATCAACCTTGAAAAAGAATCGAAATTTAGGTATCGAACTCGAATGAGAGCCAGAATTTAGCTACCGACCTCAAATGAAGAGAACTGGAATTTAGGTACCAGTCTCAGAAATTTAGAATTGAAATTTAGGTATCAATTCAAAAAAGAATCAAAATTTAGGTATCGATCTTGAATGAGAGTCAGAATTTATGTACTGACCTTAAAGGAAGAGAATTGGAATTTAGGTACCAGTCTCGGAAATTTAGAATTGAAATTTAGGTATCAATTCAAAAGAGAATCGAAATTTAGATATCGATCTCGAATGAGAGTCAGAATTTAGGTACCTACCTCGAAAGAAGAGAACTGAAATTTAGGTACCAGTCTCGGAAATTTAGAATTGAAATTTAGGTATCAATTCAAAAGAGAATTGAAATTTAGGTATCGATCTCGAATGAGAGTCGGAATTTAGGTACCGACCTCGAAGGAAGAGAACTGGAATTTAGGTACCAGTCTCGGAAATTTAGAATTAAAATTTAGGTATCAATTCGAAAGAGAATCAAAATTTAGGTATCGATCTCGAATGAGAGTTGGAATTTAGGTACCGACCTCGAAGGAAGAGAACTGGAATTTAGGTACCAGTCTCAGAAATTTAGAATTGAAATTTAGGTATCAATTCGAAAGAGAATTGAATTTTAGGTATCAATCTCGAATGAGAGTCGGAATTTAGGTACCGACCTCGAAGGAAGAGAACTGAAATTTTGGTACCAGTCTCGGAAATTTAGAATTGAAATTTATGTATCAATTCAAAAGAGAATCGAAATTTAGGTATCGATCTCAAATGAGAGTCAGAATTTAGGTACCGAACTCGAAGGAAAAGAACTGGAATTTAGGTACCAGTCTCGAAATTTAGAGGATTGAAATTTGGTATCAACCTCGAAAGAGAATCGAAATTTTGGT
The DNA here is from genome assembly GCA_022702705.1 of Papilionanthe hookeriana x Papilionanthe teres. Lineage (NCBI taxonomy): Eukaryota > Viridiplantae > Streptophyta > Magnoliopsida > Asparagales > Orchidaceae > Papilionanthe > Papilionanthe hookeriana x Papilionanthe teres. The sequence continues at coordinate 34,479,813 of CM040430.1, read as the reverse complement.
ATCAATCTCAAATGAGAGTCGGAATTTAGGTACCGACCTCGAAGGAAGAGAACTGGAATTTAGGTACCTGTCTCAGAATTTAGAGGATTAAAATTTGGTATCAACCTCGAAAGAGAATCGAAATTTAGGTATCAATCTCGGAATGAGAACTGGAATTTGGTACCAGTGTCAAAAATTTAATGAGAAATGGAAACTGGTTCCAATCTCGAAGATTTATCTGTATGAAGAGGGACCCAATCACATGACATCAGAACCAAATCGAACAAAGTTCGTGGCTCTGTGTAAATAGAACTAGTCGATCCTCTTAGACACAGCAGCAAGAGAATTGAAAGGAGATGGTAAGTGTATCAAGCTGAAAAGACTTGACTTAACGACAAGTCGAAGAGAATATTCAAATTTTAAAAGAGTTTCAAACATATTTCAATTGAGGAAAGAACTGAAAGGTTCAAATCAGAGGATTCAGATCGGAATTCAATTTGAGATTTAGATTCCCATTTTTTATTTTTGTTTTGTTTATTTAGTGTTCATGTGAATTTGAAGTTCATTTTAATATTCTGATTTTTAGGAAAAGTTCTCATTTATTTTATTTTCTTTTCTGTTCTTCGTTCAAAGTTCATTTAACTCTAATGGCGTTTCCCAGTCAATTTGCACAAAAAGAGGTGAAGACAAAATATGACATAGTCATTTTCATTCTAACTTGCTGAAAATACATCATATAACATGATCTAATCATGCTGACATTTTCCTCAGAAATTTTATGTCTCATACAATCCATGTAAATCCAAAATGGATTGTGTAAGATTCTTATTGATCCATCCAAAAGTGTCTGTAAAAAATCCATGTCTGAATAGTAAGAAACATGGGCAATAACATCACCTTCCAAGCCACCCTTGGCAAAAATGTCGCGTGGATGTGCATTGGAGGTGTGCTATTTCCCATGTAACTCACAGCTCGTAGGGCCGGAGACTCTCCAATTCTAGATCTGGCTGAAAGTGGTAAGGCATTTTTTTGCCATCCATTCTTCTAGAAGTAACTGAGATCTGCTCCACAGGCACTCCTGGAATGCAATGCTTCGCAACGTCTGCTCCGTTTCCTTTTAACACCAGGATGGAACCTACCGGTAGTGGTATCTCCACCGGCCCTCAAAACTCACTGGGGCCTGTAATTTGGAGGTTAGATCCGAACATGATGTTGCACTGGTTGACGACTGATACTGTGCAGAAAGGTCTAACAAAGTCATGATGGTCTATATGTAGAGGTATGCAGTCGCCTTCCTTGTAGATGTTAATAATGCAGTCGTTGGGTATGCAATCCGCGAGCGGTACCCTCCATGTTATCATCCTTTTCACCATTCTCTTAATGATTCTTGGCATCGGATCCACCTCATCTGCGACGGAGTATCCCCGGTGGATTTTCTTTTCGTCTATGGTAAAATTGTAGCAACATCCGCATTGGATTGTAACTCTTCCTTTTCCCGGCATCCATCTTCGGGGTTTCGAATATGTCTTTTCTCTCGGGCGGCCGGCTCGACCCATTTTCACGCAATTCAAGGATGCAATCTACAATTTGTTGTTGCTCATAATTTGAGAAAACATCTGTATGCAGCTCGAGGCCTTCCAAAATGTTGACCCTCTTGTTTCCAATTCTTTCAAAGTATTCAAAGGTTTTCTTCTCAACTAATTGCATTTTCTCCAGCTCGTATTACAGAATTATCTGAAGTCCTCGGTGTCTAGTAACATACTGCGGGATGTATGGCTCAACCCCAGCACATTCTTCTGCATGTATCGGCTCCTCGGGGATAGTCTCCATAGGGACATCCTCCGGGGTTGCTTTCGCAACAAGACTCTTCGGATCCGGTACATATGCTCGGCGTCGAGGTACCGACTCTATTTCTGCTTTTCTTGGTATTTCTTTTATCTGTTGACCTTCTTGGAGTTGACTTTCTTCTTTCTGGTTCCTGATGAACCGGTCTCCTTGGAGCATTTACACTAATGGTATCCACTGTCTGTTTATGTTGATCTTCTGTTAAGTTGGTCAATATTTTGCGAATACGATGATTATTATTTCTTCGCTGGGTAGCAGTGAGAGTAGCTCTCCTTACCCCTTAAATTTCTACGGGTGCGGCACTGACAAGCTTACCTTCTGTTGTGGCAACCACGGACATAATTTTCTTATCTTCTCCGGTTGTATGCGCGGCGTTTGTTTTTCTTTTCTTGTTGCTGGATTGGTGGCTCGGGCTACCCATTTTCATCAATATCCGGCTGTGAAGTTCTTCTCGATCAACTGGGATCCAATCATTTTCTTTGTATTGTAAGCTGGATGGTGTGATGTCTGAGTCAATCTCTTTCACTGCTCCATCCCTCACCCTCTTTTCATGAAGTGCTAGACTCACGTCATTTATAAAGTTTAGAACCAACCGCCCGTTCGACATTTCCCTGTGAAAAAAATAAGGAAAGGATCAGGGGTTGTACTAAGAACAAGAACAATAAGAAAAAATACTTAAAAATTCTTATTCACTTCTTTTAAATTTAAAGGCAGTAGGGAGAGATGAGAAAATATCAGGAATGAATGGATTTAAGAGGAAAGATTGACATTTTATTATTATGATTTCCCATGTTTTCTTTTTAACATTTTCGTTGATGAGATTTTTTTATCATCCATTTTATTTTGTTTTGGGTTCGGACCCAGTCACAAAGTGATTACTTCACCCATGTTTCTAGGAATAAGATTCTACTTTAGAGGCCACACTTCGAAACATCAGGTTGTGTAATACTTCTTTAAATACTATCCATTGATTGGAAGCATGGGTCGTTCTCCACGGCAATCCACCAGTTGGTAGGAACCTCCTGAGTAGACTGTCTCGACCACGAATGACCCTTCCCATGTTGGTTCAAGCTTACCTCCTATCTTGCGGTGTGTAAGAATAGGTCTTTTGAGAACCAAAACTAAGTCACCGACTTTGAAAGTTCTTAGGCGGACCAGTTTATCATGGGCCTGGATCATCTTGGCCTGATACAGTTCCACATTCTCGTCGTCTTGAATGTCTTTTCTCTTCCAAGCTTTCAAATTCTTCCAGTCGTAGTCTGGCATCTTCTTCTGTAGTGATCTTTTCCGCAACTGCAATTTGGAGTGACGGAAGCTGAACTTCCAGGGGCAAGACGGCCTCGGACCCGTACACTAAAGTGTAAGGCATAGACTGAGTAGGAGTCCTAAAAGTCATCCTGTAGGCCCATAAGGCTTCTAACAAATTCTCGTGCCAATTTCTCTAGTTTTCGTCTATAGTTTTCTTTAAAATTTGAACGAGAGTTTGATTAAAAGCCTCGGCCAAGCCATTTGCTCTTGGGTAGTAGATCGTTGAGTATCGCCAATCGATCCCGTGACTTCTGACAAAATTGTTGATCTTTGTACTTTTAAATGCAGACCCATTATCTGAAATGATCCTGCGCGGTACCCTAAAATGGTAGACGACTTGTTCTTGAAAAACTGTAGCACGTGGTGTGCCTTCACTTCTCTTAGTGGTATAACTTCGCCCATTTAGAAAAGTAGTCGCGTAGTCTGCAAGAATGAAGCGATGTTCGCTTGAAGAAGGCGGTTATATCGGACCCACTATATCTGTGCCCCAACACTCAAATGGCCACGATGCGATTGTCAGATGTAGCACTTTTGGAGGTTGGTGTAGAACAACTCCGTGCACTTGGCACTGGTGACAACTTTTGGCAACTCTCATACAATCGATCATCATTGAGGGCCAGTAGTACCCTAGTCTTTTAATCTTCATTTTCATTTTCAGACCCGACTGATGAGCACCACAAAGTCCTGAATGTATTTCATTAACAATTTCATGAGCCTCGGACCCGCTCAGGCATCTTAGCGACATCTGATCAAAAGACCTTCTGTATAATGTATTATTTATTAATGTTTAAGACAGAGTTTTTTCTTGATTTGATGGGTTAACAACTTATCCTCTGGTAAGTTTCCTATTTTCAAGTAGTCTATTAGTGGCTGCCGCCAGTCTTCTGTATTTTTACGTCACTGCTGCAATTGTTTCTTCTGCTATTTCTGATTTGTGTATTGTATCCATGTCGAGCTGTGATAGGACTTGTCATCCTTGAACTGACACTTCAACTGACTCATCCTGCAAGCAGGAAAATTCCTTTGTAAGGTGGGCTAACGCATCGGCGAGAGCAGTTTCTCTTCTGGGAATCTTGTAGATTATTACGTTTGGAATTTGTTCCAGTAATTTTATGGTGTACTGAAAGTACTGCTCAAGTCTTGGCTTTAGAATTTTGTACTGTCCAGCGACCTATTGAATGATCAACTGAGAATCTCCATAGATGTTGATGTCTGTTATTCCCATCTGAATGGTTAATTCCAGTCCTATTATGAGGGCTTTGTATTCTGCCTCGTTGTTTGTACATGGTTCTGTTAAGTGGTAGGAGTATCTTAACATTCTCCGCTCCGGTGTTATAAAGATTAGTCCGATTCCTGCCTTACCGGGTACTATCATTTGCAATTCTTGATTCTTCTGTGCTGAGGACACGCCTTCGAAGTATAGTTCCTAACGTTCATCATTAGGATCTTTTAGGCTCATTATCTGCTCGTCAGGAAAATCGTCGTCGAGAGGTGAATCTATCGGTAAAAGGTGTGCTGCAAGGAAGTCTGCTAGGACTTTTCCTTTTACGGTGTGAAGAGGAACGAAAGTTATGTCGAATTGCAATAGTATCATCGACCACACGGCAAGTACGCGGAAAATGTCGATACGGTCATCAAGTATTGCAACGGATTAACTCTCGAAATAAGATTGACCTTATGAGAAAGCATGTAATGCTTGAGCTTTGAGCAGCGAAGATCAGAGCCAAACAATGCTTCTCAATTGAAGGATACTTTACTTTCGTCTGGATTAGACGACGGCTTAGGTAGTAGAGAGCATTTTCTTTTCCCATGTCATTGACCTGGGCTAGCAGGGCTCCGAGAGAATCATCTAGGCCGCGGTATAAAGTATCAACGGTCTACCTGAGACTGGGGCTGCTAAGACAGGAGGTGTCATTAAATATTGCTTAACATTCTTGAAAGCCCGCTAGCATTTCTCATCCCAAACGAATTTGGCATCCTTTTTAACCAATGCCTAGAAGGGCTGACACCTACCTGACAAGTTCGAGATAAAGCGTCAAAGATATGTCAACTTCCCTTGAATGGATCGTAGTTGTTTCAATTTTTTGGGATGAGGCATTTCTAAAATAGCTTTAATCTTCTTCGGATAGATTTCAATCCCGCGATGTCTGACAATGAATCCTAAGAATTTCCCAGAGGTGACGCCGAAGGCACATTTTAAGGGATTCATCTTAAGGTTAAATTGACTTAATCGCTCGAAAACAATTCTCAAATCATACAGGTGATCTTCTTTTAGTTTGCTTTTGATGACCACATCATCCACGTAGCACTCGACTTGGTTGTGAATGAGATCATAAAAAATCTTTGTCATCGCTTTTTGGTATGTTGCTCCTGCGTTCTTTAGTCCGAATGGCATCACTGTGTAGCAGTATACTCAAATTGGTGTTCTGAAGGCTGTGAGCTTTTTGTCTTCTAGTGTCATCTTTATCTGGTTGTATCCCGATGATCCATCCATGAAAGAGAAGACTTCATGTGTTGAAGCGATGTCGATCATCAATTCTGGAATTAGTAGTGGGAATTCATCTTTTGGACATGCTTTATTCAAATCTCTGAAATCCACTCAGATTCTGATCTGACCATTCTTCTTTCTGACTAGTACCACGTTGGCTAACAAAGTTGGGTATTATTCTTCATGGACAAATTTAGCGTCTATTAGCTTCTTAACTTCGGCTATTACTTGTTGCTCAATTTCTAGATGCATTCTTCTGGGGGCTTGTCTTCTAGTGCCATCAATTCTGGCTGGAACAACAGTGGGATCTACTCCTATCTTGTGAACTGCGACTTCTGGAGCTAATCCTGGCATTTCGTCATAACTCCAAGCAAAACAGTCCTTGAATTCCTTTAGTAGTTTGATTATCTCATTGGAGTCTTCTTTATTGAGTAAGGAGCTAACAAAGGTAGGCCTAGGCTCTTCGTTAGTACCTAAGTTAACTTCCGTTAACTCGTTTATTATAGATTTGATTTCTTCCTCGAATTCTGGTGGAGCGTCACCGATTGGTAGATCCTCAAGATCTTCTGAAGCTTTCAAGCACTCTTTATTAGGTTCGCAAGTGACAACCAAGCAAAATCCCGTATCATCAACGTATCCTACTGTGCCAAATTCGAGACCATGTTTAAATTGGGAGGCCGACTGGCATTATTCCATAGTTTTTCAAAGTGTTGTGATCGGCCTTTTGTCCATTGTCGAGGTAAGACACCACGTTGAATTAAATTTTGAACACAGGGAGAGTACCACTCATAAGGTAGTTCCATTAATTCAGATGAAGTAACATCTTTAAATTGTACATCTTTTTCAGTATTGGAAGAAGAAGCACCACGGTAAAACTTAATTGGTTTAGTACCACCACCATGCACTTCCTTCACCACCATACCCCTGATCTTATTAGAATGGATCGGGGTCAGGGTCATAGTTTGTACATAATGGTTAATCTTCTCGTACATTAATTTATATTCTTCATTCTTTTCATCTTCGAGAGAAATCTTGAATTGTGGTTCCTTCTGACTTAATGTCACTGCTTCTTTCTCAATTTCTTCTTCTTCTTCTGAACTGTTCTCCTAATCAACATCGATGACCAATTTCTTCTGTCCAACTGTTCCAACGTTTCTTCCACGTCCTCGTCCCCGGTCTCAACCTCGGGTGCGAGTTCTGGACAAATCTTCACCATCTCGCCGTAAGGGAGTGGTGAGTAACTGTTGGACTAGATCTTCAGGTTCTTCATCGTCTCGAATTTCTTTTGCTTCATTTGGTATGGTATTTTTGGAAAAGATTGTTTTCTTCAGAGGCCCGTAGTAGGCCGCATCTTCATGAATTCCAATCTCGTGTACGGAGAATGGTTGCAAGTCACCTTTGATACACTGTTCTCCTCCTTCATAATACTTTATGCACTGGTGCAGAGACGATGGTACCATCTAGTTTTCATGCATCCATGGCCGACCCAGTAGAGCGTTGAACGATGTCTCAGAATCAATTATATGGAATTTTGTGGTTGTCTTTGCTAAATCACCGATCTTCATTAGTAGTGTTATTGATCCAAGAGCTCTTTCTCCTTTTTGACTGAAGCCTCTTAATAGCATCTTGTCTGCTTCAAGCTCACGAGCATCAATGTCCAAATATGCTAGAGTCCGAAGATTCATTATGTTGATTGATGCTCCCGGATCAACCAACACTCTAGAGAGCGTAAACTTTCTAATAGTGACTGAAATGTATAACGGTCGGTTGTGATCAGCTGTTCCCAGTAATAGATCATTGTCCGTTAAGGTAATACCTTGTTGTTCTCTTAATGTGCAAACCTCATCGAAGGAATTACCGACCATTTGATTTAAAAAAATCTCTGGATCAAGTAAAGCCTTGATCAGAGCCTCCCTCATCTCCTTTGACAGAATCAGAGCATCGTATATGCTTAGTTTGGCTGGGAGCTTCCTAAGATGGGCTAGCACGTTGTAGTCCACTTTATTACCATGTTCCTCGATTTCTTCCCGAATGGGCAGTTCCTCTGCTGGGGTTGGCTCTTCCTGAGAAACCACCTGCTTTCCTTTATCCTTTGGACCCATTCTCGGGGGTAGAACTTTTCCTCTTCTTAGATTGACCTCTGTTATCTCTTCTAAATTTACCGATGTCTCCTCTTGAATCGGAACAACTGGCTCTTTTGAAGTTGCTTCTGTGTCTGATAGTTCTAATTCTATCATGATTGGAGCTCCTCAAAATTCATAAATGGACTCGTTGCTTGTTGAGCTTTCGTATTCCTTTGTGAACATCTTCTTCATCATGGTCATCGAGGTTATGTATGATTTGAGAATCGTTATTTGTATTAGAATAGAGATCCGGATTAAGTCGGTTGTCTCTAGTTATGTAATTGTTAGAAACAGTCAAAACGTAGCCAACGCCATAACCCTTATCATTATAAGATCCCCCGAGGCGAGCAGATAATTATACAGAGTCAGGAGTTCGAGGGATTTCTCCCCTGAATCAGAAACAATCATCCTAGGATAAGCAGCTCCTAGTCTACCCTTCAGAGCCTCGGTCTTCTTTTCTTCCACGATCTTCTCCTCCTTCTAGAGCGGTTCTTTAATCGTAAGTGATAGTGCCGGCTCGACAGATTTTAAACTCTGAGTTGAAGCACGTACCGAAGTTGGTCAATGGGTGGTCATTTGGTTAAAAATTGACCAATTTGACCAAAATTGACTTTTTCGTCAAAATTTAACTTATTGGGCGATGGGTTTGTCATTGGGTCAATCATTGACCATTTTGTCCAAAGTTGACTTTTTGGTCAGAGATTAACTTATTGGGTCAATAATTGGTCATTAATTTAAAAAATTGACTATTTTGGTCATTAAGTCAAAAATTAATTTTTTGACCAAAATTAAATTTTTGGTTAAAAGTTGAGCCATTGGGTCAACGGAGAGGTCATTATGTCAGAAGTTGACCATTATGACTAAAATTAACTTTTTTTGTCAAAATTTGACTTATCATTTGACCAATGTTGACTTTTTGGTGAAAAATTGACTTATTGGGTCAATTGGTGGTCATTCAGTCAAAAATTGACTATTTTGACCAAAATTGACTATTTTGTCAAAAGTTAACGTATTAGTTCAATGAGTTTGTCATTGGGTTAAGGATTGAATATTTTGACCAAAGTTGACTTTTTGGTCAGATATTAACTTATTGAGTGAATAATTGGTCATTAGATAAAAAATTAACAATTTTGACCAAAATTTACTTTTTGGTCAAAAATCGACCTATTGGGTCAATGGGTTGTCATTGGGTCAGAAATTGGTCATTTTGACCAAAGATTACTTTTTGCTTAAAAGTTGACCTTTTTTGACCAAAATTGAATTTTTGGTCAAAAGTTAACCTATTGGGTCAACGGGGTGGTCATTGGGTCAGATATTGACTATTTTGACCAAAGTTGACTTGGTCAAAAGTTGTCCTATTTGGTCAATGAGTTGGTGATTGGGTCAAGAATTGACCATTTTGACCAAAGATGACTTTTGGTCAAAAGTAGACCTATTGGGTCATTGGGTTAAAAATTGACCATTTTAACCAAAGTTGACTTTTTGGTCAAAAGTTGACCTATTTAGTCAATGAGTTGGTAATTGGGTCAAGAATTAACCATTTAGACTGAAGATGACTTTTTGGTCAAAAAGTTGATCTATTGGGTCAGTGGGTTGATCATTGTGTCAAAAATTGAACATTTTGACCAAAGTTGACTTTTTGTTCACAAGTTGACCTATTGGGTTAAAGGGTAGTCATTAAGTTAAAAAATGACTATCTTGACCAAAATTGACTTTTTGGTCAAAAGTTGACCTATTTGGTTAATGAGTTTGTCATTGGGTCAAGGAATGACCATTTTGACCGAAGTTGACTTTTTTGTCAGAGATTGACTATTGGGTCAATAATTGGTCAATTATTCAAAAATACACAATTTTGGCCAAAATTGACTTTTTGGTCAAAAGTTGACCTATTGTGCTAATAGTTTGGGCATTAGGTCAGGGATTGATCATTTATATTTAATAGTTAAGTAAGTTATATATAAATATATATAGGTATATATATATATATATATATATATAATATTATTTTTTATTTTAAATCTTTTAAGTATAGTATATTATTTATAAATATAATTTAATTATAAAAATAATTAATAATTAAATAAATTATAAATAAAAATATATATAGTTATATATATATATATATATATATAATATAAAGGGAGCAAACAAGGCTCCTTACATGTTAAAGCATAATGTGATTACAATAAGAGAACAAAAACGAAAAAGGGATATACTAAGATGCTCCCACACACAGGAGGATCCCCCTATCCCAATAAAAGCTAAGACAAGTACACCCTCCATTACAAGTATACCAAAACAAAAAAGGAAATTCTGTGTAGAAAAGGAAGGGAAAGAAATCTAGCTTCTAACAAAAGGAATGCCCAAATTGTCACCATGAATCAACAACACCGAGAGGGGGTGGTGGTGACATCAACCTTAATAGTCTCATTGCAACGATACTGTGTGGCTAGCCAATAGGCGGGAGTATTGCCTTCCACAGGGATGAAAGCAAAGTTCACCACCATGTTATCCATATAGCTAGTCATGCTGTTTATCCATCTCTTAATATTCCGAGGAGCGAAGTTCGGATACGACAAGATAGTTGATGCACATAATAGAGTCTGATTCCACCATAAGTCTGGTAATTTTACACTGCTTAGCAATTTTTATAGCCCAAAAGATGGCTATCATCTCTGCTTCCAAAGCATCCTCAGCACAAGTAGGGGAATATAAGTACAACAAGCATTGCCCACTACAATCCCTATAAATCCCACCAATGCTAGCATCAGAGTTAATAAAACTGCCATCAGTATTAACTTTAATCCACATGGGAGGGGGGTGTTCCATCCTACAACAGCAATCTTCCTAGCAGCCTTCAGCCCCACATAGCAAATATCTCTAAATTGGTGGAATTTTATCAGCTTCAGAATATAATTGATGCATTGAACGACAACTCTGAAGAGGGAGGAAAACCTTCCTTCAAATTTGACTTTATTCCTACTCATCCGGAGGAACCAAGCAACCAAACAAGGTATTTCCAACAATTTATCCTTCGCAATCTCCTCAAGCGAGTGTCCAGACAGTCCCAGCTCAGGTTTAGAGTATCAATGTTAAGCCTGCAAACAAGATTCTTCCAAACATCTTGAGAAAAAGGACACTTGAAGAAAATGTGGTTAACTGATTCCTCATCCTGAGAGCATAAATGGCACCTGGAAGGTCCTTTTAATCCCTTAAGCTTGAGAATGTCATCAGTGGGTATGGCTAGGTGCCTGAGTCTCCAACAGAAAAAGGAAATGGAAGGAGTAAGCAGTTTACCCCAGAATTCAGCACCCCACTTAATATGATCCCAGGTGTAAAATTTGTGATAAATGTATGAAGAAAGCTTTTGGGACCTATTGTTTTTAGTGATTAATTGGTCCTTTTGGTTAGGTATAACCTTGGTAAGAGTGACCTGCTGCACCTGCTTAGGTACCAACAAAATATTCAGGAGCCTACTTATTTATATATTTATATAATATTATTTTTTTATTAGAAATATTTTCGGTATAATATATTATTAATTAATATAATCTAATTATGAAATTATGTAATAGTTAAAAAAATGATAAATATATATATATATATATATATATATATATATATATATATATATATATATATATATATATAAAGTATATTATATTGTTTATAAATATAATTTTATTATAAAAATATTAAATAATTAAATAAATTACAAATAAAAATATATAGGTGTATATATATATATATATATATATATATATATATATATATATATATATATATATATATGTATGTATGTATGTATATAGAATATGATTTTTTTTTATTTTTAATGTTTTAAGTATAGTATTTTATTTATAAAGATAATTTAATTATAAAAATATTTAATAATAAAATAAATTACAAATAAATAAATATATATGTGTGTGTGTGTGTGTGTGTGTATATAATATTTTGTAGTTAGTTAAATTATAAATATATATTATTTTTTTTATTTTTAATGTTTTAAGTATAGTATTTTATTTATAAATATAATTTAATTTGAAAACTAATTAATAATTAAAAAAATTATAAATAAAAATATATATATAATTATATATATATATAATATTATTTTTTATTTTAAATGTTTTAATTATAGTATATTATTTATAAATATAATTTATTCATAAAAATATTTAATAATTAAATAAATTGTATATAGAAAAATATAGAGGCATATATTAATATATATATATATATATATATATATATAAGTATATATAAATAAATATATTTATATATATAAATATATAAATTTGTTTAATATTAGTTTTTATTTTAAATATTTTAAGTATAGTATCTTATTTATAAAGTTGCTTTAAATATAAAAAAATTTAATAGTTAAATAAATTATAAAAAATTAAATATATATGTGTATAGATATATATATATATATAAATTTATATAGTATTATTTTTTTATTTTAAATATTTTAAGTATAATATATTATTTTTAAATATAATTTTATTATAAAAATTTTTAATAGTGAAAAATATTCTAAATCAATATATATATATATATTTATTTATATAATTATATATTTGTATATTATATAAATTTATATAATATTATTTTTTTATTTTAAATATTTTAAGTATAAGTATATTATTTATAAATATAATTTAAATATAAAACTATTTAATAGTTAAATAAATTATAAAAAAATATAAATATATGTATATATAAATATAAATATATATATATATAATATTTTTTTTAAATATTTTAAGTATAATATATTATTTATAAGTATAATTTAACTATAAAAATATTTAATAATTAAATAAATTATAAATAAAAATATTTAGTCAATGGGTTTGTCATTGGGTCAAGGATTGACCAATTTGACCAAAGTTCACTTTTTGGTAAGAGATTAACTTATTGCGTCAATAATTGGTCATTAATTCAAAAATGACTATTTTGATCAAAATTGGCTTTTTAGTCAAATGTTTACCTATTGGGTCAATGGGTTTGTCTTTGGATCAAGGATTCACCATTTTGACCAATATTAACTTTTTTGTCAGAGTTTGACTTATTGGGTCATTAATTCAAAAACTATTTATTTTGACCAAAATTAACTTTTTGATCAAACGTTGAGCTATTAGGCTAATGTATTGGTCATTGGGTCAAGGATTGACCATTTTGACCAAAGTTGACTTTTTGGTCAAAAGATGACCTATTGGGTCAATGGATTGGGCATTAGGTCAAAGGTTAATCATCTTGACCAAAGTTGACTTTTTGGTCAGAGATTGGTTTACTGGGTCAAAAATTGGTCATTAAGTAAAAAATTAACTATTTTAATCAAAATTGATTTTTTGGTCAAAAGTTCACCTATTGGGTCAATGAGTTGGTCATTGGGTTAAGGATTAACTATTTTGACCAAAGTTGTGTTTTGGTCAAAATTTGTCCTATTTAGGTCAATGAGGCGGTCATTAGGTCAAAAATTGATAATTTTGAGCAAAATTGACTTTTTGGCCAAAAGTTGACATATTGTGTCAATAGGTTGGTCATTGGGTCAAGGATTAACCATTTTGGCTAAAGTTGACTTTTTAGTCAAAAGTTAACAAATTAGGTCAATTGGTTGGTCATTGGATGAAGGATTGAACATTTTCACCAAAGTTGACATTTACGTCATTGTGTTAGAAATTGATCATTTTGACCAAATTTGACTTTTGGTCAAAAGTTGACCTTTTGGGACTCATTAGATTAGAAATTGACAATTCTAACCAAAATTGACTTTTTTGTTCAAAAGTTGACCTAATGGGTCAATAATTGATAATTATGTCAAAAATTTACTATTTTAACCAAAATTAACTTTTTAGTCAAAAGTCGATCTATTGGGTCAGTGGGTTGGTTATTGGGTCAAGGATTGACAATTATGTCCAAAGTTGACTTTTTGGTCAAAGATTTACTTATTGGTTAATAATTGGTCAATTTTGACCAAAAAGTTGACTTTTTGGTCAAAATTTGACCAATTGGCCAGCGGGTTGGTCATTGGGTCAAAAATTGACTATTTTGACCAACGTTGACTTTTTGGTCAAAAGTTGACCAATTTAGTTAATGGGGGGTCATTAGGTCAAAATTTGACTATTTTTACCAAAATTGACTTTTTGGTCAAAGGTTGACATATTTTGTCAATGAGTTGGTTATTGGATCAAGGTTTGACCATTTCGACCAAGGTTGACTTTTTAGTCCAAAGTTAAACTTTTGGGTCAATGGGTTGGTCATTGGGTCAGAAATTGACCATTTTAACTAAAGTTGACTTTTGGTCAAAAGTTCAACTATTGGGTCAATGGGTTTGTCATTGGGTCAAAGATTGACCATTTTGACCAAAGTTGACTTTTTGGTCAGAGATTGATTTAGTGGGTTAATTATTGGTCATTTGGTCAAAAATTGACTATGTTTACCAAAATTAAATTTTTTGTTAAAAGTTAACCCATTGGGTCAATGTGGTGGTTATTGGATCAGGAATTGACCATTTTGACCAAAGATGACTTTTTGTCAAAAGTTGACCTACTGGGTCAATGGGTTGGTCATTAGGTCAAGGATAGACCATTTTGATTAAAGGTTCTTATTTGGTCAGAGATTGGTTTACTGGGTTAATAATTGGTCATTATGTCAAAAAATGACTATTTTGACCAAAATTGATTTTTTGGTCAAACATTGACCTGTTGGGTCAATTTGTTGGTTGTTGGGTTAAAAATTGATCTTTTTGACCAAAGTTGACTTTTTGGTCAAAAGTTGACCTATTGGGTCAGTGGGTTGGTCATTGGGTCAAGGATTGATCATATTGACCATAGTTGACTTTTTGGTCAGATATTGACTTAATGGGTCTAAAATTGGTCATTAGGTCAAAAATTGATTATTTTGACCAAAATTAAATTTTGTGTCAAAAGTTTACCTATTGGGCCAACGAGGTGGTCATTGGGTCAGAAATTGACAATTTTGACCAAAGTTGACTATTTGGTCAAAAGTTGACCTATTTGGTCAATGAGTTGGTAATTGGGTCCAGATTTGACCATTTTGACCGAAAAAAACTTTTTGGTCAGAATTTGATATATTGGGTCAACGGGTAGGTCATTAGGTCAAAAATTGATCATTTTGACCAAAGTTGACTTTTTGGTCAAAAGTTGACCTATTGGGTTAATGGGTGGTCATTAGGTCAAAAATTTACTATTTTGACTAAAATTGAACTTTTTGGTCAAAATTTGTCCTGTTGGGTCAATGTGTTTGTCATTGAGTGATTATTTTGACAAAAATTAACTTTTTGGTCAGAGATTAACTTATTTAGTCATTAATTGGTCATTAGGTCAAAAATTAACTATTTTGACCAAGATTGAATTTTTTGTCAAAAGTTAACCCATTGGGTCAACGAGGAGGTCATTGGGTCAGAAATTTACCATTTTGACCAAAGTTGACTTTTTGTCAAAAGTTGACATATTTGGCCAATGTGTTGGCAATTGGATCAAGAAGTTGACCTTTTTTACCAAAGATGACTTTTGTGGTCAAAAGATGACCAATTGGGTCAATGGGTTGGTCATTGGGTCAAAAATTATCCATTTCGACCAAAGTTCACTTTTTGGTCAAAAGTTGACTCTATCAGATCGATCAGTGGTCATTTGGTCGAAAATTGATTATTTTGACCAAAATCGGCTTTTTGGTCAAAAGTTGGTCTATTGGGTCTATGGGTTTGTCATTGGATCAAGGATTGACCATTTTGACTAAAGTTGGCTATTTGGTTAGAGATTGACTTATTGGGTCAATAATTGGTCATTAATTCAAAAAATTTTTATTTTGACCGAAATTGACTTTTTGGATAAATGTTTACTTATTAGGCCAATGAGTTGGTCATTGGGTTAAGGATTGACCAAAGTTGACTTTTTGGTCAAAAGATGACCTATTGGGTCAATGGGTTAGGCATTAGGTCAAAGATTAACCATCTTGACCGAAGTTAACTTCTTGTTTAGAGATTGGTTTACTCGGTAAAAAATTAATCATTATGCTAAAAATTGACTATTTTAATCAAAATTGACTTTTTGGTCAAAGTTGACATATTGGGTCAATGGGTTGGTCATTGGGTCAATGATTGACAATTTTGACCAAAGTTGTCTTTTGGTCAAAATTTGACCTATTTAGGTCAATGAGGCGGTCAGTAGATGAAAAATTGACATTTTTTAGCAAAATTTGTTTTTTGGTCAAAAGTTGACCTATTGGGTCAATAGGTTGGTCATTGGGTGAAGGATTAACTATTTTGGCCAATGTTGACTTTTTAGTCAAAAGTTAACAAATTTGGTCAATAGGTTGGTCATTGGATGAAGGATTGACCATTTTTACCAAAGTTGACATTTAGGTCATTGTGTCGAAATCGACTCATTTTGACTCAATTTAACTTTTTGGTCAAAAGTTGATCTTTTGTGTCAATTAGGTGGTCATTAAGTCAAAAATTGCTAATTTTGACAAAAACTAACTTTTTTGTTCAAAAGTTGACCTATTGGGTCAATAATTGGCAATTATGTAAAAAATTTACTATTTTGACCAAAATTGACTTTTTGGATAAATGTCGATCTATTGGGTCTGTGGGTTGGTTATTGGGTCAAGGATTTACCATTTTCACCAAAGTTATCTTTTTGTTCAAAGGTTGACATGTTGGGTCAATGGGTTTGTCATTGGGTCATGGATTGATAATTATGACCAAAGTTGTATTTTTAGTCAAAGATTTACTTATTGGGTCAATAATTGGTCATTAGGTCAAAAATTATCTATTTTGACCTAAAAATTTGACTTTTCGGTCAAAATTTGACCAATTTAGTCAATGGGTTGATCATTGGGTCAAAAATTAACCATTTTGACCAAAGTTGACTTTTTGGTCAAAAGTTGACATATTAGGTCAATGAGTGGTCATTAGGTCAAAAATTGACTATTTTGACCAAAATTGACTTTTTGATCAAAATTTAACTTATTGGTCATGGGTTTGTCATTGGGTCAATCATTGATCATTTTTTCCAAAGTTGACTTTTTGGTTAGAGATTGAATTATTGGGTCAATAATTGGCCATTAATTCAAAAAATTGACTATTTTGGTCATTAGGTCAAAAATTAATTATTTTGACCAAAATTAAATTTTTGGTCAGAAGTTGAGTCATTGGGTTAACGGGGAGGTCATTATGTCAGAAGTTGACCATTTTAACTAAAATTAACTTTTTTTGGTCAAAAGTTGACCGATTTTGGTCAAAAGTTGACTTATCATTTGACCAAAGTTGACTTTTTGGTCAAAAGTTGACTTATTGGGTCAATTGGTGGTCATTCAGTCAAAAATTGACTATTTTGACCAAAATTGACTATTTTGACCAAAATTGACTATTTGGTCAAAAGTTGACCTATTGGGTCAATGGGTTTGTCATTGGGTTAAGGATTGAATATTTTGACCAAAGTTGACTTTTTGGTCAGAGATTAACTTATTGAGTGACTAATTGGTCATTAGATTAAAAATTAACTATTTTAACCAAATTTTACATTTTGGTCAAAAACCGATTTATTGGGTCAATGGGTTGGTCTTTGGGTCAATGGGGTGGTCATTGGGTCAGAAATTGGCCATTTTGACCAAAGATTACTTTTTGGGCAAAAGTTGACATATTTTGACCAAAATTGAATTTTTGGTGAAAAGTTACCTGTTTGGGTCAACGGGGTGGTCATTGGGTCAGATAATGACTATTTTGACCAAAGTTGACTTTTGGTCAAAAGTTGACCTATTTGGTCAATGAGTTGGTAATTGGGTCAAGAATTGACCATTTTGATCAAAGATGACTTTTTGGTCAAAAGTAGACCTATTGGGTCAATGGGTTGGTAATTGGGTTAAAAATTAACCATTTTAACCAAATTGGACTTTTTGGTTAAAAGTTGACCTATTTGGTCAATGTGTTGATAATTGGGTCAAGAATTAACTATTTTGACCGAAGATGACTTTTTGGTCAAAAAGTTGATCTATTGAGTCAGAGGGTTGGTTATTGTGTCAAAAATTAACCATTTTGACTAAAGTTGACTTTTTGTTCAAAAGTTGACCTATTGGGTCAAAGGGTGGTCATTAGGTCAAAAAATGACTATTTTGACAAAAATTGACTTTTTGGTCAAAAGTTGACCTATTTGGTTAACGAGTTTGTCATTGGGTCAAGGATTGACCATTTTGACCAAAGTTGACTTTTTTGTCAGAGATCGACTATTGGGTCAATAATTGGTCATTAATTCAAAAATAGACTATTTTGACCAAAATTGACTTTTTGGTCAAAAGTTGACCTATTGACTTGTAAAAGAAAAATTCCTCGCTCCTTTTTTCTGTGGATTTCAGTAGAGGCAATAAAAGAGTGATGGAGTGTTGATGGAGAGTATATCGCCGCGAAGCTGAGGTCCCAAGTATGCAGTAATAACTTCCTCCATGCAAGACGCTGGAGAGCATGTAATGGTTCGAGCGCGCTCCAGGTACATGCAGGTATGGAACCGAACCTGAACTTAAAACATACATATAATGTTTGTATATATATGTAAGTTATATATATATATATATATATATATATATATATATATATATATATATATATATATGTGTGTGTGTGTGTGTGTAAGCATGTGCAATTAGGAGGAAATTAAACAACAAATGGCCAACGACAAAAGAGTTTGCATAGTCTTTTGATAGCAAAATAAAACATGTCACACATAAACTGGAAGGAATAGAAACCATGACATATAAAAATTGCTTCATATAAGGATTGCTGCATCTATTTATATATATATATAAAGCTATATATATAAATATATTGAATATAAAGTTGTATAGATAAATATATATAAGTTTATATACCATAACTATATATATAGAATTCATATATATATATATAAATTTATATATATATTTTTTGACATATGTATATCTATATATAGTTATGAAAAAATTTATACATTCATATCTAAAAATATTTATTTATGTATATATAACAAAGGGGTAGTACCAGTTACTGCTCAAATAAAGAATAAGAAGATCAAGAGAATCAAAGAATTGGTATATCCACGTTATCTCCATTAAGAAAATCGATAGGTCCGTGGGCAGGTTAGTACCCACCAAAATCTGAGCGCTTAATGAACTGAGATTGGCCAACCAATTAGCTAGTCTATTTCCTTCCCTGTAGATAAAATTTCAACTGACCAAGATATGAGAAATGATGTATTTAATGCGATTTATATATTATATAATATCCCACGGTATCGATATATTATTAGTTAAAGCAAGAAATAAACTGGACGAATCCACCTAAAAAATAACTCAATGCCAATTGAAACGCACCGTAATAGAGACCGTCAACATTAAGGCATGAGCTTCGGACTGCAATGGAGTGTCCGCAATACAAGGGGAGGGGAAAGAAGAGCATGTATTTTTTTTCTGAATTACGAGAAACTCCACTAACCCCCACACGGGACGATCTCCAACTCCCATCGACATTAAATTTAACCCAACCAGTATTGGGTGGCCTCCATCTTACCAAAATAGGGAAATGCAGAGAGGTAACTGTCTCATGAACACTGTGGTCAAAATGTGCAATACCCGAGAAGAAACTAGCCTTCATATTATTTAGCTTATAAACCTTGTTAACATAGGCTAAAATGTTGGAGAAAATAGTATCAGAAGAAACCAAAGTGCATTTGTAATGAATGGCATTTCGAGCCATCCATAAAAACCAGCAAATAATAAAGGGATAGATGGTAAAAAAATGATTAGGCCGGCGATCGAAAGCCCATAAGTGAATAAAATCCTTACCCGGACGGACATAAGTGCTAAACTAACGACCCTCTTTCATCCAAATAAAATGAGAGAAAGGACAAGTAATAAAAATGTGACGTAAAGAATCTTCCTCCATCTTACAAAAACAACATCTAGAAGCTAACCGAAGTCCTTTCAACTTAAGAATAACATCGCAAGGCAAAACCTTATGAAAAATTCTTCAGGTTAAAAAAGACATAGAAGGGGTTAAAGCATGTGACCAAAATGCTCTTACCCCAAAAGGTTGGCTGAAAATGATGTAAATGATAGTAAATCATCTTTGAGATAGTCCTATTTGATGCAAATTTCGTTATAGGATAGTCAATCTTAGTCGAGTCAAAAGGGATGGTAGATATAAAGCTAGCATTATCAACCCCAACAAGTTGATGCAAAAGCAGGATATTCCAAGTGTGATCCCGCCAAACATCGGACACAAGAAGATCGTCGTTAGCATCCGATCCAGGAATAAAATGAACCGGAGACCAAGTATCATGCTAAGACGATATGTTACCATTGCCCAAGTCCCAGTAAATAAGGTTTTTAGCCCAATCCCTGCAAGATAAGATTTACTTCCACATTCTAGAATCACCCTTCCTTCAGACAACGAGAGAAGGGAGAAGATTCCTGCAATATTTATCATGCACAAAGGAAGACCATAACGAATCATGCTTACAAAAATTAAGCCAATATTTGAATAAATTAATCTCAGAAATGTGGTGAAGTTGTTTGAATTCCAAACCACCGGCAGTGGTAGGTTGACATACTTTCTTCCAAGAGCACCACTTTTTACCAGAGTACATACCCGCCCAAAAACATTTATTAAAGCATCTCTCAATAATTTTTTGAGTGGTAATCTTAACTGGCAGGACTTGTAAACCATAGAGCACCAGGGACTGAAGGATACTCTTAAGGACAATAATACGAGCACCAAGGATAAGAACTTATTTTTCCAATCAAGAATGCGGTTCATAATTTTTTTAACAACCTTATCAAATTGAGTTTGTCTTATCCTACCCTTAAGCAAATGAACTCCCAAATACTTTAAGGGAAGGGTGGAAATAGCAAACCCAGTGTAGAGAGTAGCCCAGGAGGATTTTCTACCATCGACAGAGTTCCCAAAATATAAATGACTCTTGGTAGCGTTGAAATTAACCTGGAAAAAGCTTGAAAGTCCTCCAAAAATTGGAAAATTTTCTTAATAGAAACCTTAG
>CM040430.1:34441509-34456509 GCA_022702705.1 Papilionanthe hookeriana x Papilionanthe teres | reverse complement strand
GTATTATTTTTTTTATTTTAAATATTTTAAGTATAGTATATTATCTATAAATATAATTTTATCATAAAAATATTTAATAGTTAAATAAATTATAAATAATTAAATTTATATTTGTATATATAAATATATATGTATATATATATATATATATATATATATATATATATATATATATATATATATATATATAATATTATTTTTTTATTTTAAATATTTTAAGTATAGTATATTTTTTATAAATATAATTTAATTAGAAAAATATTTAATAATTATGAAAATTATAAATAAAAATATATTTGTAGAGGTACATAAATATATATTTATATATATTAAAAAATTTATTTAATATTATTTTTTTATTTTAAATATTTTAAGTACAATGAAATTTTTTATAATTATAATTTAATTATGAAAATATTTAATAATTAAAAAAATTATATATAAAAATATATATAGAGATACATAAATATATATTTATATATATATAAAAAAATTTATTTAGCATTATTTTTTATTTTAAATATTTTAAGTATAATACATTATTAATAAATATAATTTAATTATTAATTTATTTAATACTTAAAAAAAGAATAAATATATAAATATATATATATATATATATATATATATATATATATATATATATATATATGTATAACTGATTTTTATATATTTATAGATTTATTTATTTAATAGTTTTTTTTATTTAATTTTTAAAATAAAAATATTTAATAGTTATTATATAATTTAAGTGTTTTGGTGTTTTGGATGAAATATTTAATAGTTATTTTATATTTAATTATAATTTAATAGTTATATACATTATTAATAAATATAATTTAAGTATCTTCCTCATTTTTAATTTTATTTTATTTATTTTAAATATTTTAAGTATAGTTTATTATTTAAAAATATAATTTAATCATAAAAATATTTAATAGTTAAATAAATTATAAATAAATAAATTTATATCTGTATATATAAATATATATATATATTATATATATTTAAATAATAAAATATAATATTATTTTTTTTATTATATAGTATTATTTTAAGGCTCTGTTTGGGACAGCTTATTTGAACGGTGGCGTTTTCAAAAACGCGACCTTAGTGTTTGTTTTTCGTGTTCATGAGGCGTTGGCGAGATCGTGATTTCCTTTTTTTCATTACAAGCTGATCGGGGCCAATACCCCACGATCCAGCATTCCGGGGACTCGAAAATTATTTTGACACCGCTGCCCTTGCCCTTTGCCCTCGCCCTTTGCCCTTGCGCTCGCAAAGACCCCGCGACAAGGTGATCCCGTTGGCTGCTGCGATCGGAGGAGAAGACGATCCCATAGGCGATCTTGTAGGCGAGCTGCGATCGGAGGAAGACGATCCCGTAGCCGATCCATACCGTCCCGAAGACGATCCCGTAGCCAATCCTGTAGGCGAGCTACAGATCGGAGGAAGTTTTTGGTAGTTTAAATTTCCTTCTCCTGCTGTTTTGTTTTTTTGATTGATGAAGAAGGAGCAGCAACAGATGACTGTTTCTTTCCTTGCTTACGGAACTCTCCATCCATAACAGCCGAAATATGGCTGCAGGGGCTAGCAGGGTGTTTAGAGATGAATTGGGAGGCTGTATTTGTTATTCTGCTTCTTCTATGTAGGTAGATTCTCTTATGGAGTTAAAAGTACGGGATTTTTGTAAAGTATGAAGGATTCAATTAATTGTTCCCTTTGATTGCACAGATTTTCTTTTGTTATCATGCTATGCATAACTAATACTTTATTTCTCCACCTTTTATGAGGATTTCTTTTCTTCAATTATTATGTTTTGGATTACAAATTGAGTGTATGAATTGGGAAGGTTTACATACATAACACCTAATCTTCTTCATATTTACAAATTGAGTGTATGAATTACTAAACACCAAAACTTTTTATATCCCTGTTTATATCCATGTTTAGAAAAATGAGGAAGATACTTCCAGTTACTTTCTTTATCTCTGCTGCCACAAATTTAAATATGATAGTTAATTTGAGTGAATGAAAGAATATATGCCTTCAAATTTTAGTAGCCAACGTTGCTTCTTGATGTGTTTTTTTTTTGGATGCTTGGTTTGAGAGATTGAGAAGCTTACTCATATGATTGGTGAAGCTTGAGGTGTGTTATTGCAATTGGAGTTATGCAAAACTATAAAAAGATAACCACTTAATTTTTTCCTGAACAAATCAAGTTGATGGTGATCAATTTCAATTAAATTTATTTACGACTTATGTTTTCATTTCATTTTCATTTATTCAATCAATTAATTAAAACCAACCAGGGCCAAAAAGTTAATATTATTTTAATTGGATATAAATGTATAAGTACATATAATATTATTTTAAAAATATCATACAAATTTTTCTTTAATTTTGTTGAGAAAAATAATAAATTCTGCTGCACATATTATTTAATTAATTAAAAAAAATTTACAAAAAAGTTGTTTACAAAACACACTAACCAAACAACTAAACAACTTATTCAAAACAGGGCCAGAATGATCAATTTTCAAGAATCAGCTATTTTTCATAAGCCCAAACCAAACAGATCTGACAAACTTATCCAGTATCACTCGATCATCGTAGATTATCGAATAATCGCTTATCAGATATGTTCGGATAACTGCAACCGCCCCAAACAATACTTAAGTATAGTATATTATTTTTAAATATAATTTAATTATAAAAATATTTAATAGTTAACAAAATTATAAATAACTATATATATATATATATATATATATATATATATATATATATATTTATTTATTTATTTATATATATGTAAATTTATTTAATATTATTTTTTAATTTTAAATATTTTAAGTATAATATATTATTTATAAATATAATTTAATTATAAAAATATTCAATAGTTAAATAAAGTACAAATAAATTTATATAAATGTGTGAGTGTGTATATATATATATATATATATATATATATATATATATATAAATTTATATAAAATTATTTTTTTATTTTAAATGTTTTAAGTATTGTTTATTATTTATAAATATAATTTAATTATAAAAATATTTAATAATTTAGTAAATTATAAATAAAAATATATAAAGGTATATATAAATATATATATCTATATATATAATATTATTTTTTATTTTATATTTTTTAAGTATAAGTATATTATTTAAAAAAATAATTTAATTATAAAAAATTTAATAGTTAAATAAATTATAAATAAATAAATATATATATATATATATATATATATATATATATATATATATATAGGTATATATAAAGATATATACTTATATAATTTTATTTACTATTATTTTTTTATTTTTAATATTTTAAGAAAAGTATATTATTTATAAAAATAATTTTATTTTAAAAATATTTAATAATTAAATAAATTATAAATAAGAATATATATATAGGTATATGTAAATATATATATATATATATATATATATATATATATATATATATTTATACAATATTATTTTTTTCTTTTAAATATTTTGATTATAGTATATTCCTTATAAATATAATTTATTTATAAAAAAATTTAATAGTTAAATAAATTATAAATAAAAATATATAAATAGGTATATGTGAATATATACTTATATATATATTTATATAAAAATTTATTTTATATTATTTTTTTATTTTAAGTATTTTAAGTATAATGTATTATTTATAAATATAATTTAATTATAAAAATATTTTATAGCTAAAAAATTGAAAATAAATATTTTTTTATTTTAAATATTTTAATTATAGTATATATATATATATATATATATATATATATATATATATATATATATATATATATATATATATATATATAGAAAATTATTTTTTTATTTTAAATATTTTAAGTATAGTGTATTATTTATAAATATAATTTAATTTAAAAAGTAATTAATAATTAAATAAATTATAAATAAAAAAATTTTAAATATTTATTTTAAATTTTAAATTTTTTTATTTTAAATATTTTTAAGTATAGTAAGTTATTTATAAATATTTTTTAATTATAAAAATATTTAATAGTTAGAAAAATTATATATATATATATATATATATATATATATATATATATATATAATCATGCAAAGAAAAACTTATTATCGCACTCACCGTAGTGTTGTTTGGGCATACTACGTGACAGGTGCTTCAAACTTCATACACCCCCAGAGAGCTCCAGCCCATGTCGGATCGATTCTACTCGAGAAAAGGCTTTTGAGGTGGGAACTACTCGCTAGATCCTCATCCCCCCACGTAGACATGCCCACTCCACCTAAAGTGGGACCTCCTCCCACTCAAGTGTATATTCCTACTTATCTTAATCCCAATCACCCACCCAAAACCAATTTAATTTTATCTATCCAAAACCCCACCCCACTTGTCATTTTGTCTACCTCTCCCCCTCTAACCTTTCTTCCCCCTTCCCCCTTCAAACTAAGAGATGTTTCTGATTCTATGGAGGAGGAATGAGAAATTTACTCCTCTAAGAAGAAGAAGAAAAATAGATCTGAACTCAAGAAACTTGCTGAAACTTCCAATTTCAAGCCTAGAGAGTTTTCGCCCCAACCCCCTCCCCTCACTAGAGGGAGAACTAGATCCAACTCTCATAAATCACTTTCCCCTCCCCCTCCTCCAATCTCAAATGATAAACCTCCTTTGCTGGAACCTTAGAGGGGTGGCTTGTCCACACTCTCTATGAAGACTCAAAAATATTAATAAGAAACACACCCCTTAGTGTATTGTGCTTTTGGAACCTATGGTTCATATAAACTCTACTAAAATCCTCAAAAATTTCCCTCGTTTCACTTTCTATGCTAACATCGTAACAAAATCTGGATCCTATGCAGAGCCGAGGTCAATCGGTCTATTCTCATCGATCACCACCAATTTACTCACCTCTCATTACACTTTGTTGGACACAAAATCGTGCTACTTTTATTTATGCGGATGTAGAAAATAAGATAGAATCAATCTCTCGGGATCACTTACACCTTATCGACAGTTCTATTGATCTCCCTTAGCTAGTGGGGGGAGATTTCAATTGCATCGCCACTTCTGCTGAAAAATTGGGGGGTAGGACCTCCACCCTTCGCACTATGAACTTTTTCAATGATAATATCCAGACTGTAGGTTTGTTTGATCTTGGTTTTAAGGGCCAACCTTTCACCTGGAGGAGAAGCAAGATTTGGGAAAGGTCGAATAGATTCTTGGTAAAATGAAGCTTGGCACTCCCGGCTTCTACATTCCTCTATCACCCACCTCCCCCTCCTTTGTTCTGACCACCGACCCATCATCCTTTCTATTTCTGCTCCCCACAAAATTTCTCCTGTCCTCCCTTCAGATACCAAAATTTCTGGTCGACCCATCCAAACTTTGTTACTCTCATCTAATCACTGTGGCAAGGGGAGACTCACTCTGACCCTTGGATTAAGTTGGGGCTACTTCATCTTAAAATCTGTAAAGCTCTAAATAAATGGGGGTGGAGAGAGTTTGGAAATGGTTTTTCTGCAGTAAATGAAGCTGAAGAGGAGGTGAATAGATTGGAGCAGCTGGCCTTGAGGGGGGAGGCCACTGACCTTCTTTTAGCTGCTCAAACTAAACTTTCTAATTCTATTGACATTCAAGACATGTTCCTAAAATAGAAAGCTTCTATCAAAAGTTTTGCAGAGGGGGACAACAATACACAATTTTTTCATGCCTACATCAGATATAGAAGAAGCTGCAACATCATTCACAGCATAAAGGATGAGGATGGGGTTTGGCTGAAGAATAATTTGGAGATTGGAAGGAGTGCTATCAGGTATTTTCATAACTCGATATCCCAACCCTCGCCTGGTAGGGTTCGCATCACCCCCACTAACTTACAGGACCATTTCCATTATATCAATTCATTATCCCTCACTGAACCTCCCACTGAAGCTAAAATCTGGCAAGCCCTCTGCAGCATTGACAGCTCTAAATCGGCTGGACTTGATGGTTTCTCTGCTGATTTCTACAAAAAAATCCTGGACTGTTATTAAATCTAAGGTTATTGCTGCAATTATTAGTTTTTTCCATGAAAAGGATATGTCTTATTTCATTCGCTCTTGCAATATTGTCCTTATTCCAAAGAACACTGAACTGAGTAGTTGGGATCAATTCGACCCATCAGCCTTACCTCGCTATAAGCAAGAGAATTAGCAAAATCCTTATCATAAGGATTCAGCCTCATTTAAATAAAATTATCAATCTCAATCAATCAGCATTCATTAAAGGTAGGCCATTTCTGATAATGTGCTGTTAGCCCAAGAATTGCTCCTGGATCTAAACAAGCAGTGTAGAGGGGGTAATCTAATCTATAAATTGGACATCAGGAAGGCTTATGATACTATCAGCTGGGATTTCATTTTAGAGGTGCTGTCAACTAGGGGTTTCAATGAAATTTTTTGTAATTTGATTCAAAGATGGATCATCAATAATTTCCACTCCCTCCTTATAAACGGTTCCAGTCGGGGGCCTTTTTCTGCTGCCAGGGGCCTTAAGCAGGGGGACCCCCTTTCCTCCACTCTCTTTATTCTTGCCATGGACACTTCTCCTCAATTCTTAATCATTTGCAAAATAATCATCAGCAGGTTAGATATCATCACAGATCCAACATTCCTATTTCTCATCTAATATATGCAGATGATGTCATGATTTTCTCCAATGCTTCTAAAAGGGTTGTGACCTACATTTATAAGTGCCTCCAGATTTTTCAAGAATAGTCTGGCCTTAGTTTTAATAAAGCTAAGTGTCAAATTTTATTCTCTAAGAAGGTGTCTCGAGACACTAAACAATGGGCTCTCAATCACACTAGCTTTTCCAAAGACAGCCTTACCTATCAAATATTTGGGGGTTCAGCTCAACATTGGCAGACAAAGCGTACCCATTTCGATGATACACATAACAAGATCTCGCACTTATCTCTCTAACTGGACCCACATTTATTTATCATCTGGGGGATAATTTAACATACTTAAAAGCATCCTTACTACCCTCCCTAACTATCTTATGCAGATGACCACCATGAAAAAGAGCACCCAAGTACAATTAGAAAGGGCTTTTAACCACTTTCTCTGGGCTGGTAAAAGGAAGCAGATACATTGGGCATCCTAGCAGAAAATGGCTAAGCCTCGAATAGAGTCGGTGATCCGGGTTTTAAAGGCTTAAACTAAATGATTCAAGTGAACCATTGCAAGCTATGGATCAATTTTAGAGCCCATGACTCCCCTTGGGCTAATTTCCTGATGGGAAAATACTGTAAGCATACCCACCCTTCCTTGGTTACCCTTAAATTAAGAGACTCCAAAATTTAGAAAATATCACAAATGAAGAATTATTTTTCAACAAAAAAGCCGCAACTAATCCGGTTTCTTCATGGTGATGTGAAATCGAGATTTTTTCATGTTGTTCTTAAATATAAAAGATCTATTAATGCCATTCTCCAAATTAGAACAACTAATAATATGGTTGTACAATTCTAAGGACATTACTCGAAAAATGCTATTACTCTTAATTTGCTTGCTTTTCAACCTACAAATTTCGCTTCTTTTTTCATCTTCATTGTTGCCCTCTACTTCCGAATACCGATCAATCAAATGCTTTAGTAGTTTTTCCCGATAATCATGAAATATACACCGCACTTCAATCCAGCGGACAAGAATACAATGGGACCTCGATGGGTCTACATCGCATTGCTTTAAAGAATTTTGCGCATTATCAATACTCGATGTTATTGCAAATGTTTAAAAGTTTCTTCCAAGGAGTATCCTTGCCTAAATATTTTGCTTCGGCCACTATTATACCGATTCCTAAAGATCGAATTAAAGCTTCGCAAGATTTTAGGCCTATTAGCCTAACCTCTACTTTTTCCAAGATCATTAGTAAAATTATCGTTAAGCAATTGGCCACTTTGCCGGAGGGATTGTCGGCATATATTTTAGGTTGTAAAATTTAATTTAGGTATATATATAAGCCTGGGAAGTAGCATTTGATTTTTGAAAATAATTTTAAGTTTGAAATTTTTAAGATATGAAATCAAACCGATCTCACATCCCAAATAAGCTTATATAAACGAGCACCGCACCACAAACCGTGTATCTATCCCGCGAGGAATAGTCACAATCGTTTCGACGATGGGGCTCGATTAAATAAACTAAAAGATTTGTGACATCCGTTTGGTCTGGCGAACCAATTTTATAAGCCGACAGTTCCCTCGCTAATATAAAAAAGAATTAATAAAGGGTTTATATTACCCGGGTTCTTAAAGTTCTCTATAAGGGCAAGCCCCTATAGTTAATTACATCCTAAATGATCTGAATCATTTAAGAAAACTCGATAATAATCAGTGGTTTTGCTTTCAAGAATTTCAAAGTTTAAGGTTTTCAAACAATTAGATTTTTGGAAATTTCAATCGGAAACGGATCAAATTCTGAGCAAGCTTATTTCGTGAGTCCAGAAGAGAAGTAGGAGCCGTGAGATCCAAGAAGAATTCGGCAACTTCCCAAACTATCCTATTGTTTGGCTTCGATTTGGGAGTTTATTTAATGTTTCATCCCGCTCTGCTTTAATTAATTAGACTTCTATATTTGTATGACACAATCATACAAACAACCCCTCAAGACGTGTGTGGGTTTATGTCAGATCAAACAACTACCTCGAAATCCTAAGACCGGTTAGGCTTAATCTCATTAATAACTATGCAAATACCTAACAAAAAGTCGAGGATTTATGTTGCACTAGGCAAACCACCTCAAGCCCTACGACTTCATATTTAATTTCTAAGTATGGTTTTGGCTTCCCGATGTAGACCCGAGTTTTACCGACGACGATGGCCGTGCCGCCCACTATGCTCCAAGCTCCTTGTTGTTGCGTAGGTTTAGTTTTAGAAATCATAAATCAGGAGATGAGAGAAGTGTTATAATTTATTCAACTATTAAATATTTTTATAATTAAATTATATTTATAAATAATACACTATACTTAAAGTATTAAAAAAAATATTATTAAATATATATATATATATATATATATATATAAATATATAAATATATATGTATATATATATATATATATATATATATATATAATTTTTTTAACAATTAAATATTTTTATAATTAAATTATATTTAAAATAATATACTATACTTAAAAAATTTAAAATAAAAAAAATAATATTATATATATATATATATATATATAAATATAAATATATATATATATATATATATAGATATATATATATTTTTGTATATACATATATATATTAAATATTTTTATAATTAAATTATATTTATAAATAATACACTATACTTAAAGTATTAAAAAAATATTATTAAATAAATATATAAATATATATATAAAAATATATAAATATATATATGTATATATATATATATATATATAATTTTTTTAACAATTAAATATTTTTATAATTAAATTATATTTAAAATAATATACTATACTTAAAAAATTTAAAATAAAAAAATAATATTATATATATATATATATATATATATATATATATAATTTTTTTAACTATTAAATAATTTTATAATTAAATTAAACTTATTAATAATATATTATACATAAAATATTTAAAATAAAAAAATAGTATTAAATAAATTTTATTATTATATATAAATATATATTTATGTACCTCTATATATATTTATTTATTAATAACTTTTCTTAATTATTAAATATTTTTATAAATAAATTATATTTATAAATAATATACTATACTTAAAATATTTAAAATAAAAAAATAATATTAAATAATTTTTTTATATATATAAATATATATTAAGGTACCTCAATATATATATTTTTATTTATAATTTTTTTTAATTATTAAAGATTTTTAAAATTAAATTATATTCATAAATAATATTCTATACCTAAAATATATAAAATAAAAAAATAATATTATATATATATATATATATATATATATATATATATATTATATATACATATATATATATATATATATATATATATATATATATATGTATGTATGTATAAATATTTATTTATATAGACATATATATGTATGTTTGTATAAATATTTATTTATATATACATATATATGCATGTATGTATAAATATTTATATATATATATATATATATATATATATATATATATATATATATATATATATATATATATTTATTTATTTATTTTTTATTTAACTATTAAATATTTTTAAAATTAAATTATATTCATAAATAATATTCTATACCTAAAATATATAAAATAAAAAAATAATATTATATATATATATATATATATATATATATATTTATATATACATATATATATATATATATATATATATGTATGTATGTATAAATATTTATTTATATATACATATATATGTATGTTTGTATAAATATTTATTTATATATACATATATATGCATGTATGTATAAATATTTATATATATATATATATATATATGTATGTATGTATGTATAAAAAACGATGGTTAGGTTTGGTGGAGGAGGCGCAGGAGGCGTTTTAGGCGGCGGCATTCTAGGTTTCGGCCAAGGATGACCTTCTTCAAGCTCTTCGGCTGGTGACTTCTTCCCTTATCTTCTATTTTGTTTCTTCTGCTGAGGTTTGGATTTTCGATTTTCCTTTATTTCTGGATTTCGCTGTTTTCGGCTTCCATAGGTTGGTTTTAGGATTTCGGGATTTCACACTTATCTCACTGATCTTGGCTTATGTCACAGATTTCGGGATTTCTGATTTTTAGGATTGCGATTTTTGGGTTTGTATCTATTTCTTGTGGTTTTATTAGATCTATTTTGATTCCTCTGCTGCGGTTTGGATTTTCGTTTTCCCTTTAATCTGAATTTCGCTGATTTCGGCTTCCATAGATTTGGTTTTAGGATCTAGGGATTTCACACAGATCTCACAGATCTTGGCTTCTCTCACAGATTTCGGGATTTCTGGTTTTTAGGATTGCGCTTTTTAGGTTTGGTTCTATTTCTTGTGGTTTTATTTGGTTTTGGTTCGATTTTGACTTTTCAATTTTTATTGTTGTGTCATTAGTTCCAGTTGTTGTGTTATTGTGGGGGATGGCGTTGTCGTATGCGGCGGCCGTCACTGGAGGTTCTACCTCTGGAGGCGGCAATCGATCTTGTTATTTTCCACAAGCTTTCCATGATGCACTTGAGGTGGGAGGGGGCTTCACTTACATTAAAAAGCTTGGAAAGAAGAACGGTAAGCCAGCTTTGTTTCTTACTGAGGCTGAAACTAATTCTCTTGCTTTATCATGTCGTTATTATCTTGTGGGGAAGTTTTCTTATGGAAATCCTAAACTTGATTCGATCCGTAAACATTTTGATTCTCTTAAACTGTCTAGTAATTGGAAGGTTGGTCGTTTAGACGGGCGCCACACCCTCATTCAGCTTTCGAATGATACTGATTATACTAGAATCTTCGCTCTCAAAGTTCTCAAAATTGAAAATCGTTTTATGAAATTATTAAAGTGGACGGTTGATTTTGATCCGAAATCGGAATCCCCGATTATTCCAGTTGAGTTAAATTCCCGGTTTAAAAGCACATCTTTTTAATTATGAGATCGTGTACATGATTGCTTCGGCTTGTGGTAAACCCCTCGGGGTGGATAACCCTACTCTTGATACCTCTAATCCTCTCGAGGCCTCTCGTGCTCGTCGAACGGGATATTACCCAACCCCCGTCCGGATGAGATTTGGGTTGGCCCTCCTCATCAAGGCTATTGGCAAACGATTGTTATGGGGCCGCATCCCAAGTATTGCTCTCACTGTGGGATGTTCGGACATAGCAATACTGTTTGTTATAGATTACACCCACATTTGCGTACTTCTGTCGTTCAACGTCCTGTCTCTTCGCAAGATCCAATTGCTGTTGACCCACTGGCGATGGTAATGTTGACGTTACTCTTCATACCCCCATCCCGATTGAGGCCCAAGGCAACAAACTTGATCACATTGAACCTCATATTCCTCCCCTCATCGCGATTGCGCCCCAGGATACTGGTTTTGTTGACATCGAAACTCCTTTTCTTACCCTGGCTCCTGTTGAGGATGCCCATCCCTCTCCGGATCATTTGGGACATGGTGTCGCTTTGGAAATTCCACAGGGCAGTGGTAATGTTGACGTTATTATTCCTACCCCCATCCCGATTGTGGCCAAAGGCAACAAACTTGATCACATTGAACCTCATATTCCTCCCCTCATCCCGATTGCGGCCCAGGATACTGGTATTGTTGACATCGAAAATCCTATTATTACCCTGGCTCCTGTTGAGGATGCCCAATCCTCTCCAGTTCATTTGGGACTTGGTGTCGCTATGGAATTTTTGGACCCTACTCCTGTTGTGGAGAATTTTGGTCAGCAATCAGATATTGTTGTGACCCCTGAAATGGATCAACATAACGAGAAGAGTCTCAATGCCTGTGATTGTCCTCAGCCTGGGCCTAACCAGGGTGTTGGCATTTTATGTCGGCAGGTTAGCCTAGGGGGAGAGGTTGACTCTCACCATTTAGAGGAAGCTTCTAACCTCTTGGGACAGGAATGGCAGGTGCAGAAGGCACGTCGACGGAAGAAAAAAGGTAGTTATGAATTGGCTAATCTGGGGATAGGGCAAGGTCTTGACGTAGCAAATCATTATTATTCGGAAGGGGGAAGTAGACATACCCGGACTAGGTATTCTAGAAAGGGTTCTTTGTCTTTAAATGATTAATGTTTTGATATGGAATATCAGGGGAATCGCAGATCCTCATTCCCTTGGTAGATTGAAAATGTTTACGA
The DNA here is from genome assembly GCA_022702705.1 of Papilionanthe hookeriana x Papilionanthe teres. Classification (NCBI taxonomy): domain Eukaryota; kingdom Viridiplantae; phylum Streptophyta; class Magnoliopsida; order Asparagales; family Orchidaceae; genus Papilionanthe; species Papilionanthe hookeriana x Papilionanthe teres. The sequence continues at coordinate 34,443,651 of CM040430.1, read as the reverse complement.
GGATCCATAAGATTGCTATTTTTGCTATTTTGGAACCTTTGATTGCCTCTCCGGATCGCATCCTTTGTAAATTTAAGCAATTTACTTATTTCTGCAACTCTTCTAATAAAATTTGGGTCTTTTGGCGGAAGCATATTTCCATGGATATTGTCGTCAATGACAGACAATTCGTTCATTCCCATTTTTCTGTTGATGATTTCTCTGGTTGGTTAACCTTTGTGTATGCTAGCACCTTCACCAATGCGAGATATGATCTTTGGAACAAAATCAACACAATTGGTACCACGATCACTGGTAAATGGGTATTAGGTGGTGATTTCAATATGATTATGCATAACTCTGAAAAGAGGGGTGGCAATCGCCCCGACTCTTCTTTAATGTATAAATTTGGGGAAGCTATGACGGAAGTCTGGGTGTCCGATTTGGGGTATGTTGGTTCCAAATTTACTTGGAAAAGAGGTAAGCTTTTCGAACGTCTAGATAGGTGTTTCGCGAATCGGGAGTGGATCCTTTCTTATGGGTATACCTGTGTTCAACATCTTAGTAGTTCTGGGTCGGATCATAAACCTCTTCTGTTATCGTTTGATTATTTCAAACATAATGCTAAGTATCATTTCCAATTTTTAAATGTCTGAGCTAAGCATGATGGTTTTCTTAAAATTGTCGCGGATAATTGGAAGGTGTCTGAGGTTGGAAATGATTGGTTCCGACTCTGGAAACTTCATAAAAAAGTGGCTTCCGCGCTTAGGGCTTAGAATTGGGAGGTTTTTGGCGATGTTCATGCTAGGGTGACTAAGGCCGATCGTAGGGTGAGGGAGTTGCAGGCGTTGGATGAATCCTCTACGGATGTTGTTCCCCTATTACAAGACGCGCATAATGATTTGCTAGAAGCTTGCCTTTGGGAGGAAGAATTTCTTCAACAAAAGGCGAGGGAGGAGCAATTTTCTCAAGGGGATAGAAATACTAAGTATTTCCATGCTTGTATCAAAAGTCGCAGGGCCAGTAACACCATTGTTCGTATTCATGATGACAATGGGAATTGGATCACGGAGAATAAGGAGATTGGTGAAAGCGCTGTCAAGTACTTTACTGAATTATTCCGGGCTCGCGATACGTTTGATATCCCACAGGGTCATCTTTTTGATGATGTCAAGCATTTGACCGAGAGTTTAGATATCCGTGGCATTCCTACTGCTGAAGAGGTTTATAATGCTTTTCATGATATTAATTGTAATAAAGCCCCGGGTCCCGATGGTTTCACCTCTACTTTTTATACTAAATGTTGGACCATCATTAACAAAGAGGTTGTGGCTGCCATTCAAAGTTTTTTTCGCGGGGAAACCCCTGGGAGATATTTCTCTAGTGCCACCATTGTGCTTATCCCGAAGTCTAATCATAAGACTGCTTGGGATCATTTTCGCCCTATTTCACTTACCTCGGTTGTTTCTAAGGCTATAAGTAAAATTATTGTGAAACGTTTGCAACCTCACCTTCACCGTCTTATTTTGCATAATCAATCGGCCTTTATCCATGGTAGGGGGATCACGGATAATATCTTGTTGGCTCAAGAGATGATTTATGAGATTGATAAAAAGTGTAGGGGAGGGAATATGGTGACTAAATTGGATATTCGTAAAGCTTACGATTCTATGAGTTGGGATTTTATTTTGAGTGTTCTTAGAGCTAGGGGCTTTTCTACCTCCTTTTGTTTAATTATCTCCAACTGGCTCCATTGCAATCTTTATAGTATTCTCATTAATGGAGGTGTTCATGGTTTCTTCAGTGCGGGTCGGGGGATTAAGCAGGGCGACCCTCTTTCTCCCACTATTTTCATTTTAGTTTTTGATTATTTTTCCCGTCTCTTAAATGACCTCTTTGCCAGAATGCCAAATCTTCATTATGCTTCTAAATCTACGGTGATGGTCTCCCACTTATCATATGCGGATGATGTCATACTTTTTTCCAACGCTTCCAAAAACTCTATTAAGAAAATTTTCCTTTTTTTGGAGGAATTTCAAGCCATTTCTGGGTTACAATTCAATGCTCACAAATGTAATTTATATTTTGGAAACTCTGTTGATGTCAGGAGATCCTCCTAGGCTGCTCACTATACCGGGTTTGCTCTCTCCACTCTCCCTTTAA
>CM040430.1:34386509-34436509 GCA_022702705.1 Papilionanthe hookeriana x Papilionanthe teres | reverse complement strand
TAAGACCGGTTAGGGCTTAATTTGCATAACATGATTATGCAAATGTCTAACAAAGAGTCGAGGATTTATGTTGCACTGTGCAAACTACCTCGAAATCATATGGGTCGAGTTATTTAATTCTAAGGAAAGTTTTGCTGAAGTAGACTCGTGTTTTGCTGACGACGATGGTCGTGCTGCCCACTGTGCTCTAAGCTCCTTGTTGTTGCAGAGGTTTAGTTTTAAAAGTCATAAATCAAAGGTTGAGAGAAGTGTTTTGGTTTAAAGAAATCTTAAAATTTAAAAGTCTTTAATGTTTTATTAGGGAAATCTTAAAGTTGTTTATAACAACACTGGTTAAGATCCCACAGTTCCATCATTCAAGCACAGTTATTTTTATTGGATTCACTTAGTCCAGATGAATTTGCTAAACTCAACTGAAGGAGTTCCATACTTTCATTTAGACCTTGGGAAATCCCATTAGCAACACGTAGGTTACATCATCCGAGGTATTCCCGCTCATCCAACAAGACGTTTTAATTTAGTTATAGTTGTAGTTTTGTTGTTCTGTTTGTGATTAAATTTTGAGTTATTTTATATTTTGAATGTTGTGGTGGTGGATTTTATCTTGTAGTGATTTTTAATTTAGTTTTGGGTTTCAGTTCGGGGACTATCCTAAAGGATTTGGTTTTCATGTAACAATTTTATTTAGCACGCAAGAAAAGTAAAGCGCAGTGTAAAAAATGCAATAGAGTAAATTGCAATAACATAAAGGCGTACCTGGAGGATCCTCCCATCATTCCAAGCTACACTTTAAAATACATATTAAAGCATTTAAATATTTCAACAAGTACTTAGGTAAAAAAGGAAGGGTTTTGGTTGTCTACCAGAATCCTAATCCTATAGCTAGTCATTTTCTATGACGTCCAGGTTCTTGATTTTAGTTAAGGATGATTTTCTTCATCAAAGAACAATTAAGTTCAATTTTTCTTTAAAAACTACCCATCATATTGAAGAAGTGCTTAGAATAAATCCTAAGCATCTTTTCAATACCTCCTGGATAGTTTTGAGTCCAAGTGAACTTAAGTATATAAGTGAATTAATCATCCAAAGGTTTAGTCAAGCTTTGTTCCTCGCTCGGTGAACTAAGATGTTTGTTTATCCTATGAGTGAAGTGACATTTCACTTAATGCTTCATTTAATAGTTATAATAATTTAAGGCTTTCAAGGGAAAGTTAATTTGTTAAAGATTTTAATGATTTAAAGTTAAAGTTGATGATTTACTTTAATGTGATTTAATTATGAAATTTTAATCAATGATTTTAAGTTTGGAATGATGTTTGATTAATTTAAGTTAAACTTTTTATAAATGATATCAATATTTTATGTCAATTCAATTTTAGGTTTAACTTAGGTCAAAAGAGGTGCTCAAATTATTTATTAAATTTTGATGATTTGATTTGGATTAATTATATTAATAAATTTAATTATGTTTTTAAGGTAAGTTGTCTTAAAATTATTTAAAATTTGTAGTTTTAATTTAAGTTTGTTTTGAAATGATTTTAAATTAGTTTCAAATCTTATAATTTACTTTTTAATTATTTAACATTTTAGGTTTTAATCAATTATTAAATTATTTAATGGTTAAGAATTATTTACTTTTAATCATTTAATTATTAATTCTACTTATCCTCTTAGGTTTAAGAGTTAAATATTCTTAAGTGATTTATTTAGGGATTTTTAAATTAAAGAATCAATATCTTCTTAAGTTATATCCCCATTTCAATAATCCAATTTCAATTAATCTTCCAAAATTTAAATTATTTAATTAATTAAAGTTCCATTTTTGGTTCATTAAAGTGATTCATGGGTTCCTACCCTTTCGACTTCCCAAAGTTTCAATCATCCGAGAGAAAATTAAAATCTGATATTTTACCCCCATTTTGATTAAACCTAAAATTTTAATTAGGGGTTAAAATCTTTTAATTACCTTTATGCCCCTTTAAGCCTATTTATTTTATAACTCATTAAATTAAGCTTAAATGAACTTAAAATTTTTATACCACTTCACTCACATGTAAATTAAGACATTAGAGGAGAAAATGTGATTTTTCTGAATTTAATTTATTTATATAATTATTTTTAATGGAAAATAAGGGTTTTCAAAGAAAATTCACCAACATGACCAAGGTAAAGTTTCTGTTCTTAAAAAAATTATGGGATGTTCCTAATGACCAGAGGACCACTTGGACCAATTTAGGTGATTTTTCAAATTATATTTTATTTATTATAATTGTTTTAAGTTTTGGAGTGTTAATTAATTATAAAAAAATAAAGATTGAAAATTAAGTTTTCTATTTTTCATAAATCTCTCTGACCTCAAGGAGTTTAGAGAAACAAATTTTATAATTTTATAATTTTTCTTTGATTTATTAGAATTAAATTAGTGAAAAGGTTGAAAAAAATCCATTTTTAATATTAAAAATTGTCTTAAGCATTTAAAATTCAATATCTTTACTTTGAGAGTTGCAAAAAATATTTGGTTTGTTCCTAAGTGATTAGGGGACCAAATATGACATTTTTATGATTTTTATTATTGTTGTGATTTTTATTATTTTTTAATTATTAAAAATATTAAAATATGCTTAAAATGAAAGTTTTTAGAAAATTTCAATTTTATTTTTCTTGGACTCCTCTAATATCAGAGAAGTCCCAAAATCAATTTGGTGAATTTTTGAAATGTATTTTTGAAGCTATGAATTTTTAAAGTTTAATTTTGATTATGTGGTTTAATTAATCCATTTAGTGGGGTTAAATATTTCCAATTGACTTCAAATTTTTATGTGAGGTTCCCCTAATCCTAAAGATTAGTGGAGAATTATTTTCAAGTCATTTTAATCTGTGATTAACTCTAATTAATTAAAGTTCAATTTAGAGTGATTAGGCAAATTAGGATTATTTTTAAGGAATTTATTCAAATCATAATTTTTCTAGGGTCCTCTCGATCCTAAGAAACTTCACCAAATTTTCCTAGAATTTTCTTAGCAACATGCTAATTTTTGAAATTAAAATGTTAAAAGCAATCACATAAACTTGAAAAATACATAATTTGCCATAGGGATGGCCTTTGACTTTGAACAATTCAAGGAATGTTCACCAAGTCGATGGCTTCAAAAGCCTTATGGTCTCATGCCATGGTGAAATGTTTACATGCATGGAGAATTAAAACATTGAAATCAGTAAATAATTAATTAAAAAAAATATTCATCAAATTAACTCAATTCTTTTTTCACATTATTCTCCTCTGTTCACTGAGCAAGAGGGTATTTTTCTTTTATTTTTGTAATTTTCTATGCAAAGATATGAATTTTTGAAGTTTATGGTATTTAATTAAATAAAAAATAACCTAATTTCCTACTTAAACCAGTCAGTGCCGCGTCAACCTCGGCAGCTCTGAAGCCCTACGTGTCGTGCTCCCATTCGATGCTGCCACCTGAGTCAGCAGTCACGTGACCCGTGGTCCCTCTCCGTCTTCTGGTCTGACTTGATCTCCGCCGTTCAACCGATACACAATCGATCGAACTGTTCCTCGTCATTGTCTATGACTGGTGCATCCCATAAGTTGTCGACCTTCTAACCCTAATATCTCTCTCATTTCTCAATGGATTTTTGAGTTCTTATGCTCTATGGATTCATCTTGAGAAGACGAACACATCCATACAGATAAACTTGCTATGAAATTGACTCAAATGAAATGAAGAATCACTGGAAGCTCTCTGGATGGAGGCGATCCATACCTTGGTTCTGAGAGGTGAAGCCTCAATCAGAGATGCTCGATACGTTCGTTGGAGTCCAAGGAGGCTAGGGATGAAGCCTGGAGCTGTGGTGAAATGCCTAGCCTTGACTTCCACCAGGCCCGATCACAAAGCATGGAGGCTGGAACAACTGGGTGGACTGGAGAGGGGGCTTTCACTGGGGAACTTCTTCTCTAACTCTGGTGAAGGTGTGGGAAGAGTTAATTTGGATTTGGTGAAGTTTCAGAGAGTGTCCTGTTTCTGGCCTGATTTTCAACTAAGAAATTGGGCTCGACTGGGGGATTCGTGAGCGATGAGAACAGATGGGGTTCTTCTTCTCTAGGCTGGGAGAAGCTCTAGGAATGGTTTGGTGAGGTTTTGTTGAGAAAAATTTTAACACCTGTCAACAACCTTCTCATGGCCGAGAAGATGAGTTTAAATGGTCAGGGCCATGGGCTGAGCTAGGGCTCAATTGGTGGGTGGATTCCACTGCTTAGGTGGAGGGCAGTGGAGCTCCAAAGTTTGATTTGGCTGAGGTGGCCAATTGGGTGAGTTTGGGTGAGTTTCACTTGGTGGTGGCTCTCGGTTTTGACCCCCTCCAGCGGCTAGGCCGGCCGGCAAGGACAAGGGAGCTGGCCATGGGTCAGGTCAACCAAGGAGTAGGGTTTAATGGTGATTAGCAGGCAAGGGGGGATTTTGGGGTAAGGCAAAAGAGGATTTATCCACTTAAGGGAAGAGATCCCTTAAAATGGGAACCCCTTGGTTCATGGCTCACTTAGCTTGGGCTAGGTGGATCTAGGGTGGTTCCTAGGGTTCACTTAGTGGCTGTGGATAGGTTGGTTTAGCCACATTTGGTTCAATTTGGTTTGGTTTGGTCATGGGTTCAAATTGGCTCACTTGGGTTTGGGTTGGTCTAACTTGAGTTTGGTTTTGATTTAGGTCCAAGTGTCTTGAGCAATTTTCTAGAAATGATTGCCGTGAAAAAAGTTCATGAAGACATCGAGAGGTTTTGGGTTCAATCGAAGGGTCAATTTAGTGGATTTTGGTATTTTGGGCAATTTAGTGCAGGTTAAATCAACTTGGGTCCAAGTTGGGTTAAGGTGGGGTTTAACCAATTGAAAGTTTCAAATGGTCTAGGGGAATGTATTTAAGAGTTCCCAACATCAATTGGGAAGAAATTTTGAGGTTTGGCTAATCAATTTGGTAGGTTTAGTGGCATGGGTTCACTTTAAGCTAAAATAAGGGTTTTGGATTCCAAATGGAATTGAACTCAAATATGAATCATATTGGACTTGGATTTGGTTTATATTGATAGTAATGATGTTTAAGTGAAGTTTAGAATTGAAATTGGGCAAAATTGAGGTCAAATGGGTTGGTTTGGTATGACATTGGGTCCATTTAGGTTAAAAATGGGTCAATTTGGGGATTTTGATAAAAGTGGGTTATTTTGGAAGAATTGGGCTATGGTGTAGTTGAACAAAATGAAATTGGGAATATTTTGGAATTTCTGGAATTTTCTGGGAATTTTTGGAATTTTGTGCCAAAAGGATATTTTAGGGTATCAAGAGGTTATTTGGAGGGTATTGGGGTATTTTGGTGGTTTTAAAAGGTTGGAATTGTTTTAAAATGATCTTTAGGATTTTTTAAGAATTTTGGGTAATTTTTGGGGAATTTCGGAAAATTTGGGGCAATTAGGTAATTTTAGGTAGGTTTGAAGGACCTAATGTCAAAACTAGGCATTTTGACAAAAGCTGAATTTTGATCATGATGAAGCTTAAAGTGAGCCATGGACCAAGAAATGTCCACCCTGAACATCTCATGGGTTATTCCCAACCCTCTTAGCTAAAGAGCTAGGGGTTTGGACTTAGCCACATGAGTGCTCCAATGAACCAGGGGGGAGAATTGGGTAAGGATGGTGTGTGTGAGAGTGCAGTGTGTGTAAGCCAGACCTCACCAGGACCAGGCCACCCAGGGTAGTCCTAAGGCTTGAACAACCTATAGGAGCTCACTATTGGTTCTCCATATGGTGGTCTTAACCTTCTAAGGTGATTTAGAGGTTTGCAACCATCCAAGTAGATTCCAAAAGGAGTCGAGAAGTAGTCGAATTACTAAAGGGTGGATCCCAATTCTAGTCCTCTAGGATAGTCAAGGAGAAAATCTTATGGCTAGATCCTAAGAAGCACTAAGGAGAGAAAAGACCTCACCAAAAATGAGGTCAACACAACAAAACCAGGTGAAGCGTCTAAAGTGCGGAGTCATAAAGCTGAAAAATAATAGGGAGGACCAAAATGAAGTGGAGGCTAGGGGATCGTAACCTACAGAGATATACTCAAGAATAACAGAAGTTGGGAGTCCTTATAGCCAAAACAGAGTAACAAAAGGCCTAATCGTGAAACCCAAAAACCTTAGCCACCAAACAGACAAAAAACAGAACAACAGACACCTATCAGCGTGATGCAATTGCTGATATCTGTATCCCACATTCCAAAAGATGGTTGGGACTATTAGGTAAATAAAAGACTGAACCAAATGACTAAAGTAGCAAACGGTGTGTGAATAATAAATAGAAAAGTGGTATAAATCCAAAATAAAAGTGCAGGAATTCCAACACCCATTGTATATCAATATCTGAGATAGGGTAATGCCATTAGATCTCCATGTAAAAGAAGAGAAAGCTGAGATGGAGGTAATTTACCCCAAAGGTCTGTCTGTTCAATGCTTAGCTAACCAATCAGCAGGTTGGTTACCCTCCCTGTAAATGAATGATACTTGAACCTGTAATGAATGTGTGTTTATAATATGTCATATCCTTCTAAATAGATATATAAGATTCCATGGAATGGGACTGTTTCTATAGAAAAGATTGATCAGCATTGTGGAGTCAGTTTCCACCTGAAGGTTCTAAAAATGAAAATAGATAGCAGTCTTTAATGCAAGTAAAAATGCCCAAACTTCAGCAATGAGAGGCGTATCAGCCACCACAGGGGAGTTAAAGAAACACAACAGATTTCCTCTGTGGTCTCTGAATAGGCCTCCAACTCCAGAAAAATATTCAGTCCAACATCCATCAATATTAGCCTTGATCCACCCTCGTACGGGGAGCATCCATCTAACAAGAACAGACCATCTTGAAGAATGAGGAGTGCAGGATGAAAGTTTTTCAGCACGGTTGTAATAAGCCATAATATGTGAGAAAGTTATGCTAGAGGTGGGGGGAACATCAGAGTGTTTAAAACTATTTCTTGCATTCCACACAAATGAAATGATCACCACAGGAAAGCTCAGCATATGTTTCTCATCTTGTGAAAAATCTTGCCAAGTGTTGAAGTAATTAGAAATAGAGCAGCTTCCTGGCCATGCAATGTTAAATGCATTACCCAATCTATTCCATATGTATCTAGTGTAGGTGTAATTAAAAAAAATATGGGAGCATGACTCCTCGACTCTTTTACAAAAAAAGCATATAGATGCCAATCTTAAGCCCTTCAATTTTAAAATGTCATCCAGAGGAAGTAAAGAAGAGAAAAACCTCCGGCTTAAAAAAAGATATCGAAGTGGTGAAAAGAGAATTCCAGCTGTGGGAGCCCCAAATCCAATTAGAAAAATCGATGATAGATTTATATAAATGTTTGCTAGCAGAAACATGATTTGCCTTCTTCCATATGGGTCTATCTTTTTGAGTTGCCTGTAAAGGAATTTGATTGATGAGTAAAGCAGCATCATTACAAACTAAAGCCCTCAGCTTAATTAAATCCCACTGACCATTAAACCAGCAATAAAAAACAAGTAAATTTCCATCAAGAGGGAATTGAGGTAATGGAGTAATTTGTGGTAAACCCCAGAAATCATGCCAAAAGGATACTTTGACATCCCCAACTCCCGTGAATAAAAATTGACCGATGTAAGCCCGTGCATTTACGATAGCTTTCCAAATCCTAGAGTCCCCAGCTTTCCAAGTGACCAAAGATGGATGAGATGTATTGCAATATTTAGAATGCATATAATCAGCCCATAAGGATTCACCAAGCCTAAATTTATACCAAAACTTACACATGTTTATTTCCACAATATGAGGTAGGGCTTTAAAACTAAGGCCCCCAGAGAATTTAGGCTTATAGAGCTTCCTCCGGAGCGCCACCTCGGCACCTCCACCCTCCTAAAGAAAATGATTACACAAGTTTTCCAGATATTTAAGAGAACTTTTTTTGGCATTAAACACTTGGAGGGCATATAAAGGTATGCTTTACAAAACACTAGATAATAAAGTTAATCTGCCACCATTGGAGAGGAAAGTATTCTTCCAATCCTTGATTTTGTATTGTATTTTATCAATAATCTCATCCATCTGGATTTGCTTGCATCTTCCACTAATAAGATTAACCCCCAAATATTTGAGAGGCAAGGAAGCTAATTTAAAACCAGTGAAAAGATTAGCCCATTGTTTATTACAATGCGGCATGTAGTTGCTAAAGAAGAGTCGACACTTATCTTTGCTAAAGGATAGACTCGTAAATACCCTCAAAATCAATCGAACTTTTAAGGTTTGTCCGATGGCAAGTTTAGATGCATTAGAAAAAACAATTATGTCATCAGCACATGCAAAATGAGTAACTCCGATAGTGAGCTCTATTGTGATAATGTGTATATGGGTGTTTCGTTTGAAAATGATCCAACATTCTAGACAAATAATCAAAGGCAAGGATAAATATTATAGGGGAAAGGGGATCACCGTACTTGATACCTCGCTTAGCATTAAAGAAACCATAAGAAGTGCATTGACCAACACACTATAGAAATTATTAGACAGCCATCTCAAAATTAAGCTACAAAAATTATGCTCAAAACCTCTAGCAATAAGAACATTATGAATAAAATCCTAATTTATAGTATCAAAGGCTTTTTTAATGTCCAACTTGATAATAAGATTACCTCCTCTCGCATTTTTCTCGTCAAGATCCTCAAGGAGTTCTCGAGCAAGTAAAATATTATCTGTAATTTCTCTTCCTTTGATAAAAGCAGATTGTTGATAGGAGAGATGTGGTTGGATTCTAGCCACAAGGATCTTACTGATAACCTTGGATATGGTTGAGGTTAGAGAGATAGGTCTAAAATTATGCCAATGGGATTTATCTCTTCCTTTAGGGATAAGCACTATCAAAGCAGCAGAGAAGTACTTACAAATATCATCACCGTGAAAAAAACTTTGAATAGCCAGAATAACCTCCTTCTTAATGATATCCCATGTGGCATAGAAAGTAGATGTAAAACCATCAGGGCCAGGAGCTTTATTAGAGTTGATCTCTTTAAAAGCATTAAAACTTTCCTCCTCGGAAGGACACCCGAAAGATAGAGGGAGGCCACAAATTGTTTCTCGAGGGCAAAAAGAGCATTAATGATGGGAGACACCGCATATCATTGGAAAACAAGTCAGTAGAAATGATGAATCGCATTTAAACCAATCTCCTCTGCTTCATTAAGGACAGTCCCATCATCAGTAATGACTTTTGATAATAGAGTTATGATTGATCCTATTTTTAATGGATGCATGGAAATATTTAGTATTTCTATCCCCATTAATGAAATGAAGATCATGAGCTTTTTGCTTTAACAGGTTCCTCCAGAGAGATGTCAGCAAGAAGTGTGATATGGGCCTGGGTAAGCTCATTTAAAATTTCAGAACTCGGGCTTTCTCTAGCTTCCAAAGCATTAACCAGCTGTTGGGACTTGTGGAACCTAGTGTGTATGTTGCGAAAAACCTCGTAATTTCATATCTTCAAACCAGTAGCCACTATCTTCTATAATTGCCATAAAATAAACCAAGGAGAGCCACAGCTAACAGGCTTCCACAAAGCCTTGATCAGCTCAACAAAAGTGGGATGAGATGTCCAAATATTTAAGAATTTAAAATGTGAAATAACAGATTTGGGATGGAAAGCTAAATTAGTAAAAGGGGGTTATGATCGAAGAGGTACGACTCAAGTGTTGAACTCGAGAAGTGTGGTAATAGTTAAGGAACTTGGAATTGCAAAAAATCTATCAAGCCTCTGAAAGAGCAAACCACGTCTCCAAGTATAAGGAGACCCGGTGAAACCCAAATCAAACAAGTCAGCTTGTGAAATATTATCAAAGAAATGCTGCATTAGAGCAAAATCAGGTCGGGCACCACCTTTTCTTTCAGCAGGTGACATTATCATGTTAAAATTGCCTCCAACACACCAATTATCCGGTATAGTGGAACCCATGGAAACTAACTTGTTCCAAAGAAGGTATTTTTCATGAAGCAGAGAGCTAGCATAAACAAACGTGATCCAACCAGTGAAGACATCAGCAGTGTAATGAGCAAGTACAAACAGTTTACCATCTTCAATAATTTGAATTTGAAGATTTTTTTTCCAAAATAACCAAATTTTATTTTTGGTATTACAGTAGTGGGAGTAAAGAGGAAAAGAAGATAGAAATTTATCCTTATGATTAGAAACCAAAGCCTCCAAAATAAGAAAAATGCTCAAATGATGGATTCTACTACCAAGTACATAGGATAATCGAGATTGACTCGTACTTCGCACCAGCAGGCCCGCAATACGAGGAAAGTGACCGGTCCCAGCTGACCGAGAGGAACCGCCTAGTCGACAAGTAATGAAAGTGGGTGGCCCAAGCCACCATTCCAAGAAGAAGAAAAGGAAAACAAGCACCGAAGAAGAAAAGAAAATCAAGTCCGTAGTCGCTACAACAGAGGGCGAGCTTGTCAGCCGCCGCGCCCACGGAGATTCAGGAAGTACGAAGAGCTACTCTCACAGCAACTCGCCGAAGAAATAAAAATCGCCGTATCCGCAAGATGTTAACTAAATTAGCCGCGAACCGGCCGCAACGAGGTCGTTGCTATCGCCGCGACATACACTTCAAGGACACCGGTTCACCAGGTACCAGAAGAAAGGAGGCCAGCTCCTAGGACAACAGAAGAGACCAGGGAAATCTCAAGAAGATCAGAAGAAAGAAGGCTACAACGCCACAAGACAAAGTCGCCAATAATGCATAACCTTGTTGCAGAAGCAACCCCGGAGGATGTCCCGACGGACACCATCCCCGAGGAGCTGAGGTATGCTGGAGAACGTGAAGGGATCGAGCCGTATATCCCATCGTACGTCACTGTGCCCCGCCATTTGTAGATTATTCCGTAATACGAGCTAGAAAGAATACGTAATGTCGAAAAGAAAACTTTGAATACTTCGAGAGAATCGGAGGCAGGGAGGATCAATATACTAAGGCCTCGAGCTACATACGTACGTGTTCTCGAATATGAACAACAACAAATCATGGACTGCATCCGAGATTTAAAAAGAATGGGCCGAGCGGGCCACCTAAGAGAAAACACTTACTCGAAACCCCGGAGATGGATGCCAGGGAAAGGTAGAATTACAATACAATGTGGATGTTGCTACAACTTCACAGAAGACAGGAAGGGAAACCCACCAGGAATACTCCGTCATGGCCAGGTAGATCCAATGCCATTAGTCATCAAAAGGATGGTAAAAAGGATGATAACATGGAGGGTACTTGCCGCAGATTGCATACCCAACAACGTTGCATCATTAACATTTACAAGAAGGGTGACCGCATACCCCCTCACATAGATCACCACGACTTTGTCGACCTTTTTGCACAGTTTCTTTTCGAACGAGTGTAATATCATGTTCGGATCCGACCTCCGGATAGCAGGACCAGTGTGAGTTCCGAGGGCCGCAAAGATACCATTACCGGTAGGTTCCGTCATGATACCGAAGGGCAACGGAGCAGTATGTCGCTAAACATTGCATACCGAGAGTACCAGTGAAGCGGATCTCAGCTACTTTCGAAGGATGGACGACAGAATACACCTTACCACTTCCAGCCGGACTCGGAGCTAGAGAGCCTCCGCCTTACTAGGCTGTGAGTTACATGGAAAATATCACACCTCCAACGTACATCTATACGGCATCCTCGCCAAGGATGGCTTGGAACGTGATGTTATCGACCATGTACCTCACTATTCAGTACATGGATTTCGACGATACCTTTTTGGATGGATCGACAAAGATCATACATAGTCCATTTCGAGTCTACATGGATTGTATGAGATGTATTCCAGATCGAGTTGTATGATGTATCTTCACCATGATTGCAATAAAAGTGACCATGTCACATTTTCGGCCTTCACCTCTTTTGTGCAAGTCGATCGAGAAACGCCATTAAAGTTAAATGAACTTCGAACAAAGAACATGAAAGAAAAAAAGAATAAAAGAAAACTTTCCTTAAAAATCTAAAAATGATAAACACCAAATTCACATGAACATTAAATAAACGATAAAATAAATTTGAATCGTTAAAGGACAAACAAAATGAGCACAAATTTTCAATCAAATTTCAAATTCAATCTTTCCAGATTCCAAATCAAATCTCAATCAAATTTCAAATTCAATCTTTCCAATTATCAAATCAAATCTCAATCAAATTCAAATTCAATCTTTCCAAATTTCAAATCAAATTTCAATCGAGTTCAAACTCAACCTTCCAAATCTGAAATCCAATCCGTTCTACTCTCTCCCTTGTCTGGGATGGAAGTGGTTGATTCCATCGACACGGATCGAATCCGATGGCGAGGAATTGTATCCAATCCAAACCAAAGAACTTTCGATCAACTCTTTCGAATGGGATATGTAGCATCTACGTATTCCCTCCTACTCTATTTCTTTCAACAAAAAATCTTTCACAACTCTCATGAAATTCTCGAAACACCAAAATTCCGCACTTTTCAAATCCACACTGCAAATCTTTGCAAAATCATTTACCCTTTCAAAATTCAAACCTTTGGGGTTGAGGATTTTACATCCGAGACTGATTGCTTTAGGATTCTTTCCCTATCGCAATGAAATACATCAAATTCAAATTTTTGGGTCAAGGATTTTACATCCGAGACCGCATCGCTTTAGGGTCCTTTCCTATTGCAATGAAATACATCAAAATCAAACTTTTGGGGCCGAGGATTTTACATCCGAGACCGCATCGCTTTAGGATTCTTTCCCTATCGCAATGAAATACATCAAATTCAAACTTTTGGGGTTCGAGAATTTTACATCCGAGACCGTATTGCTTTAGGATTTTTCCCTATCGCAATGAAATACATCAAATTCAAACTTTTGGGGTCGAGGATTTTACATCCGAGACCGCATCGCTTTAGGATCCTTTCCCTATCGCAATGAAATACATCAAATTCGACTTTGGGGTCGAGGATTTTACATCCGAGACCGCATTACTTTGGGATTCTTTCCCTATCGCAATGAAATACATCAAAATCAAATTTTGGGTCAAGATTTTACATCCGAGACCGCATCGCTTTAGGATTCTTTCCTATCGCAATGAAATACATCAAAATTCAAATTCTTGGGGTCGAGGATTTTACATCCGAGATCGTATCGCTTTAGGATTCTTTCCATATCGCAATGAAATACATCAAAATCAAACTCTTGGGCCGAGGATTTTACATCCGAGACCGCATTGCTTTAGGATTCTTTCCCTATCGCAATGAAATACATCAAAATCAAACTTTTGGGGTTGAGGATTTTACATCCGAGACCGCATCGCTTTAGGATTCTTTCCCTATCGCAATGAAATAAATCAAAACCAAATTCTCGGGGCCGAGGATTTTACATACGAGACTTCATTGCTTTAGGATTCTTTCCCTATTGCAATGAAATACATGAAAATCAAACTCTTGAGGTTAAGGATTTTACATCCAACACCGCATTGCTTCGAGATCTCTCCTCATTGTAATGATTCAATCCAATCAATTCAATTTTCTTTCGAGGTCGAAGTGTTACATCTAAAACCACAAAATTTCAATTTTCATTTCAAGTTCAAATCCCTTCAAATTAATTTTGACAAAACTTCAATCTAAATTAAAACTCCAAATTGAAATCTAAGCTCACACATCAAAACTTAAATTGAAACAAAATAAAATCTAAATTGAAATTTCCCCACGTCATGTGATTTGGGATTCACCTCCTTTTCCTTTCCCCAGCGAGAGTTCAGGAATCTCCAGTCTAAGAGATATACTTGACACTCCCCAGCGGAAACTCTTCTACTTTGTCCTAAGTTTGTCACTTGGACGTTTGTGTTGGTTTTGTTGATCGCTTCGGTCAACACCAATACGCGCGTGTGCTCCGTCACCACCACACCTATCGGGGGTCCATTTGTCGACCTCATTTTCGATGAGGTATTCTCTTCTTCTTTTTAGTACTTCAGATCTAGCCTCAGCTTTTCCTTCGACTATCTTAGAGGATTAAAATTGGGACCCACCACTTAGAAATTCAAACCACTTCTTAACTCCCCGCAAACTCCACAAAATTGATTGTAGACCCCTAATCACCTGTGAGGGTTGAAAATCAAATGCGGAAGTTTAAAGGATGAGTTCCTATAAGCCTCTTCGGCCTTAGATCGCCCTCGGTGGCCTGGTCTAGTGAAGGGCCGACTTACACATACACTACATTTATACACTACACTTTCACACACATCCTAAAAACACATCCATACCTAACTCGACCTCCCGACTCATAAAGGCGACTCACATGGATGGTCCTTAACCCCTAAGCCCTCGCTAAGCAAGGTTAGGGAACAACATAATGGATGCCTCAAATGAGTCCCCTCATGGCTCATGTGGGCTTGATATGGCTTCATGGCTCAACCAAAATGATTTTATTCCACTTACATTCACCTAATCTTCAATTTTCCAAATTTTCAATTTTTGACCCCCGGGACCCTACACCCGCCAGCCTACCCGAAGCCCTTGAAATCCTCCAAAATTTCCAAATCACCCAAAAATTCCCCAAATTTAACCTTGAACATTTCAAAATTACTCAAATTGATCATTCATAGCCAAAAATATCAAAAATTCCAAAAATACCTCCCAATACCCTCCAAATACCCAAAATACCCTCTCGACCCAAAAATCCAAAAATTCAGAAAATTCCCAGAAAATTCCAAAAAATCCCAAATATTCCCAATTTCATTTTGTTCAACTACACCATGGGCCAATTTTGTCAATTTACCCTACTTTTGTTAAAACCCCAATTCGACCCATTTTAACCCTAAGTAAACCCAATGTCAAACCAAACCTACCCAATTGATCCAAATTCTGGTCCAATTCAATTCTAAACTTCAATTCAACATTCCCAACACCAATCTAGACTAAATCCAAGTCCAATTTGATTGATATTTGGATCCAATTTCACTTTTGGCCTTAAAGATTAATTTGAACCCATGACCCAAACCTAACCCAAACTAACCCAATTCAACTCCAATGAACCCCAAATCTTTTCTAAACCTCCCTTAACATTCCCAAAAACAAAACACTAACATGATTTGCCCAAAATTTAGACCCAAACCCCACTCAAATTCAACCCAAAGCTAAAAGGCCCAATTTTGACCTAAACCAAAACCTAACCCAAATGAACCCAAACCCCAAAATCAAAACTCAAACAAAGCCAAAACCTATTTGAAACACTCCCATAAACATTTCCCAACATTTATTTTACATCAATTTGAACCCTAGCCCAACATTGGCCCAAGTTAGCCCAATTTGACCTACATTGGCCCATTTACCAAAAAGGTCCAAATCCAACCCAATTCAAACGCAAATCACTCCAAAATTATTTCAAATCACTCATGAAATATCCCTAAACCAAACTCAATAATTATTTGGCCCAAAATTCTACAAAATTCCCATCCATGAATTCATTCTTAAACTTAAAAGCCCACTTACATGAAACCTTCCTAAAGCCCATCTCCACCAAAATCTAAAGAGCCAAAATCAATCCAAAACCCATATGACAATTGCTCTACACCATATTTTCAATTAAATCAATCCCTAAGTTTCAAAACTCATCATGAATCCATTCCAAATTAAGCCCCATACAAATTCCCATCAAAATACCAAAATTTTCTTAAATCCATTTCCATGAAATCGACTTAACTTTTCCCAAGCCAAAGATGAGCCATGAAGCCATGCATGAGCCACATGGAAGCCATGAGAGCCTCTTTACATGTCACCATGCCATTTTGGGCAAAAGGAGGAGACTCTTTCCTTAATTCCTAAAGGTGATTAACCACTCCCATGATTCCCCTTAACCATGCTTATGCCTAATCGTGCTTGGATGGTGACTCGACCCTACCGATTATGCCGAGCCAAATCACTTTCTCTTCAGCCTAAACCAAGCCTTGGTGGTGCACCTAGCCCAAAGGGATGGGTTGACCAATTTGAGCCAAAATGAGCCTTCTCTCATACCATTCTAATCCAAGCCTTTTACACATGGCATTTGCCAATCGCCTACACTAAACCCCGCCCCCGACCCACCCGAACAAGATGGTGACCAAGTGCCCGACCGGCCACCCACTGTGTCGCCGTAAAACACCATGGCCGAGACCTCGGGAGGAGCCAAACTTTGGAATTCCACCTCGCCGAGCCGCCCCATGCCCAATGACCACCATGGCCGTTCTTCCCATGCCCGTAGCAACTCGATCCCAACCCTCGTCATCCCCGCGAGGCTCTCCACCACCTCTATTTAAACCCAACCCCCTCACGGCCATGGGGGAGAGTTGCACAAACCTTGCCGAAACTCTGCCAAAATTGTTCCAAACCCTACTCCATACTTAGGAGCGCTTGATCCCCAAGGTCAATTCGCCCTAATCCCCACCAACGTAACCCAATTTCCCAACCGAAATTTCACTCAAAAACCAGGACACTTTGCCACAGCCGAGCCAATCTTCAAATCGACCGGCCCTACACCTTCACTAGACCAAGAGGAGAAGTTTCCCACCGAAAGCCCCATCTCCAGCCACTCAGCTTGTTCCAGACTCTCCAAGCTTTGTGATCTACCGTGGTCACTTTCATAGCTAGGCAATTCACCGCACCATGACACTTCATCTGGAGCTTGCTGGGATCCAATCGAAGGTGACACAACCCTTAGATCGAAGCCACACTTCTCTGAGCAAAGGTATGAGCTAATTCTTCATCCTGAGCTTCTGGAGATTCTCTATTTCAAATGCTTTAATTTCAATGCATGATCACCGTATAGATGTGTTCGTCTCTTCAATACGAATCCATAGAGCACAAGAACACCAAAATTCGTTAAGTATTGAGGGAGATATTAGGGATTTAGTGTGGACGGTTCTCGGGCTAGGAGGTTTGGGGACAATGAACGAATGTCGTTCATTTAATACACGCGCGGACGGACGGCCAAGATCACGCCAGATGAGGAGACGGAACGATACAGCGGGCCCCTAGAGCGCTGAGTCGGATGGCGGCGTCGAATCAGAGAGCGCCACACGGCTTTTCGGAGTCGCCGAGGCCGACGCGGCGCCGCGTGGATAAATAGAAAATTAGGGTATTTTCTTATTTATTTAATTCCCTAAACTTCAAAAATCCATAACTTTGTGCAGAAAAATCGAAAAATAAAATGAAAATACCCTTTCGCTCGCTGAATCGTAGGAGAATAATGTGGAAAAAATCATTTAATTTCATCAAGTATTTTATTTTTAATGATTTATTTACTCTCTCGCATTGTTTTAATTCTCCATGCATATAGGAAATTCACTATGGCATGAGACCATAGTGGCTTTCTAAGCCTCCGAACTTGGGAATATTCCCCGAATTTTCCAAAGTCGAGGCCATCCCTACGAGAAGTTATTGATTTTTCAAATTCATGTTGTTGTTTTCGAGTATTTTAAATCCAATTATTAGCATGTTGTAAAATAAATTCTAGGAAAATTTTGTGATGTCTCTTATGACCGTAGGACCCTAGAAAAATAGGTTTCGAATTAATCCACTTGAATAATCCTAATCTGGCTTAAACACCCAAAATAGGTCCCTAATTAATTAAAGCTAATCATACATCAAATCGACTTGAAATCATTCTCCACCGACCTTTAGGATCAGAGGAACCCACCATAAAAATTCGAAGTCAATTGGACTCGTTAGCCCTATTAAATGGTCGATTAAGCCATTTAGTCAATTTGAATTTCAAAAATTCATAACTTTCAAAATACTTTTCAAAAATTCACCAAATTAGTTTTGGAGCCTCTCTGATATCGGGGAATTTAAGAAAATTAAAATTTCAATTTTCCTAAAAAGTTGATTTTTTGGTATTATTTTAATATTTTAATAATTTAAAAATAATAAAAATCACAAAAATAATAAAATTCACCAAAATGTCACATTTTGACTTTTAATCACTTAGGAACAAACCCCATATTTTTCTTAGGTCTATTTAATGAGATATTAAATTTTAAAGCCCTAAGGTAATTTTAAAATTAAAAAATGTATTTTTTTAGCATTTCCACTAAAATAATTCTAATAAATCAAAGAAAAATCAGAAAATTGTAAAAATTGATTCTCTGATTTCCTTGATATCAGAGAGATTTTTGAAAAATGTAAAATTCATTTTTCAATCTTTATTTTATTTTAAAATTAATTAATACTCCAAAACTTAAAATAATCATAATAAAAATAATATAATTCAAAAAATCACCAAAATTGGTCCAAGTTGTCCTCTAGTCATTAAGAATGTCCCATAATTTTCTTAAGGACAGAAACTTTCCCTTGGTCATATTATTAAATTTTCCTCGAAATCCCTATTTTCTACCAAAAATAATTACATAAATAAATTAAATACAGAAAAATCACATTTTCTCCTCTCATGTCTTTATTGGCATATGAGTGAAGTCACATAAAAATTTTAAGTTCATTTAAGCTTAATTTAGTGAGTTATGAAATTATTAAGCTTCGAAGGGCAAAGTGGTAATTAAAAATTTTAACCCTTAATTAAAACTTTAGGTTTAATAAAATTAATAAGTAAAATATTTGATCTTAATTTGATCTGGATGATTGAAATTTAAATAATTAAAGGGTAGAAACCTACTAAATAATTTGAAGATAATTAAAATAAACTTTAATTAAATAATCGATTAAATTTGAAGAATAATAAAATTGAATTATTAAAATAGGGATATTATTAGGAAGAGATTTGTTCTTTAATTTAAAAATCCCTAAATTAATCATCCTAATAATATTTAATCCCCAATTAAAATGATAATTCAAATTTAAGTTTTAAAATGTTAAAGGACTTAATCATTAAAATTAAATTAAAAGTTAAATTACTAAACTCTTTTTAAATTTTCAATTAAATTAAATTAAAATAAAATTAAATTAAAGATTAAATTAAATTAAATCAAATAAATTAAATTAATTTAAATTAAATTAAATCAAATAAATTAAATTAAATTAAATTGAACAAATTAAATTAAATTGAATTAAATTTAATTAAAATTAAATTAAATTAATCAAATAAAATTAAATTAAAAAAAATAATTAAATTAAATTAAATTAAATTAAATCATATTAAATTAAATTAAATTAAATTAAATTAAATTAAATTAAAAAAATTAAAATCAAGTTAAAATTAAAATTAATTTAAATTAAATAAATTAAATTAAAATTGAAGCTAAACCAAATTAAATTAAATTAAAGTTAAATTAAATTCAATTAAAAATAACATCACCTAAGACATAAAGAATTCAAAAATAAATCTAAAGCAACTCGAACACTATTCCAAATTTAAACACGTTAACCGAGATTAAATTAAATCACAAACCATTTGACACCAATTTTTCCTCGAAAGCTTTCGTTATCATAACTCCTAAACGTAACGTTAAATGAAATGTTACTTAACCTATAGTGATATTCAAATGTCCTAGTTCACCGAGCAAGATAACAAAACTCGAATTCCTGGACGATTAATTCATTTGTATGATTAAATTCATTTCGACTTAAAACAATTCTAAGCAATATTGAAAAGATGTTTAAGATTCTTCTTAAGCACTTCCTCAATATGACGGATGTTTATAAGAACAACTAAACTTAATTGTTCTTCGATGAAGAAAATCGTCCTCAAACCAAAACACAAGAACCTAGACGTCATAAGAAATGACTAGCCATAGGATTAGGAATTTGGTAGAAAACCATAACCCTTCCCTTAGCCTTTACCTAGGAACTCGCTTAAATGTTCTAAATTGTGTTTAAGTCTAGCCTGGATGACGGGAAGACCCTCCAGTACGCTTTTATTTTATCGCAACTTACCTATATCGCAATTTATTTAATCGCATCGCACTTACTTTTCTGCATGATAAACAACCGCTGCATGAAAACCCACACCTTTAGGATAGTCCCTAAAACCGAAACCAAAACTAAATTAAAAGTCATTAAAAGATAAAATTCACCGCCACAACATCTCAAAATATAAAACAACTCAAAATTTAATCACAAACAGAATACGTAACTACAATTATAACTAAATTAAAACGTCTTGTTGGATGATCGTGAATACCTCTGATGATGTAACCTACGTGTTGCTAACGGGATTTCCCAAGGTCTAAATGAAAGTGTGGAACTCATTTAGTCGAGTTTAGCAAATTCATCCTGACTAAGTGAATCCGATAAAAATAACGATGCCTAAGGATGGAACCGTGGGATCTTAACCTGTGTCGTTATAATCAACTTTAAGATTTGTTTTAATTAAAATATTAAAAACACTTGACTTTAAGATTTTCTCTAAACCAAAACACTTCTCTCATCTCCTCGATTTATGACTTCTAAAACTAAACCCTCGCAACAACAAGGAGCTCGTGAGCATGGTGGGCAAAGACAACCATCATCATCGAAGAAATTCGGATCTACCTCACAAAACTTTCTTAGAGTTAAATAACCAAACCATGACTTCGAGGTAGCTTCCAGCAACATAAACCTCAAACTCTGTAGATCTGCATCATGTCATGTAAATTAAGCCCTAACCGTCTTAGACTCGAGTACGTTCGTACGACATAAACCCTCATATCTTCAAGGCTATTCGTATGATCGTCTCATACGAAAATAAGTCCAAATTAATTAAAATCGGCAAGATCGAAATATCGTATAACATTAGGGCCTTCCTAAATTCAAGCCAAACAATAGGATAGTCGGAAATTACCGAAGTTCGCTTCGAATCCGTGATTTCTCCTACCTTTCTTCCTTCGAATTCCCAAAACAAAATGTTCCAAATTTGATCCATTCCCTATCGAAATTCCAAAATTCAATCCTCGAAAACTTAAACTTTCAAATTCTCGAGAGCAGTAACTACCGCATTATTATCGAGAGTTTTCTTAGGTGATTCCCGTCACTTAAGATGTAATTAACTATGTGGGCATGCCCTTATAGTGGAATTTTAAAGAACCTGTGTAATATAAACCCCGTTTAATGCTTTCATATTGCAGTGGAATTTGTTTCGCTTATAAAATTGGTTCGCAGTACCAAACGGATGTCACAAACCTTTCTAGTTTATCTAATCGAGCCCCATTATCAAGCAAAGGTGTCTATTCTTCGGATAGATACACTGGCTCAGTGGTGCGGTGCTCGTTTATGTGAACTATTTCGGATGTGAAATCGCTCGATTTCATATCTTAAAATTTTTAAAGTTAAAATTATTTTCAAAATCAAATGCTACTTTCTAAATTATATATATATATATTTAAATCAAATTTAAAATCTAAAATTCGCCGACAATTTCTGTGAGGCGACCCCCCTTTTCAAAATAAAACACACAAACCTAAAAATAATGCCGACAGTAGTAGGCTGCATCTTCATGAATTCTAATCTCATGTACGGAGAATGGTTGCAAATCACCTTTGATGCACTGTTCCCCTCCTTCGTAATACTTTATGCATCAAAGGTGCAGACGATGGTACCATCCGGTTTTCATGGATCCATGGCCGACCTAGTAGAGTGTCGAACGATGTCTCGTAATCAATTATGTGGAATTTTACGGTTGTCTTTGCTAAATCACCGATCTTCATTAGTAGTTTTATCGATCCGAGAGCTCTTTCTCCTTTCGATTAAACCCTCTTAATAACATCTGTCTCGTTTCAAGCTCGCGAGCATCAATTTCCAAATACACTAGCGTCCGAAGATTCATTATGTTGATTGATGCTCCCGGATCCACCAACACTCGAGAGCATAAACTTTCTAATAGTGATCGAAATGTACAACGGTCAACTGTGATCGACCGTTCCCAGTAGCAGTCATCGTCTATGAAGGTAACACCTCGTCGTTCTTTTAACGAACAAACGTCATCTAGGGAATCTCCAACCATTTGAGCTAAACAAATCTCTCGGATCAAGTAAGGCCTCGATCGTAGCTTCCTCATCTCCTTCGATAGATCGCAGCGTCGTATATGCTTATTTCGTCGGTAGCTTCCTAAGATGAGCTAGCACATTATAGTCCACTTTATTACCATGTGTTTCAATTTCTTCTCGAACGGGCAATTCTTCCGCTGGGTTGGCTCTTCCCGAACAACTACCCGCTTTCCTTTATTTTTTGGACACATCCCGGAGGTAGTAACTTTTCCGCTTCTAGGTCGACTTCGGCAATTTCCTCTAAATCGATGCCGGATATGCCGCGTCTTCCCTCGAATCGAAACGACATGCTCTTTCGGAGTTGCTTTGAAATCCGATAGTTCTAATTCTACCATGATCGAGTTCTTTGAAATTCACAAATAGACTCATTGCTCGTAGTGCTTTCATACCTCCTTCAGAACATCTTCTTCATCGTGATCATCGAGGTTATGTATGATTTGAGAATTGTTATTGGAATTGAGATCCAGATTAAGTTGGTTGTCTTTAGTTACATAATCGTTAGAAATAATCAAAACGTAGCCAATGCCGAAACTCTTATCATTATAAGATCCTTCCGGGGCGAGCAAATAATCATACAGAGTCAGAGGTCCTAGGGATTTTTCCCCCAAATCGGAAATAACCATCCTAAGATAAGCAGCCCCTAGTCTACGCTTTGGAGCCTCAATTTTCTTTTCTTCCACGATCTTCTCCTCCTTCTGGGGCAATTCTTCGATCACAAGCGATGTTGCCAGCTCTGCAGTTTCAAACTTCGAGTCAAGCGCGCATCGAAGCGTGTCTCGGATATGATCCAAAATTTTCTTCGATGACTTCGTCCAAACGGTACTCCATCCATCATCTGTCGTATACGAGTCTATTATATCAATAGGATTCATTGAAATAACATCGATGGAACCTCCTTTTGGGCTCCTTCATGTATTCTTTCGTAATCGTTATGTTCCCTTTTCGGAGATCGTCATCAAGCCGCTTCGAAAGTGATGCAATCCTCTATCTTATGCCCGAGCATCCGTGGTAGGGTCAATAGTTCTGATGATTTTTCTTGTTGACTTTTCCGGCCTTTGGGCTCGGTAACCGGAAACTCGGCGTCTTCATTAAATCGTGGAACATCTTCGCCATCGCTTCAATCTCGAATGGATATTCCTTATTCGAAATTCTTTTAGGGTGCGCCGTGGATGAGGTGGTTGTTCATAATGCCGAGATGACCGATAGCCTCGTTGAGGTTGTTGGTAGTCCTGCTGAGGTTACTGGTATGTTCGTTGTGGTGGTTGATAACTGGGTCATGCGTCGCTCTGGCGTTATCTGCACTGGCTGCTCTCCCTTATCTACTACCGCGATGATTCCGGATTTCTTTTCAAATGTCTTAACGGGCTTCCGTTTATCAGCCTCTGTCTACAAAACTTAGCCGCTTTGCCTCCTTCGTAAGCTCCCTGCCTTGCTAAGCAACTTCTCGAAAGTCTCGATTGGAATCCTTTCGAGGAGAGGTGTTATGTGGCCGTGAATATTCTTAAGTAGATGCCGACCGCGTGCTGTTCTTGAAGCCGTGGCTCACACTTCATGCTTAAATTCCTCCATCGAAGTATGTAATCCACCAAGGTCTCGTTCGGCTTCGTCGCTCCACTACTAGATCACCGATGGTGATATGGTGCTGAGCTCCGGCGAATCTCTTAATGAAGAGGTTTTCTAGTTCCAAGAAGGTCTTAACTGATCCATTCGACAATTCTGCGTACCAGTCGAAAGCAATCCCTGATAAACTGCTGATGAACTGTCGGAAGAGTAAAGCGTCACTCCCACCGGCCTTGCAACCACTAGCACAAAAATGTGCAACGTGCCGCCGAGGGTTTCCTGTACCATCAAAAGTCTTCGAATAGAGGTGGTATGAAGCCTCGGGTATCGGATCGCATCGAATTCCTCGTGCAAGGTCTACCCATCTCGAATAGATGTTCCGCTCTTAGCTTGTGCTAAGGCCTCTCGCACTCCGCCGCTCTACCATGTTTTCGATGTCCTTTTCTCGGAAGCATGCTTTATGCAGGATCTTTCTTTTGTTACTCATCTCCGTTGACGGATGTAATCTGTTTCCCTCCATCCGCAATGTGGATAATCTCTGGGGGCATCTCTTTCTGAGGCTGTACTAGACTCTGGAGAGTGGCTAATGCTGCAGCCATCTCTTCCATCCTCTTTGCCATCTGGGAAATCGTATCATCTCTTTCCTGAAGTTGTGCTCTCATCACTTTCGATTCATCTCTTTCTGCAGCTGCTGGAGCACCTTGCGAAGCTGATGATGCTCGTGTCTCAACCATGTTGATCTCAAGATACTCGTCATTCATAAATTCTCGATGAATCAACTTCATTTTCCAACTCTTCTCCTCTTCTTTTGCCAACCGCTCTGATATCCATCCTTAGCTTTCCTATAGAATCCTCGAGGGGTCTCTTCCTGTATGGTCTCGCTGTTGTCATGTGATGGCCGTTGAACTTCTTTGGGAGTTTCTTCTATCGCAGTGAGCACTTTCTACCGATCTCGTGCTCTTCGACGAGGCTTTTCTTCTCGGATGTTGTGTTGGTCTCGGCTCGCACACAGTCACCACACCATTCTTCTCGGCAGCCTAAAAGCCTAGGACCGGATGGTCTCGTCTCGCTATGTGTTGGAAGGTGGTATCCTCCCCAATTTGCGACCCGATACAACAACAGGTGAACCGGCTTTTATCCTCTTCTTTGGTTTCTCTATGGCGCAATAGCTCTATTCGCGGTCCGAGGTGAGATTTAGCTGGCACCCGTCCCATCCTTCTTAAAATTTCTGACACGGGACACCTTTCTTTCTTGGCAAATTTCTTTATTACTACTTGCACTCGGCAAATGGCGTAGTCTTAACCCTTTTTCTCTTGTAGTTACTGTAGTATGCAGGTCGAGGTAATGTATCGGCAATTCTTCGGACATCTTCTTCATCTGATGCAAGAGAGAGAGGATGGAACCTACTCCCTTCCAATAGGGTGTATACTCGTGCGCTTAGGTATCTCTTTGGAAAGCTACTTCAAGCAGCTTTTAGCCTTCTCGATTCTAGCTATCTTTCTCGCTTTTATTCCTCCTCCGAGTCCGAGACAGGTGCAACTCTCGAACCGGACCCAATTTTGAAAACAGGCGATATATGCAACGAAATCGTACCCTCCACGGTGACATGCTCATCATAGACTCGGATTTCCTTCCCTTCGGCCAGCGGAGCCGGGTAGGTGTAGAAATGACTAGACCGGGTGGGGTAGGGACAATGGTCCTCCTACGAATATCAGCATTTTTCACTCGGAACCCTTCAGTGGAGGGAACTCTCGAGTTGATTTCAAATCGAACTCAATCGAGGTTTCTCGCTCATGCACTTTGTCCGTAAGTGCGAAGAGAGTGACATCGCTGATTTTGATATCCGTATTGTCGAATCCTTGTCCGAAATGGATGATCCCATTGTCGACAACTCATCCTTGTAGACGCCTAAGTCCAAATCCGTCGGTGAAGGAGAAGATTAACTTTAGGGTAGACATTTCGCAAGGCAGCATTCCGAATGTCGTCCCGAATTATATTTCCTTTGTCGCAAAACTTAGGACAAAAAAGAAAGAGTCCGAACACATTTCTGTTTATCTTAATGTACTTGTGATTTTTAAAGGAGTATGTTTATTAGAAGGTCACTTATTAGGGAATTCGTTTGTTAGAAACAAAACAATTAAAGGAGAAAGGTTATAGAAAAGGTAAAGGACCCGATTTAGAATTGGAAAGGAAGAGAAAGTCTTGTAAGATTTGTCGACACGAGGGACCGATCCTAATCTAACACCTATCGGGTCCACCCCACCTCGTAAAAGAGGTAAAAGGATCTCGAAACCTCTCTATTCGGGGGTGTCTAAACAAGTGGCTCCTAAATCCAAGAGTGTTGGCTATACCCGTTCAAGACAGTAAATGAACGTGGTATGCCAATAAAAAGAAGGGTAGTTCGATCCACTAGGGACATGGATACACTACCGATTTACGAAAGTAAAACCATCCGATTAAAATGGAGAGAGGAACTATTCCTCACTGGAGTCGCCGTAATTTGTCGGCATATATTTTTATAGGTTTTAAATTTAATTTAAATATGTATAAGATTTAGAAAGAAGCATTTGATCTTGAAAATAATTTTAAGTTTGAAAATTTTAAGATATGAAATCAAACAGATCTCACATCCCAAATAGTTTATACAAACGAGCACCACACTACAAACCGTGTATCTATCCCGAAGAATAGACACACTGCTTGATGATGAGGCTCGATTAAATAAACTAGAAGATTTGTGACATCCGTTTGTTCTGCGAACCAATTTTATAAGCCGACAAGTTCCCCTACTTAATATAAAGGAATTAAGCAGGGTTTATATTACCTGGGTTCTTAAAGTTCCTTATAAGGGCAAGCCCCTATAGTTAATTACATCTTAAGTGACGGGAATCACCTAAGAAAACTCTCGATAATAATTAAGTGGCTTTACTCTCAAGAATTTTAAAGTTTAAGGTTTTCAAACAATTGGTTTTTGGAAATTTCAATAGGAATGGATCAAATTTGGAATGACTTTATTTTAGTGGAATCAAAGGAAGAGAAGTAGGGGATGTCACGGACTCGAAGTGAACTTCGGTGACTTCCCAGCTATCCTATGGTCTCGCTTCGATTTAGGTAGAATTATTTAATGTTATAATCTTGCCAATTTTAGTTAATTAGGTCTTATATTCGTATAACACAATCATTCAAATAATTTCAAGATGTGAGGGCTTATGTCATACCAAACGACTACCTCTGAGTCCTAAGACCAAGTTAGGACTTAATTTGCCTAACATTATTATGCAAATGCCTAACAAAGAGTCGAGGATTAATGTTGCACTAGGCAAATCACCTCGAAGTCCTATGACTTTGTTGTTTAATTCTAAGAAAAGTTTAGCTAATGTAGATCCTAGTTTTCGTCGATGACGATGGTCGTGCCGCCCACTATGCTCCAAACTCCTTGTTGTCACAGAGGTTTAGTTTTAGAAGGTGAAAAATCAGGAAATGAGAGAAGTGTTTTGGTTTAGAGAAATCTTAAAATCCAAGTGTTTTAATTAAAACAAATATTAAAGTTGATTAAATAGAACCGATTAAGATCCCACGGTTCTGTCATCCCGGCACCGTTATTTTCATCGGATTCACTTAGTCCAAATGAATTTGCTAAACTCAACCGAATGAGTTCCACACTTTCATTTAGACTGTGGAAAATCCCGTTAGCAACACGTGGGTTACATCATCCGAGGTATTCCCGATCATCCAACGAGACGTTTTAATTTAGTTAAAGTTGTAATTTTTGTTGTTTCGTTTGTGATTAAATTTCGAGTTGTCTTATATTTTGAAATGTTGTGGCGGTAAATTTTATCTTGTATGACTTTTAATTTAGTTTTGGGTTCCAGCTTTTATGGCTATCCTAAAGGTTTCAGCTTTCATGCAACAATCTTATTTATCATGCAAGAAAAGTAAAACGCGTGTAGGTAAATAAATTATAATAAGGTAAATTAAAATAAAGTAAAAGCGTACCTGAGGGCCTTCTCGTCATTCCTACTCGAGACTTTAGCATTGCATTGCATGTATGTGTTTTTAATTTTGCATAAATTAAAGCATGCTGTAAAACAGAAGAAGTAGAACTAACAAGAAGTAACTACTCAATCCTATGATGTCTATGTTTAGATCCCGGTCGTCTACCAAGTCCTATGATGTCTATGCGAATTTCTATATTATGTTTCAATAAACTTTGTTTAAATTCAAGTGAGGATGGTTTTGTTAAGCAGTACATATTAAGTTTAATAGACCTCGTAGGTATCTAAACAAATCAAAGAAGGCCGTGTGTCCATGCTTCCCTCTTATATCCCGATGAAAAGTCTCGGCTCATTTAGACTTTTTATGTTTCTTAACAATTCACCCTACCTATACCCTAATGCTTAATAAACACACTTGTTCGGGGTATGCTCAGCTACTGGGTTTTGGTGTAGTTTGGATTTGGATTGGTGGCAATTGGTAGTTCGATTTGGACTTATGGGAGTGATGTGAAGATTTTTTTGAGTTCTGTGTTTGGATTTGGTTTTGGTTTATGTTTAAATTTATTTTGTGTTTGGATTTGGTTTGGGTTTAGGTTTAAATTTGGTTTCAGGTTTGGATTTGGTTTGGGTTTAGGTTTAAATTTGAGTTTGAATGTGAATTGAGAAGTTTATGTGGACATCGGATAAAATTTGGGTTACTCCATGCATTCACTAAGCATAAGGGTATTCTTATTATGTTTTCTACACCAAGTTGTGATTTTCTAGAAGTCTTTATGAAGGGAAAATGAACCATGCCCTGGGAGGCCTATCCAAGGTTTGATTGTTATCGTGTTGGTATTGTATTGTGGTCTGGACTCGTTGTTGTATGTTGTGATTGTCAGTGTTGTGGTTGTGTTATGATTATGTGTTATCATTGTTGTATGTTGTATGTTATTGTTTTATTTTGTTTATGTGTTATATTATTAATGTATGTTATTTTATTCTTATGTTATTTTATACGATGTTATGTTATTCTTATTTTTATTATGTGTTGTTTAAACATATTATCTTTTATTTGTAATTAAATTTATTATCTTATTTAATTCATTGTGACTTATTTACTTTATTATCATTTATTTGTTTTTTTTATTTAATTAATTGGTTGTTATTTATTTATTTTATTTAATTAATTGTTATTTATTTATTTTATTTTACTTTAACTTGATATATATTTATTATTATTTTAGTTTTAATTTATTTTATTATTTAATTTAATTAATTTAATTAAATTTATTAGCATTTAAAATTATTATTTAATTTAATTTAATTTAATTTATTTAATTTGTTTTATTTTAATTTATCATTTATTTTTAATTTAATTTAATTTAATTAATTATTATTTACAATTATTATTTTAATTTAATTTAATTTAATTTAATTTAATTTAGTTTATTTCATTTTAATTTATCATTTATTTGCATTATTATTTAGTTTAATTAATTTAATTTAATTTATTATTTATTTAATTCAATTTAATTTAACTTAACTTTATTTATTTATTTGATTTAATTTAATTTATTTAATTAATTTAATTTAATTTATTATTTATTTACATTATTATTTAATTTAATTTAATTTAACTTAATTTATTAATTTAATGAATTTAATTTAATTTTAAATTATTTATTTATTTACATTATCATTTAATTTAATATAATTTTGATTTATTTAATTTAATTAATTTAATTAATTTATTTAATTTAAACTATTATTTATTTAATTGTTTTTTGGTTTACTTAATTATTATTTAATGTATTTTATTTAATTATTATTTGATTTTAAATATTTAATTTTAATTTAATTCATTATTCATTTATATTATTTAAATTATTTTTTCAATTTATGTATATATGTATTATTCAATTTTTTATCCATACATTTTTATAAGTTATTTTATTTTAATTAATTATATGTACATTTTTATTACTTAAATATTATTGATTTATTATTATTAATTTATATTATTAATTTACATTATTTATTATTATCATTTTTATTATTATTTATTTATTTATAAGACTTTTCATTTTCTCTCTCGTAAATTATTCTTTTCTTTATTTAAAGTTATTATCATTTATATTAAGTTATTATTTCTTAAATTTCTTATTTACATGTATATTTATATTTAGATTATTTTAAAAAGAATGATATTTTTATTTACCTATTTTTTATTATTTATTTATCTATTTATAAAGCTTTTTAAATATTATCTCTCCTAAATTATCCTTTCATTTATTTTTAAATTATTACCATTTATTTAAGTTATTATTCATTAAAATTATCGTTCACATATGTATATTAAAAAAAACACTTTTATTTACTTCCTTTATTTTCATTATTTATTTTACTTATTAATTTACATATATATATTATTATTCATTTATTTATATTTTAGTAGTTATAATATTTTTAAAATTAGTGTAGTTATTCTTATTTAGTATGGTTATATTTTATTTCACATTTAGTATTAAATTTGATATAGTATAGTTTATTTTAGTTAAAAATTAGTAAAAATATTATTTAATTTATTTAAATTTATAATTATATCACTTATGTTTTTACATTCATAATTATTTATTTTTGATTTTTTTTATTTCATTTTCTTTTGGTTTTATTTTTATTTTATCCTTATGTTCATTTTTTTTTTATTTTCTTTATGTTATTTTTATTTCTTTTTACTTTTCATTTCCTTTATGATGTATTAAAAATTTTAAAAAAATTCATTTTTTTATGGTAATAAAAACTAGGTGAAAAGATTAGGTGGTATTTTTG
This sequence comes from Papilionanthe hookeriana x Papilionanthe teres, assembly GCA_022702705.1. Taxonomy (NCBI): domain Eukaryota; kingdom Viridiplantae; phylum Streptophyta; class Magnoliopsida; order Asparagales; family Orchidaceae; genus Papilionanthe; species Papilionanthe hookeriana x Papilionanthe teres. Next base: position 34,406,121 of record CM040430.1, on the reverse strand, counting down.
TAAATATTTAACATTAGCCATATAACTTTGCATAAAGAGAAATTGTTAAGCTTAAACATGAGTAAAATTTAAATGGCATGAAGATTTGTAAAGGAAATAACCTACACATGATTTTTGAAAACATATATGGAGAGATTTAAAAAAAAAAAAAAACTAAATTGGTTTGCATTAAAAGGAAATCCCTTAGCATGGAAGAGTTTAACACATAATTTTTGTAAACCTATGTAGAGGAAGAAGAACTTTAAAGAAAATACATGTATGTGTGATTTTAGGCTAAGCATGAGAGGGTTAAAATGTTTCTTTGAAGCTTAAGTGTTCATAAGATAAAAGAGAGGGGGAAGATGCTTACCTTGCTTGGAGGAGATGATGGAAGAAACCTTGGAGAAGCCCTTGATGAAGCTCACGGCTAGGAGGATTTTTTAGGAGTGAAATGGCTAAGTGTAAGAGTGTGTGTAAGTGATTGTGTAAGGGTGTGTAAAGTGGGATTATGGGGGGATTTATGGAGAGAGGCTCACGGCTAAGAATTAAGGAGGGGGTAAGGGAGTGATGAGGTGGAGGCATGATGAAGGTAAGGAGGAGGTAAGGAGGAGGTGAGGTGGAGGCTTGGTGAAGGTAAGGAGGGAAGACTTTTTTTTTTTTTTTAAATGTATTTTATTTTTTTTTCTTGTAGGGCTGCCGTGAGGTGTAAAACAAAAGGAAGTATGTGGGTGTGTGTAAGTGGGTGTATTTTAATTTGGTGAATTTTGGATTTTGGGTCAAATTTAAGAACATTGGGCTAACTTGAATTTAGATTGGGCTAGAGCTCGAATGAAGCCCAAGTGCCTTGATAAATATTGTCCACATGATTGTAATGAATATTTTTCATGAAGACACAAAGTGGTTTTGAGCTCATTGGAAGGTTCAATTTTGGCATGGATTGGATTTTTGATTATTTTGGACCATGTTGGGTTCGGGTCAAGCTATCTTAAGTTTGAGTTGGAATGGGGTTCAGAGGTCTTCAACAATATTGTAGATGTCCTTGTCTAGAAGATTTTTTATGAAGACATGAAATGATTTTGATAATGTTTGGAGGGTCAATATGGTGGATTTAAAACATGTGTTCAGCTCGGGTCAAAATTGGGGTTTCTTTGGTCCAAAATGGATTTGGGTAAGACCTGAGCTCAAATTATGGACTATTGATGATCCAATTCAGTTTAATGAGGTGTTATAAAGAGTTTGAAATTGAAATTTGGGAGGAATTGATTGACATTGGGCCACTTTAGGAGTTTTGGGTTATTTAGGCAAAATTGGGGATTTTGATTTCAAGTGGAATTAGATTCAAATGTGGGTCATATTGGACTTTAATTTGGTCTAATTTGATATTTGTGATGTTGAATTTTGGTTTATAATTGAATTTGATGAAAATTGGGGTCAATTGGGTCAAGATTGGGTTTGGTTTAGGCACCTTTAGGTTAAATGGGCCAAGTCTGGGATTTTGGATTGAAAGTGTATTAATTTGGCCAAATTGACCCATAGTGTAGTTGAATAAAATGAAATTGGGAATATTTGGGATTTTTTGGAATTTTTTGGGAATTTTTTAGAATTTTTGGATTTTTGGGGTAAAAGGGTATTTTGGAAATTTTGGGGGGGTTTAGGGGTATTTTTGGAAATTTTTGTATTTTTGGCCAAAGATGGTCAATTTGAATGGTGGGAAATGTTTAAAGACTGATTTTGAGGAATTTTTGAGAATTTAGGTAATTTTGCTAAATTTGGGCAATTTTAAGGGTATTTGGTAAGTTTAATGCGTCCGGGCCCCGGGGTCAAAAATTGAAATTTTGGAAAAATAAAGATTGATCCAAGTGTAAGTGAAATGGAATCATTTTGGTTGAGCCATGAAGCCATATTAAACCCATGTGAGCCATGAAGGACTCATTTCGAGGCATTCATTATGTTGTTCCTAACCCTCTTAGCCGTGGCTAGGTGTTAAGGACCATCCATACGAATTACCTACATGAGTCGTGAAGTCAAGTTGGGTGAGAGTGTGGTTTTAGGACTTGGAGTGTATGTGAGAGTGTAGTGTGTGTACAAGTCAACCCTCACCAGACCAGGCCATCCAAGGTATTCCTAAAGCCAAAAAGTTCTATAGGGAACTCATCCTTTAAACCTCCACGTTTGATCTCAACCCTGTAGGTGATTAGGGGTTTACAATCAAGCCTCGTGGAGTTTGCAGGAGTTAAGAAGTAGTTTGAATTTCTAAGTGGTGGGTTCCGTTTCTAATCCTCTAATATAGTCAAAGGAAAAGCCTATGGCTAGATCCTAAGCACTAAAGAGGGAGAAGAGAAAAGACCTCATCAAAAAATAAGGTCAACAAATGGACCCTCATCATGTGTGGTGTGCTAACCAAGCACACCACGCCTATTGGCATCGACCGAAGAGATCAACAAAACCAACACAGTATGTCCAAGTGACAAACTTAGGATGAAGTAGAAGAATTTCCGCCTGGGAGTATCGTGTATATTTCTAAAATCGGAGATCCCCGAACTCTCGCTGGGAATGAAAAGGAGGTGAATTCCAAATCACAAGATCTAGTGGAATTCGATTTAGATTTCATTTTATTTTTAAATTTCAAGTTTCAATGTGTGAGTTTAGATTTCAATTTGAAGTTTAATTTAAAATCAATTCAAGGAAATTTTGAATTTGAAATGAGAATTGAAACCTAAGTTCCAGCCTCGAATCGCGAAGAGAACTCGAAATTGGGTACCAAGCCTCGAAGTTTTAAAGGTTCAATGAGAATTTGAAATTGATTCCATTCTCGAAGGTTTAATGAGAATTGTAAATGGATTCCAATCTCAAAGGTCTAATGAGAATTGGAAATTGATTCCAATCACGAAGGTCTAATGAGAATTGGAAATTGATTCCATTCTCGAATGTCTAATGAGAATTGGAAATTGATTCCAATCTTAAAGGTCTAATGAGAATTGGAAATTGATTCCATCTCGAATGTCTAATGAGAATTAGAAATTGAATCCAATCTCGAAGGTCTAATGAGAATTGGAAATTGATTCCAATCTCAAAGGTCTAATGAGAATTGGAAATTGATTCCAATCTCGAAGGTCTAATGAGAATTGGAAATTGATTCCATTCTCGAAGGTCTAATGAGAATTGGAAATTGATTCCAATCTCAAAGGTCTAATGAGAATTGAATGGAGCTGGTAAGTGTACCAAGCTGAAAATACTTGACTTAGCAATAAGTCGAGGAAAATATTCAAATTTCGAAAGAGTTTCCAACATATTTAAATTGAGGAAAGAATTTGAAAGATTCGAATTAGAGGATTCGATTGAAATTCAATTCAAAGTTTAGATTCATTTTGTTTCGACCTTTAACGTTCCAATTTTATTTTTTGTTGTTTATTTAGTGTTCATGTGAATTTGAAGTTCATTTTAATATTTAGACTTTTAAGAGAAGTTCTTGTTTATTTTCTTTTCTTTTCTCGTTCTTTGTTCAAAGTTCATTTAACTCTAATGGCATTTCCCAATCAATTCACACAAAAAGAGGTGAAGGCAAAATACGACGTAGTCGTTTTCATTCCAACTTGCTCGAAAGTACATCATACAACTTGATCTGAAACACATCTTATACAATCCATATAAGCTCAAAACGGATTTTGTATGATTCTTGTCTATCCATCCAAAATCATTTGTCAAAATCTATGTCTGAATAGTAAGATACATGGAAAATAACATCACCTTCCAAGCCACCCTTGGCGGGAATGCCGTATGGATGTGGATTGGAGGTGTGTTATCTACCAGTTAACTCACAGCTCATATGGCCGGAGGCTCTCTAACTCTGGATCTGGCTGGAAGTGGTAAGGCATCTTTCTGTCATCCATTCTTCTGAAAGAAATGGAGATCAGCTCCACAGGAACTCCTCGAATGTAATTCTTTGCTATGTCTGCTCCGTTTCCTTGTAGCACTAGAACGGAACCTACCGGTAATGGTATCTCCTCTGGCCCTCGAACTCACCGGGCCTCGCGATCCGCAGGTCGATCCGAACATGATGTTGCACCTGGTCGACAAACGACACCGTGCGTAAAGGTCTAACAAAGTCATGATGGTCTATAAGTGGAGGTATGCAGTCACCCTCCTTGTAAATGTTGATAATGGAACTGTTGGGTATGCAATCTGCATGCAACACTCTCCATTTTATCATCCTCTTTACCATTCTTTTAATAACATTCGACATTGGGTCCACCTCACCGCGACCGAGTATCCCCGGTGGATTCCCTTTCTCGTCTACCGCGAAGTCGTAGCAACATCCGCATTGGATTGTAATTCTTCCTTTCCCCGGCATCCAACTCCGGGCTCGAATATGTCTTTTCCTCGTGCGTCCATCTCGTCCCATCTTCTCGCAGTCTCAAGGACGCAGCTCTAAAATTTTCTCGTTGTTCATATTCCGAGAATACATCCGTATGGAGTTCGAGGCCTTCTAGAATGTCGATCCTCTCGCCTCTAATTCTCTCAAAGTATTCAAAGTCTTCTTTTCAACTAATTGCATTTTCTCCAGCTCGTATTCAGGAATTATCTGAAATCCCCGGTGTCTGGTAATGTACTGTGGGATGTATGGCTCAACCCCAGCACGCTCTCCTGCATGTCTCGGCTCCTGGGGATAGTCTCAATAGGGACATCCTCCGTGGTTGCTTTCGCAACAAAACTCTTTAGATCCGGTACATCCGCTTCGCATTGGGGCACCGACTCTATTCCGCTCTTCTTAGGATTTCCTTCTTCTTCTGCGGTTCCCGACGAACCTATCTCCTCGGAGCATTCGCATTCACGGTACCCACCGTCTCTTTATGTTGATCTTCTCGCTAACTTGGTTAACATTTTGCGGATGCGATGATTCTTATTTCTTCGTTGGGTAGCAAGTGAGAGTAGCTCTCCTTACCCCTTGAATTTCGCGGGCGCATGACCGACAAGCTTGCCCTCTACCGTGGCAACTACGGACTTAACCTTCTTATCTTCTCCGGTTGCATGAGCGGTGTTTGTTTTTCTTTTCTTTCTGCTGGATTGGTGGCTTGGGCCACCCACTTTCATCACTGTCTGACTATGGAGTTCTTCTCGATCAACTAGGATCCAATCATTTTATTCCTATTGTAGTCCGGCTGGTGTGAAGTCTGAGTCAATCTCTATCACTGCTCCATTCCTCACCCTCTTTTCATCAAGTGCTAGACTCACACCATTTCTAAAGTTTAGAACCAACCGCCCGTTCGACATTTCCCTACGAAAAAAAATAAAGAAATGATCAGGGGCTGTACTAAGAATAAGAACAATAAGAAAGACATTTATTAATGTAAATTCTTATTCACTTCTTTTAAATTTAAGGAAAGTTGGAAAAGATGAGGAGAGATCAGGAATTAAATGATTTAAAAAGAAAGATGAACATTTTATTATTGCAATTTCACATGTTCTGTTTTTAACAGTTTGGTTAATGACATTTGTTATCCATTATATTTTAGGTTTGGACTCAAACACAAGTGATTATCTCACCCGTGTTTCTAGGGATGAGATTTTGCCTTTGAAGTACACCCTTTGAAACATCAGGTTGCGTAATACTTCTTCAGATATCGTCCATTTATCTGAAACATATGACGTTCTCCTCGGCAATTTACTCGCCTGGTAGGAACCTCCGCAGTAAACCGCCTCGACCACAAATGATCCTTCCCGAGTTGGTTCAAACTTACCACCTATCTTGCGATGTGCAAGGATAGGTCTTCGAGAACAAGAACTAAGTCACCGACTTCGAAAGTTCTTGGGTGGACCAGCTTATCATGGGCCTGGATCATCTTGGCTTGATACAATTCCAAATTATGTTGTGCTGAAAGTCTTTTCCCTTCCAGGCTTTCCAATTCTTCTAGTTATAGTCTGGCATTTTCTTCTGTAGTGATTTTTTTTGCAACTGTAATTCTGAGAGACGGGAGCTGAACCTCTAAGTGTAGAAAGGCCTCAGACCCGTACACTAAGGCGTAGGGCATAGACTGGGTAGAAGTTCTGAAAGTCGTCCTGTAGGCCCATAAGGCTTCTAACAACTTCTCGTGCCAATTTCTCTTGTTGTCGTCCAAAGTTTTCTTTAAAATTTGAACGAGAGTTTTTTTAAAAGCCTCAGACAAGCCGTTTGCTCTTGGGTAGTAGATCGTCGAGTATCGCCAATCTATCCCATGTCTTATGACAAAATTATTTATCTTCGTACTTCTGAATGCGGACCCATTATCTAAAATGATCCTCGCGCTGTACCCCAAAATGGTAGACAACTTGGTTCTCGAAAACTATAGCACGTGGTGTGCCTTCACTTCTCCGAGTGGTATAGCTTCCGCCCACTTAGAAAAGTAGTCTGTAGCCGCAAGAATGAAGCGATGTCCTCTCGAGGATGGCGGTTCTATCGGACCCACTATATCCGTGCCCCAACACTCAAACGGCCACGACGCATTTTTCGGATGTAAGCACATTCGGAGGTTGATGCGAACTACTCCATGCACTTGACATTGGTGACAACTCTTGGCGACATTCATGCAATCGGTCATCATTGAGGGCCAGTAGTACCCTAGTCTCCTAATCTTCATTTTCATCTTCGGACCTGACTGATGAGCGCCACAGAGTCCTGAATGTACCTCTTTAACAATTTCACGAGCCTCGGACCCACTCAGGCACCTTAGCCACATCTGGTTAAAAGATCTTCTGTATAACGTATTGTTTATTAATGCATAAGATAGTTCTTTTCGATTTGATGAGCTAACGACTTATCATCCGGTAGGTTTCATTTTTGCAAGTAGTCTATTAATGGCCGTCGCTAATATTTCGTATTTTCTATTTTTGCCGCAACTGATTCTTCTGCTTTTTCTGATTTGCGTACTATGTCCATGTCGAGCTGTGATGGGACCTATCGTCCTTGAACTGACACTTCAACTGACTCATCCCGTAAGCAGGCAAATTCTTTTGCAAGGCGAGCTAGCGCATCTGCAAGGGCATTTTCTTTTCTGGGAATCTTGTAGATTGTCACAATTAGAATCTGTTCCAACAACTTCATGGCATACTGAAAGTATCGCTCGAGCTTTGGTTTCGTAATTCGTATCGGTCCGGCGACTCGCTGAATGATCAACTCGGGAATCCCCGTAGATGTTGATATCCGTTATCCCCATCCGAATGGTTAATTCCAATCTTGTTATGAGAGCTTCGTATTCCGCTCGTTGTTTGTACACGGCTCCGTTAAGTGGTAGGAGTACTTTAACATCCCCCGCTCCGTGTTATAAAGATTAGTCCGATTCCTCGCTTTACCGGCACTATCGTTTGCAATTCTTTTTCTTTCGTGCTAAAGATGCTTCATCGAAGTATAGTTCCCAACGTCGATCATCGGGGTCTTCTAAGCTCATTATTTGCTCATCGGCAAATCGTCATCGAGAGGCGATTCGTCGTCAGAAGGGTGTGTTCCGAGGAAGTCTGCTAGGACTTGTCCCTTTACAGCACGAAGAGGCACAAAAGTTATATCAAATTGCAATAGTATCATCGAGCACCTGGCAAGTCTGCGTAAAGCGTTGGACGGGTCATCAAATATTGCAATGGATTAACCTTCGAAATAAAGTTGACCTTATGAGAAAGCATGTAGTGCCCGAGCTTTCGAGCGACGAAGATCGTGGCTAAACAATGCTTCTCTATCGGAGGATACTTTATTTCCATCGGATTAGACGACGCCTTAGGAAGTAGAGAGAATTTTATTTTCCCTCATCATTGACCTGGGCTAGCAAGGCTCCGAGAGAGTCATCTAAAGCCGCGGTATAAAGTATTGACGGTCTACCTGAGACTGGGACTACTAATACGGGAGGTGTCATTAAATACTGCTTAATGTCCTTCAAAGCCTGTTGGCATTTCTCATCCCAAACAAATTTGGCGTCCTTTTTAACCAATGCCGAGAAGGGCTGACACCTACCTGACAAATTTGAGATAAAGCGTCGAAGATATGCCAACTTCCCTTGAAAGGATCGTAGTTGTTTCTAGGTTTCGGGAGGAGGTATTTCTAAGATAGCTTTAATCTTCTCCGGATCGATTTCAAATCCGCGATGTCTGATAAGAATTTCTCAGAGGTGACGCTGAAGGCGCATTTTAAGGGATTCATCTTGAGCTTAAATTGTCTCAGTCGCTCGAAAATAATTCTTAAATCATACGTGTGATCTCGTTTAAGTTTACTTTCGATGACCACATCATCCACGTAGCACTCGACTTGGTTGTGAATGAGATCATCAAAGATCCTTGTCATTGCTCTTTGGTATGTTGCTCCCGCATTCTTCAACCCAAACGACATCACTGTGTAGCAATACACTCCGATCGACGTTCTGAATGCTGTGAGCTTTTCATCTTCTGGTGCCATCTTTATCTGGTTGTATTTTGAAGATCCATCTATGAATGAGAAGACTTCAAGTGTTGAAGCGATGTCGATCATTAGTTCTGGAAATGGTAGTGGAAATTCATCTTTTGGACATGCCTTGTTCAAATCTCTGAAATCCACGCAGATTCTGACCTGACCATTCTTCTTTCTGACCAATACCACGTTGGCTAACCAAGTTGGGTATTGCTCTTCACGAACAAATTTAACGTCTATTAGCTTCTTAACTTCAGCTATTACTTGTTGCTCAATTTCTAGACGCATTCTTCTGGGAGCTTGTCTGACTGGAACAGCAGAGAGATCCACTCCTAGCCTGTGAACTGCGATTTCTGGAGCTAATCCTGACATTTTGTCATAACTCCAAGCAAATCAACCTTCGAACTCCTTTAATAGCTTGATTATATCTTCGCATTCTTCTTTATCGAGTAAGGAGCTAACAAAGGTAGGCCTAGCTCTTCGCTAGTACCTAAGTTAACTTCCGTTAACTCGTCTATCGTAGATTTAATTTCTTCTTCGAATTCTGTGGAGCGTCTCCGATTGGTAGATCTTCGAGATCTTCTGAAGCTTTCAAGTAGTCTTCATTAGGCTCGCAAGTGACAACCAAGCAAAATTCCGTATAGTCAACTGATCCTACTGTGCTGAATCCAAGGCCATGTTTTGAATTGGGAGGCTGACTGACGTTATTCCATTACTTTTCAAAATGTTGTGATTGACCTTTCGTCCATCGTCAAGGTAGGACACCACGTTGAATTAAACTTTGCACACAGGGAGAGTGTCACTTAAAAGGTAATTCCATTAATTCGTAGGAAGTAACATCTTCAAATTGTCCATGATTTTTAGTTTTGGAAGAAGAAGCACCACGGTAGAATTTATTTGGCTTAAGCACCACCACCATGCACTTCCTCGACCACCATACCCTCGTTTTTATTAGAATAGATCGGGGTCGTGGTCATAGTATGCACATAGTGATTTATCCTCTCGTACATTGATTTGTATTCTTCATTCTTTTCATCTTCGAGAGAGATCTTCGAACTCGTGGTTTCTTCGACTTACTCGTCGTCGCTTCTTTCTTGATTTCTTCTTCTTCTTCCGAACTATTCTCCCAATCAACATCGACGAATGGTTTTTCTCGTCCAACCGTTTCAACGTCTCTTCCACGACCTCGTCCCCCGCCTCGACCTCGAGTGCGAGTTCCGGAGAAACCTTCACCATCTCTCCGTAAGGGAGTGGTGAGTGACTGTTGGACTAGAACTTCAGGTTCTTCATCGTCTCGAACTTCTTTTGCTTCATTTGGTATTGTGTTTCTGGAGAAGATTGTTTTCTTCAGAGTCACGTAGTAGGCTGCATCTTCATGAATTCCAGTCTCATGTACGGAGAATGGTTGCAAATCACCTTTGATGCACTGTTCCCCTCCTTCGTAAAACTTTATGCACTGGTGCAGAGACGACGGTACCATCTGGTTTTCATGGATCCATGGCCGACCTAGTAGAGTGTTGAACGATGTCTCAGAATCAATTATGTGGAATTTTGCGGTTGTCTTTGCTAAATCACCGATCTTCATTAGTAGTGTTATTGATCCGAGAGCTCTTTCTCCTTTCTGATTAAACCCTCTTAATAACATCTTGTTTGTTTCAAGCTCGCGAGCATCAATTTCCAAATACACTAGCGTCCGAAGATTCATTATGTTGATTGATGCTCCTGAATACACCAACACTCTGGAGAGCATAAACTTTCTAATAGTGACTGAAATGTACAACGGTCAGTTGTGATCAGCCGTTCCCAGTAGTAGGTCATTATCTATGAAGGTAACAGCTCGTTGTTCTTTTAACGAACAAACCTCATCGAGGGAATCTCCGGCCATTTGAGCTAAACAAATCTCTGGATCAAGTAAGGCCTTGATCAGAGCTTCCCTCATCTCCTTTGATAGGATCAGAGCGTCGTATATGCTCAGTTTGGCTGGTAGCTTCCTAAGATGGGCTAGCACATTATAGTCCACTTTATTACCATGTGTTTCAATTTCTTCTCGAATGGGCAATTCTTCTGCTGGGGTTGGCTCTTCCTGAAGAACCGCCTGCTTTCCTTTATCCTTTGGACACATCCTTGGAGGTAGAACATTTCCACTTCTTAGGTTAACTTCGGTAATTTCCTCTAAATCTGATGCTGGATATGCCGGTGTCTTCCCTTGAATCGAAACGACAGGCTCTTCTAGAGTTGCTTTGGAATCTAATAGTTCTAATTCTATCGTGATCAGAGCTCTTTGAAATTCACAAATAGACTCATTGCTTGTAGTGCTTTCATAGCCTCCTTTGTGAACATCTTCTTCATCGTGATCATCGAGGTTATGTATGATTTGAGAATTGTTATTGGAATTGAGATCCAGATTAGGTTGGTTGTCTTTAGTTACGTAATCGTTAGAAATAGTCAAAACGTAGCCAACGCCGAAACTCTTATCATTATAAGATCCTGCCGGGGCGAGCAAATAATCATACAGAGTTAGAGGTCCTAGGGATTTTTCCCCCGAATCGGAAATAACCATCCTAAGATAAGCAGCCCCTAGTCTACGCTTCGGAGCCTCGGATTTCTTTTCTTCCACGAACTTCTCCTCCTTCTGGGGCGATTCATCAATCACAAGTGATAGTGTCGGCTCGACTGGTTTCAAACTTTGAGTTGAAGCGCGCACCAAAGCGGTCTGGATATGATCCAAAATTTTCTTTGATGACTTCGTCCAAACGGTACTCCATCCATCATCGGTCGTATACGGGTCTATCAAAACAATAGGATTCATTGAAATAACATTGATGGAACCTCCTTTTTGGGGATCCTTCATGTATTCTTTCAGAATTGTTATGTTCCCTTTTCGGAGATTGTCATCAAGCCAGCTCTTGAAAGTGATGCAATCCCCTATCTTATGCCCGAGCATCCGGTGGTAGGGGAAATAGTTCGGATGATTTTTCTTGTTGACTTCTTCTGGCCTTTTGGGCTCTGGTAACTGGAAATCTGGCGTCTTCATTAAACTGCGGAACATCTTCGCTACTGCTTCAGACTTGAATGGATATTCCTTATTCAGAAATTCTTTTAGGGTGTGCCGTGCATGAGGCGGTTGTTCATAATGCTGAGATGACTGATAGCTCGGTTGAGGTTGTTGGTAGTCCTGCTGAGGTTGCTGGTATGTTCGTTGTGGTGGTTGATAACTGGGTTGCAGTCGCTCTGGCGTTACTTACACTGGCTGCTTGCCCTTATCTACTGCCGCGATGATTCTGGATTTCTTTTCAAATGTCTTAACGGGCTTTTGTTTATCAGTCTTATCTACAAAACTTAGCTGCTTTGCCTCCTCTTGTAAGCTCCCTACCTTGCTAAGCAACTTCTCGAAAGTCTTGATTGTAAATCCTTTGAGAGGAAGTACTATAGGGCCGTGAATATTCTTAAGCAGGATGCCGACTGCGTGTTGTTCTTGAAGCTGTGGCTCACACTTCATGCTTAAATTCCTCCATCGAAGTATGTAATCCACCAAGGTCTCGTTCGATTTCTGTCGCTCCACCACTAGATCACCGATGGTGATATGGTGCTGAGCTCCGGTGAATCGCTTAATGAAGAGGTTTTCTAGTTTTGAAAAGGTCTTAACTGATCCATTCGACAATTCTACGTACCAGTCGAAAGCAATACCTGATAAACTGCTGACGAACTGTCGGAAGAGTAAAGCGTCACTCCCACCGGCATTGCAACAACTAGCACAAAAATGTGCAACGTGCTGCCGAGGGTTTTCGGTACCATCAAAAGTCTTGAATAGAGGTGGTACGAAGCCTTTTGGGTATTGGACTGCATCGAATTCTTTAGGGTAAGGTCTACCCGTCTGAATAGATGTTCCGCTCTTAGCTTGTGCTAAGGCCTCTCGCACCTGCTGCTCTACCATGTTTTGATGTCCTTTTCTGGAAGCATGCTTTATGCAGGATCTTTCTTTTGTTACTCATCTCCGTTGATGGATGTAATCTGTTTCCCTCCATCCACAATGTGGATAATCTCTGGGGGCATCTCTTTCTGAGGCTGTACTTGACTCTAGAGAGTGGCTAAAGCTACAGCCATCTCTTCCATCCTCTTTGCCATCTGGGAAATCGTATCATCTCTTTCCTGAAGTTGTGCTCTCATCACTTCCGATTCATCTCTTCTACAGCTGCTGGAGCACCTTGCAAAGCTGATGATGCTCGTGTCTCAACCATGTTGATCTCAGCATACTCGTCATTCATAAATTCTGATGAATCAACTTCATTTTCCAACTCTTCTCCTCTTTCTTTTGCCAACCGTCGGATATCCATCCTTAGCTTTCCTATAGAATCCTTGAGGGGTCTCTTCCTTATGGTCTCGCGGTTGTCATGTGATGGCTGTTGAACTTCTTTTTGGGAGTTTCTTTCTGTCATCACGATATCACTTTTCTACTCGGATTCGGAGCTCGTTTGCCCACACCATTCTTCTTGCAGCCAAAAGCCTAGGACCAGATGGTCTGTCTGCTATGTGTTGGAAGGTGGTATCCTCCCCAATTTGCAGACCTGATACAACAACAGGTGAACTGGCTTTTATCCTCTTCTTTGGTTTCTCTATGGCAGTAATAGGCTCTATTCGCGGTCCGAGGTGAGATTTAGCTGGCACCCGTCCCATCCTTCTTAAGATTTCTGACACGGGACACCTTTCTTTCTTGGCCAATTTCTTTATTACTGCTTGCAGCCTGGCAAATGGCGTAGTCTTAACCCTTTTTCTCTTGTAGTTACTGTAGTATGCAGGTCGGGGTAATGTATCGGCAATTCTTCGAACATCTTCTTCATCTGAAGAAGCAGAGAGAGGATGGAACCTACTCCCTTCTAATAGTGGTGTATACTCAGGCAGTTTAGGTATCTCTTCTAGGAAAGCTACTTCAGTAGCTTTAGCCTTCTCGATTCTAGCTATCTTTCTGCTTCTATTCCTCCTCTGAGTCCGAGACAGGGGTGCAACTCTTGAACTGGACCCAATTTTGAAAACAGGCGATATTGCAGCGAAATTTGTACCCTCCACGGTGACAGGCTCATCATAAACTTGGATTTCCTTCCCCTTCAGTTGGGCAGGAGCCGGGGTAGGTGTAGAAATGACTAAACTGGTGGGGGTAGGGACAACAATCCTCCTACAAATATCAGTACTTCTTTCAGCTGGAACCCTTTGCAGGGTAGGGAACTCTTGAGTTGATTTCAAATTAAACTCAATTAGAGGTTTCTCAGTTTCATGCACTTTGTCCGTAAGTGCGAAGAGAGTGACGTCAGCGATTTTGATATCTGTATTGTCGAATCCTTGTCCGAAACGGATGATCCCATTGTCAGACAGCTCATCCTTGTAGACAGCTAAGTCCAGTCCGTTGGTGAAGGAGAAGATTAACTTTAGGGTAGACATTTCTGCAAGGCAGATTCCGAATGTCAGTCCCGAATTATATTTCCTTTTGTCCCAAAACTTAGGACGAAAAAGAAAGAGTCCGAACACATTTCGTTTATCTTAATGTACTTGTGATTTTTAAAGGAGTATGTTTATTGAAGGTCGCTTATTAGGGAATTCATTTGTTAGAAACAAAACGATTAAAGGAGAAAGGTTATAGAAAAGGTAAAGGACCCGATTTAGAATTGGAAAGGAAGAGAAAGTCTTGTAAGATTTCTCGACACGAGGGACCGATCCTAATCTAACACCTATTGGGGGTCCACCCCACCTCAGAAAAGAGGTAAAAGGATCTCGGAACCTCTCTATTTGGGGGTGTCTAAACAGTGGCTCCTAAATCCAAGAGTGTTGGCTATACCCGTTCAAGACGTAAATGAACGTGGTATGCCAACAAAAAGAAGGGTAGTTTGATCCACTAGGGACATGGATACACTACCGATTTATGAAAGTAAAACCATCCGATTAAAATGGAGAGAGGAACTATTCCCAACGGAGTCGCCGGAATTTGTTCGGCATATATTTTTATAGGTTTTAAATTTAATTTAAATATGTATAAGATTTAGAAAGAAGCATTTGATCTTGAAAATAATTTTAAGTTTGAAAATTTTAAGATATGAAATCAAACAGATCTCACATCCCAAATAGTTTATACAAACGAGCACCGCACTACAAACCGTGTATCTATCCCGAAGAATAGTACACCATTTGCTTGATGATGAGGCTCGATTAAATAAACTAGAAGATTTGTGACATCCTTTTGGTCTGCGAACCAATTTTATAAGCTGACAAGTTCCCCTACTTAATATAAAGGAATTAAGCAGGGTTTATATTACCTGGGTTCTTAAAGTTCCTTATAAGGGCAAGCCCCTATAGTTTATTACATCTTAAGTGATGGGAATCACCTAAGAAAACTCTCGATAATAATTAGTGGTTTTACTCTCAAGAATTTTAAAGTTTAAGGTTTTAAAACAATTAGTTTTTGGAAATTTCAATAGGGAATGGATCAAATTTGGAACAGTTTATTTTAGGGAATCAAAGGAAGAGAAGTAGGGGATGTCACGGACTCGAAGTGAACTTCGGTGACTTCCGGCTATCCTATGGTTTGGCTTCAATTTAGGGAGAATTATTTAATGTTATAATCTTGCCAATTTTAGTTAATTAGGTCTTATATTCGTATAACACAATCATTCAAATAGTCTTGAAGATGTGAGTGCTTATGTCATACCAAACGACTACCTCGGAGTCCTAAGACCGGTTAGGACTTAATTTGCCTAACATTATTATGCAAATGCCTAACAAAGAGTTGAGGATTAATGTTGCACTAGGCAAATCACCTCGAAGTCCTATGACTTTGTTGTTTAATTCTAAGAAAAGTTTAGCTAATGTAGATCCTAGTTTTGCTGATGACGATGGTCGTGCTGCCCACTATGCTCCAAACTCCTTGTTGTCACAGAGGTTTAGTTTTAGAAGGTGAAAAATCAGGAGATGAGAGAAATGTTTTGGTTTAGAGAAATCTTAAAATCCAAGTGTTTTAATTAAAACAAATCTTAAAGTTGATTAAATAGAACCGATTAAGATCCCACGGTTCTGTCATCCCGGCACCGTTATTTTCATCGGATTCACTTAGTCCAAATGAATTTGCTAAACTCAACTGAATGAGTTCCACACTTTCATTTAGACTGTGAAAAATCCCGTTAGCAATACGTGGGTTACATCATCCGAGGTATTCCAGATCATCCAACGGGACGTTTTAATTTAGTTAAAGTTGTAATTTTTGTTGTTCTGTTTGTGATTAAATTTTGAGTTGTCTTATATTTTGAAATGTTGTGGCGGTAAATTTTATCTTGTATGACTTTTAATTTAGTTTTGGGTTCCAGTTTTATGGCTATCCTAAAGGTTTCAGTTTTCATGCAACAATCTTATTTATCATGCAAGAAAAGTAAAACGCAGTGTAGGTAAATAAATTGCAATAAGGTAAATTGAAATAAAGTAAAAGCGCACCTGGAGGGCCTTCCCGTCATTCCCAGCTGAGACATTAGTATTGCATTGCATGTATGTGTTTATAATTTTGCAAAAATTAAAGCATGCCAGAAAACAGGAAGAAGTAGAACTAACAAGAAGTAACTACTCAATCCTATGATGTCTATGTTTAAATCCTGGTTGTCTACCAAGTCCTATGATGTCTATGAGAATTTCTATATTATGTTTCAATAAACTTTGTTTAAATTCAAGTGAGGATGGTTTTGTTAAGCAGACATATTAAGTTTAATAGACCTCAGAGGTATCTAAACAGTCAAAGAAGGCTGCAGGTCCATGCTTCCCTCTTATATCCTGATGAAAAGTCTCGGGCTCATTTAGACTTTTTATGTTGCTTAACAATTCACCCTACCTATACCCTAATGCTTAATAAACACACTTGTTCGGGGTAGGCTGGGGCAGATGGGTTTAGGTGTGGTTTGGATTTGGATTGGTGGTAATTGGTAGTTTGATTTGGACTTATGGGAGTGATGTGAAGATTTTTTTGAGTTTGTGTTTGGATTTGGTTTTGATTTATGTTTAAATTTGGTTTGTGTTTGGATTTGGTTTGGGTTTAGGTTTAAATTTGGTTTGTGTTTGGATTTGGTTTGGGTTTAGGTTTAAATTTGAGTTTGGAATGTGAATTGAGAAGTTTATGTGGACATCGGATAAAATTTGGGTTACTCCATGCATTCACTAAGCATAAGGGTATTCTTATTATGTTTTCTACACCAAGTTGTGATTTCCTAGAAGTCTTTATGAAGGGAAAAATGAACCATGCCCCGGGAGGCCTATCCTAGGTTTGATTGTTATCGTGTTGGTATTGTATTGTGGTCGGGATCTGTTGTTGTATGTTGTGATTGTTGTGTTGTGGTTGTGTTATGTTTATGTGTTATCATTGTTGTATGTTGTATGTTATTGTTTTATTTTGTTTTGTGTTATATTATTATTGTATGTTATTTTATTCTTATGTTATTTTATACGATGTTATGTTATTATTATTTTTATTATGTGTTGTTTAAACATATTATCTTTTATTTGTAATTAAATTTATTATCTTATTTAATTCATTGTGACTTATTTACTTTATTATCATTTATTTGTTTTATTTATTTAATTAATTGGTTGTTATTTATTTGTTTTATTTAATTAATTGTTATTTATTTATTTTATTTTACTTTAACTTGATATATATTTATTATTATTTTAGTTTTAATTTAAAATTATTATTTAATTTAATTTAATTTAACTTTATTTAATTTGTTTTATTTTAATTTATCATTTATTTTTAATTTAATTTAATTTAATTAATTATTATTTACAATTATTATTTAATTTAATTTAATTTAATTTAATTTAATTTAGTTTATTTCATTTTAATTTATCATTTATTTGCATTATTATTTAGTTTAATTAATTTAATTTAATTTATTATTTATTTAATTCAATTTAATTTAACTTAACTTTTTTATTTATTTAATTTAATTTATTTTATTTAATTAATTTAATTTAATTTATTATTTATTCACATTATTATTTAATTTAATTAATTTAACTTAATTTATTTATTTAATTAATTTAATTTAATTTTAAATTATTTATTTATTTACATTATCATTTAATTTAACATAATTTTGATTTATTTAATTTAATTAATTTAATTAATTTATTTAATTTAAACTATTATTTATTTAATTGTTTTTTGGTTTACTTAATTATTATTTAATGTATTTTATTTAATTTATTTTATTTAATTATTATTTGATTTTAAATATTTAATTTTAATTTAATTCATTATTCATTTATATTACTTAAATTATTTTTTCAATTTATGTATATATGTATTATTCATTTTTTATTCTTACATTTCTATAAGTTATTTTATTTTAATTAATTATATGTACATTTTTATTACTTAAATATTATTGATTTATTATTATTAATTTATATTATTAATTTACATTATTTATTATTATCATTTTTATTATTATTTATTTATTTATAAGACTTTTCATTTTCTCTCTCGTAAATTATTCTTTTCTTTATTTAAAGTTATTATCATTTGTATTAAGTTATTATTTCTTAAATTTATTATTTACATGTATATTTATATTTAGATTATTTTAAAAAGAATGATATTTTTATTTACCTATTTTTATTATTTATTTATCTATTTATAAAGCTTTTTAAATATTATCTCTCCTAAATTATCCTTTCATTTATTTTTAAATTATTATCATTTATTTAAGTTATTATTCATTAAAATTATCGTTCACATATGTATATAAAAAAAATACTTTTATTTAATTCCTTTATTATCATTATTTATTTTACTTATTAATTTACATATATATATTATTATTCATTTATTTATATTTTAGTAGTTATAATATTTTTAAAATTAGTGTAGTTATTCTTATTTAGTATGGTTATATTTTATTTTACATTTAGTATTAAATTTGATATAGTATAGTTTATTTTAGTTAAAAATTAGTAAAAATATTATTTAATTTATTTAAATTTATAATTATATCACTTATGTTTTTACATTCATAATTATTTATTTTTGATTTTTTTTATTTCATTTTCTTTTGGTTTTATTTTTATTTTATCCTTATGTTCATTTTTCTTTTTTTATTTTATTTTCTTTATGTTATTTTTATTTCTTTTTACTTTTCATTTCCTTTATGAAGTATTAAAATTTTTAAAAAAATTCATTTTTTTTATGGTAATAAAAACTAGGTGAAAAGATTAGGTGGTATTTTTGTAAATATTTAACATTAGCCATATAACTTTGCATAAAGAGAAATTGTTAAGCTTAAACATGAGTAAAATTTAATTGGCATGATGATTTGTAAAGGAAATAACCTACACATGATTTTTGAAAACATATATGGAGAGATTTTTTTTTTAAAAAAAACTAAATTGGTTTGCATTAAAAGGAAATCCCTAAGCATGGAAGAGTTTAACACATAATTTTTGTAAACCTATGTAGACGAAGAAGAACTTTAAAGAAAATACATGTATGTGTGATTTTAGGCTAAGCATGAGAGGGTTAAAATGTTTCTTTGAAGCTTAAGTGTTCATAAGATAAAAGAGAGGGGGAAGAAGCTTACCTTGCTTGGAGGAGATGATGGAAGAAACCTTGGAGAAGCCCTTGATGAAGCTCACGGCTAGGAGGATTTTTTGGGAGTGAAATGGCTAAGTGTAAGAGTGTGTGTAAGTGAGTGTGTAAGGGTGTGTAAAGTGGGATTATGGGGGGATTTATGGAGAGAGGCTCACGGCTAAGAATTAAGGAGGGGGTAAGGGAGTGATGAGGTGGAGGCATGATGATAGTAAGGTGGAGGTAAGGAGGAGGTGAGGTGGAGGCATGGTGAAGGTAAGGTAAAGGTAAGGAGGAGGTGAGATGGAGGCATGGTGAAGGTAAGGAGGGAAGACTTTTTTTTTTATTTAAATGTATTTTAATTTTTTCTCTTGTAGGGCTGACGTGAGGTGTAAAAAAAAAGGAAGTATGTGGGTGTGTGTAAGTGGGTGTATTTTAATTTGGTGAATTTTGGATTTTGGGTCCAATTTAAGAACATTAGGCTAACTTGAATTTAGATTGGACTAGAGCTCGAATGAAGCCCAAGTGCCTTGATAAATATTGTCCACATGATTGTAATGAATATTTTTCATGAAGACACAAAGTGGTTTTGAGCTCATTGGAAGGTTCAATTTTGGCATGGATTGGATTTTTGATTATTT
>CM040430.1:34374009-34381509 GCA_022702705.1 Papilionanthe hookeriana x Papilionanthe teres | reverse complement strand
TACTCATTTCAGTTTTCTTTGGAATAAGGACGATATTGGAAGAGCGAAAGAAATAAGACATATCCTTCCCATGGAAAAAACCTGACAATTGCAGCAATAACCTCAGCTTTAATAACAGTCCAGGCTTTTTTGTAGAAATCAGCAGTGAAACCATCGGGTCCAGCAGATTTAGAGCTGTCAATGCTGCAGAGGGCTTGCTAGATTTCAGCTTTAGTGGGAGGATCAGTGAGGGATAATGAATTGATATAATGGAAATGTTCTGTAGGCTGGTGGGGGTGATGCGAACCTACCATGGCGACGGTTAGGATATCGAGGTTATGAAAATACATGATAGCACTCATTCCAATCTCCAAATTGTTCTTCGACGAAACCCCATCCTCATCCTTTATGCTTGTGAATGTTGTTGCGGCTTCTTACATATACGATGTAGGCATGAAAAAATTTTGTATTTTTGTTTATAATTTAATTAACTATTAAATATTCTAATAATTAACTTATATTTATAAATAATATAATATACTTAAAATATTTAAAATAAAAAAATAACATTATATAAATTTATATATATATATATATATATATATATTTTTTTCTTGCTCAGTGGGAGTGGAGGGAAGCGCTTTCTGTAGGGTTTTGATGGAGCTCCCTACTTGCGGTCGGGCTGGGATTTGGGTGGCTGGTCGGAGTAGGTGGGCTGGTAAGTTTGTTTCTTCCTCCCTTGGCGAGTTGTGGTGGCTTACGGAAGATTTGGGCACTCTTTGGGTGTTCCGGGCTCCGGTGTTTCAATTGAGGTCTTGTTCCATTGGGTGAGGGCTGTCTGTTATTTGGCAGCTTGGTTGGCCGGTGCTTTGGGCCGGACTGCTGTGACTTGTTTTGCTTTCCCGGGCTTACTTTTTCGAATTGTTACTGTTCCATTGGTTGGCCCCTGCCGTTCTGCTGGAGTGGTGGGCTGATTTCTATTGCTAGCAACTCTTCAGCCGTTCACGGGAATCTCTCCATTTACTGCTTTTGGTTCTTATGCCAAGGCGAGTTACTAATGGTATTGTTAACTCCAGAAATTTTGAACAATTAGTTTTCCCTCGGTCCACGCATGATCTTGCAGCTGGTAGGAGTGAAGCTCCTTTCATCGAGCCGTTAGGCATCAAGGAGGAAAGCTTCGCTATCAAGTTTACTACTCGGGAAATGCTCTCTTTAACTGAAGCTGTGAAATTCACCATAGTGGGTCAATTTAAATATGGACACCCTAAAATGGAATTGGTTAGGAAGAGCTTTGTTGATTTGAACTTGGTGGGTCAGTGGAAGCTGGGCTTGATGGATGGGAGACACCTCCTAATCAGGCTCACAAGGGAGGAGGATTATGCCACTATTCTGGGTCGGTAGGCTATGGTGATAGGCGGAACCTTCATGAAGGTGTTTAAGTGGACACCGACTTTGATCCTAACAAGGAGCCCACGATTAAACCTCTATGGTTTAATTTCCCTCGAGCTTCCCATTCATTTATATCATACCAATACTCTTTTTCAAATCGGCGAGCTTTAGGTACCCCTCTCAAGGTGGACCCTCCCACCCATGATATGGGCAATGCTGGGGCTACTAGAATGCTGGTAGAGAGGGATGTAACCCTTCCAGACCTGGACAAGGTTTGGATTATCACAAATGATGAAGAAGAGGGCTTTTGGCAAC
This sequence comes from Papilionanthe hookeriana x Papilionanthe teres, assembly GCA_022702705.1. NCBI lineage: Eukaryota > Viridiplantae > Streptophyta > Magnoliopsida > Asparagales > Orchidaceae > Papilionanthe > Papilionanthe hookeriana x Papilionanthe teres. Next base: position 34,379,826 of record CM040430.1, on the reverse strand, counting down.
AGGTGGTATTGGAGCATAAGCCTTTGTTCTGCCCACACTGTAGGATGTTTGGTCATGATAAACAGAAATGTTACGGACTAAGGCCTTTCATCAAGAAACCTGCGGGGCAAGGTTGCCATCTCGAGGCCACTAGGGAGATTTTGGGCTGCACCCGGGCCCCACAGTACCCGGGGTATAGGGGAAGAGGAGGTGGAGCCCATAATTGTTCCTAATATGGAGAAAAAAGCAGCGAGAAGGTGTGCAGATTACGAAAAGATTCCACCCTTGGGGAGACCCCCTGCGAGCGGCAAGAAGGGGGTAGACATCATTGGAGAATTGGCTCAGGTAGAGGCTCCAACTCAGGATCTTCTGAACCTGGGAAAGGATAAAATGGAGCAAGAATGGCAAATTCAGAAAGCTAAAAAGAAAAAATTCCTCAACTTTTATCAAATATGCAGTTCTCCCTCATCAGCATAGTAATCCCTATCCTACACCTCCCATTAGTAACAGCAGGACTAGAACCAGATCCAAATCACTCCTCTCCACCCCTCTCCCCACCCCCTCCCCCCCAGACCCCCTGATGTTTAACTTCCTTTGTTGGAACATCAGGGGGATTGCCCACCCCTCTTCCTTTAAAAGACTCACCTACCTTTTTAAGAAACACCAGCTTTGGTGTTTAGCTATTCTTGAACCCATGGTTAACAAAAACCCCCAAAAATATCTTTCCAAGTTCTCTGGTTGCTCTAATTACATTAATATATCCAATAAAATCTGGATTGTTCTCAGAAAGGAGATCAAATGGACTATATTGAGGGATCATCCTCAATTTGTCCATCTGTCTCTCAAATTTTATGGTCATGAGCTTGCCACCACTTTTGTGTATGCAGGTTGTACCAGGATGTCCAGGGCTGATCTGCGGGTCAGAGCTGCACCATATCAACTCGACTATCACTTCTAGCTGGATAGTAGGTGGAGATTTCAATTGTTTGGGTTCTTCTGCTGAAAAGGCTGGAGGAAGGCCTCCTGCTCTTTCTACTATCACTGAATTTAATGATCACATTCTATCTGCTGGTCTGTTTGATTTGGGTTTTCTTGGGCCCCCATTCACTTGGAGGAGGGGGAAAACCTGGGAAAGGCTGGACAGATTCCTTGCTAACAGTCTTTGGCATCATAATTTTACGCATACCTATGTATCCCACTTAAATTTTGCGGGGTCGGATCACGAGACCACTTCTCATCATCATTACGTGGTGATGCTACCAGCGGCCCCCTCCCTTCAGATTCTTAAAGCTGTTGGACTACCCGACCTGGTTTCTGGAAGTTGTTAATTCTCACTTGGAATGGGTGTCATCATATTAACCCATTTATCCAGCTGCGACTTCTATAAATCAAAGTTGGGAAGGCCCTCAAAGCTTGGAGCTGGAATAAGATTGGGGACATATTTAAAAATGTGAAAATGGTCGAGAAGGAGGTGGTCGCTTTGGAATTGGAGTGCATTTCCAACCAAGACGGATATTCAGAGTTGATTGCTAGCCAGGAAAGATTACTTCTTGCTGTGGAACTGCAAGAACAATTCCTCAGTCAAAAAGCTGCTATTAATAAATTTAACCATGGGGATAGGAACACTAAGTTTTACCATGCTTATATAAAATATAAAAGAAAGTGCAATGCTATCCATTCCATCAGAAATGAGCATGGGGAAACCTTGCATGATGGGAAGGAAATTACCTCTGATGCTGTGAATTTCTTCGGGAAGTTGCTATCTCATGACGATTGCTGACCTTCCCATAGAGCCCGGCTTTGTTGAATGTTGAACAAAGGTACATTGGCTCCCTCCGGTGACTTCTATACCTTCGAGAGGAAGAAATATGGACGAGTAATCAACTCCATGGATGGATCCGAAGGCTGCGAGCCCGAGATGGGTTCTACGATCTGAATTCTATAAGAAGACACGGGCTATTTGCAAAGGTGAGGTTACCCTTGCAATTCAAGGATTTTTCGGGGGTTGGGAGCTGCCTCGAGTACTTTCACTCCTCCAATATTGTCCTTATTCCAAAATCCACAACCTCTGAGGCCGGAATCGGTATAGACCCATCGGTTTGACGTCATTCATCGGTAAAGTGATTAGCGAGATTCAGGTGGGTAGGCTGCGACCCCATCGACACACTTTATTGCCCCGACCAAGCGGCTTTCATCCATGGAAGGTCCATCACCGATAATGCTCTTCTTGCTCGGGAAATGCTTCGGATGCGGGACGAGGCCCTACGAAGTGGTAATCTCATCTACAAATTGGATGTCATGAAGGCTTATGATACCATTGATTGGAACTTTATCCTAGACATTTTGCAAGCCGGGGGCTTCCATTCGAGGTTCTGTTGGATCATCGAAAAGATGGCTGAAACATAATCATCACTCCATCTCGATTAATGGTAAGCTGTTGGGGAGGTTTTACTGCTACCGGGGGCCTCGAAACAAGGAGACTCCTTGTCTCCTACTATTTTCATTATTGGGATGGATTATCTCTCAGGAGCTTTTGGAGCTTCATTTATCCCCCCACCACTATGCCAATTATCATCATAGGTCTAATATACAGATCACCCATCTGATTTATGCAGATGATGTAAACCTTTTCTCTAGAGCTAGTAAGAGTGCAGTGAAGAAAACCTTCCAGTGCCTTAAGAAGTTTCAACAAGTTTCGGCCTTCGGTTTAGTTCTCATAAAAGCACCATCCTCTTCCCCAAAAATTGCTCTTCCTCATCTATCCATTGGATCCTTCGATACTGCTTGGTTTTTCTAGAGCCTCTCTACCTTTGAAGTTCCTGGGTATCCCTTTAATTAAAGGTAGAATGAAGCAAGTGCAGTTTGATGATATCATCCATAAAATCCAAGCTCAGCTGGCCAACTAGGTGCATTCCTTTCTCTCTTCGAGGGCGGGATCACTATTCTCAAAAGCATCCTTACTTCTTTCCCCTCTTACATACTTGAAATGACTTGTCTTAAGAAAAGTACCAGAATTCGATTGGAAAGGAGCTTCAATCGTTTTACGTAGGTCAGGCGAGAAAGCGACTCCATTGGGCTAGGCTGGCAAAAGCGGCAAGACCTATTGAAGGCTGGAGGTTTGGGATTCAAAGGCATGATCCAAGCTGCAACAAACCAATTTTTGTAAGCTGCTGGATCAATTTTAGACAACAATAATCCCTACGGGCCAAATTTTCGTTGGGTAAATACTGCGGGGATCATTACCCAGCTGATGTACAGGAAACAAAAGGCTCTTCGAGAGTGTGGAAACGAGATGGTAAAATGCGGAAGTCGACGAGAAAATTTGTTTAAGTGGGATGCTGGGTAAGGGTGATATTCTATTTTGGCAAGACAAATGGTGTCCTGCTGATATGCTTATTCCACTACCAAATATCCCTATTAGTTCCTTTCTGTCTCGGATTATTTGGGATGGGGACTCTGAGTCTATTCAGTGCAGGGCGATTACTCAAGCAAGATTACGTGACCCAAATCTTTAAAATCCATTTCAGCAGGGCTAAATCAGATCTTATCAATTAGCACAATACTCACCTTCACAGCTTAACAAAGCATATTTACCTCAATATTCATCAGTGGATTAAATTTGATTGGGGTAACTTGATTTGGAGCAAGTTCCTCACTCCCTCCATGTCTTTGCTCAATTGGAGAACCTTTCATAACTGCATCCCAACTGATGACATCCTCAAGTTAAAGGGACTGAGGGGACCTTCAAAATGCTTACTTTCTTGCTCCAATGAGGAATCCATACCACACCTATTCTTCGGGTGTATGTTTTCTAATCAAGTACGGAATGAAGTTACCAAGTTTTTTAACATCAACACTATCCAAGCTGGATTTGGACGATTTCAACTCCTGTTGGAAATCACGGCACCCAACTAAAGTTAGCGGTATTCCTTTCATTGTGACCTAGTTTACGTGGATGCATAGAAACAATATAAAATTTGATGCTAAGCCACCTTGTGTTCGGATTGTGGTGGGTAATTGTCTCTCCTATATTTCCAAGCTTATCGAGGTTTAAAAAGTTCCCAAACATTCTTAACACCACTTTTCACGACCATCTTCCATTGAAGACAAAAATTCTGCAGATACGGTGGAAGCCCCCATCTTCCCCTTTATTAAAGTTAACACCGATGGTGCTTTCTCGGAGTATGGGGCCGGTATTGGAGGATTATTCGGAGACTCCGATGGGAAGTGTTTAAGTCTTTTTTCGCCCTAGTTGTTTCTGTGATCCAATAGAAGGCTGAACTCGAGGCTGTTTTTCGGGCCATCACATTAGCTATTTTATGGAAGTGGACCCATCTGCAGGTGGAGGTGGATTGCCAAATCTTAATCAATTACACAGTTGTGGGCCTCCCCCTCCTTGGCATCACTCTCGATGGGTGGGTAAAATTCGGAACCTAGCTACTCTTTGTACAATCCACTTTTCTTTCATTCATAGAGAAGGTAACCGGCCAAGCAAATTGGCTAGCTAAAAGAGGGATCGATAATATGGAAGTGGTTGTTTACGCATCCCTTCCTCATCGAGCTGGTTTTCCTGATTGAAGACGAGACTTATTCAAGGCCCCTCACTTCAGATTAGCTTAGTTATTTCAATTATCTTAGGAGACTTTTGAGGGGTCTCTCTCCACTGCGCTTTGTACTTCCCATTTATTTTTTTGGGATAGGTTTATTTTACACTTAGTTTAGTTACTTTTTATATTGGTGTGGAGTTGTACCGAGTCATGTTTGTTCCCATTTGGGATATTTTGTAACTTCACTTATTTTTGAAGCAACATGTAGGGAGCCTAAGTAGCTCCTTTCCCAAAAATATATATATATATATATATATATATATATAAATATATATTTATTTATTTATAATTTTATTAGCTTTTAAATATTTTTATAATTTAATTTTATTTATAAATAATAAATTATAATTAAAATATTTAAAATAAAAAATAATATTAAATAAATTTTTATATAAATAAATATATTTATATATATATATATATATAAGTATATATTTACATATACCTATTTATATATTTTTATTTAGAATTTATTTAATTATTTGATATTTTTATAATTAAATTATATTTATAAGTAATATGCTATACTTAAAATATTTTAAATAAAAAAATAATATTATATAAAATTATATATATATATATATATATATATATATATATATATATTTACTTTTTTATTTATATTTTTTACTATTAAATTATTTTTTAATTAATGTATATTTAAAAATAATATAATATACTTAAAAGATTTAAAATAAAAAAATAATGTTATATAAATTTATATACATGTACATATATTTATATATATATATATACATACCTATATATATGTATTTTTATTTATAATTTATTTAATTATCAAATATTTTTATAATTAAATTTTCTTTAAAAATAATATACTATACTTAAAATATTTAAAATAAAAAATAATATTAAATAATTTATATATATATATATATATATATATATATATATATATATATATATATATATATACAGGATATACATTTATTTATTTATAATTTGTTTAACAATTAAATATTTTTATAATTAAATTACATTTATAAATAATATACTATACTTAAAATTTTTAAAATAAAAAAATAATATTAAGTAATTATATATATATATATATATATATATATATAATTACTTAATATTATTTTCTTATTTTAAATGTTTTAAGTATAGTATATTATTTATAAATATAATTTAATTATAAAACTAATATTAAGTAATTATATATATTCGCAAAGCTTGTGATTCATTGAGTTGGGATTTTATTTTGGGT
>CM040430.1:34361509-34369009 GCA_022702705.1 Papilionanthe hookeriana x Papilionanthe teres | reverse complement strand
TGGGCAATGGTAATATATCGTTTTAGCATGATGCTTGGTCTCTGGTTCATTTTATTCCTGGATCGGATGCTAACGACAATCTTCTTGTGTCTGATGTTTGGCGAGATCACACTTGGAATATCCCGCTTTTGCATCAACTTTTTGGGGTCGACAATGCTAGCTTTATATCTACCATCCCTTTTGACTCGACTAATATTGACTATCCTATAACAAAATTTGCATCAAATAGGACTATCTCGAAGATGGTTTACTACCATTTACATCATTTTCAGCCAACCTCTTGGGGTAAGAGCATTTGGTCACATGCTTTAACCCCTTTGATGTCTTTTTTAGCCTAGACAATTTTTCATAAGGTTTTGTCTTGCGATGATATTCTTAAGTTGAAAGGACTTTGGTTAGCTTCTAGATGTTGTTTTTGTAAGATGGAGGAAGAGTCTTTACGTCACATTTTTATTACTTGTCCTTTCTCTTGTTCTATTTGGATGAAAGGGGGTCGTTGGTTTAGCACTTATGTCCGTCTGGGTGAGGATTTAAATGACTTATGGGCTTTCGATCGCCGGCCTAATCATTTTTTTACCATCTATCCCTTTATTACTTGTTGGTTTTTATGGATGGCACGAAATGCCATTCATCACAAATGCACTTCGGTTTCTTCCAATACTAATTTCTCGAATATTTTGGCCTATGTTAACAAGGTTTATAAGCTAAGTAATATGGGCTAGTTTCTTCTCGGGCGTTGCACATTTTGACTACAGTGTTCATGAGACAGTTACCTCTCCGCAACTCCCTATTTTGGTGAGATGGCTGCCGCCCAATACTTGTTGGGTTAAATTTAATGTCAAAAAAAAAATGTATGCTCTACTTTTCTTCCCTTTATACTGCGGACACTCCATTGCAGTCTGAAGCTCATGCTTTAATGTTGGCGGTCTCTATTGCGGTGCATTTCATTTGGCAATGCATTATTTTTAAGGTGGATTTGTCCAATTTATTTCTTGCTTTAACTAATAACATATCAATACCGTGGGATATTATATATTATATAAATCACATTAAATGCATCATTTATCATATCTCGGTCAATTGGAATTTCATCTACAGGGAAGGAAATATATCAGCTAATTGGTTGGCCAATCTTGATTCGTTAAGCTCTCAGATTTTCGTGGGTACTAACCCTCCCCAGACCTATCAATTTTGCTCAAAGGAGATAACGTGGATATACCAATTCTTTGATTCTCTTGATCTTCTTATTCTTTCTTTGAGCAGTAACTGGTACTACCCCTTTGTTATATATACATACATATATAAATTTTTTCAAAACTATATATAGATATACATATGTCAAAATATCTATATACATAAATTGTTGTTTATATATATATGAATTTTATATATACAGTTATGGTATATAAACTTATATATATTTATCTATATAATTTTATATTCAATATATTTATATATATAGCTTTATATATAAATACATGCAGCAATCCTTGTATGCAGCAATCCTTCTATGCCATGATTTCTATTCCTTCCAGTTCATGTGTGACGTATTTTATTTTGCTATCTAAAGACTATACAAACTCTTTTGTCGTTGGCCGTTTTCTGTTTGATTTCCTCCTAATTGTACGAGGCTTACACACACACACACACACACACACACACACACACACACAAACGCACACGCTCACACACACACAGATATATATATATATATATATATATATATATATATATATATATATATATATATATATATATATATATATATATTTATATATATCAACCTTACACATATATATAAACCTTATATGTGTGTTTTAAGTTCAGGTTCGGTTCCAATCTGCATGTACCTGGAGCGCGCTCGAACCATTACATCCTCTCTAGCGTCTTGCATGGAGGAAGTTATTACTGCATACTTGGAACCTCAGCTTCGTGGTGATATACTCTCCATCAACCATCCATCACTCTTTTATTGCCTCTACTTAAATCCACAGAAAAAGGAGCGAGGAATATTTCTTCTTTGCTCAGTTGTTAGCTTGCTAGAGTTTCATTTCTGTGAAGCCACACTTTAATTTGCTTGTGATATGCATGACGTACTACCTGCTATGTTTCTTTTGATATGAAATTAAACTTGATGTATTTTTTGTTATTGGTACAATGATTGCTCTTTTGTTTGGCGTCGAGTAGTACCGTGGAGGTCAAACCCTTCTAGGAGACAATTTAAGAGCTTCACCTCCCCCCCTCTTTTTGTAACATTTACATGATATCAACGCGTAGGGAGCCATAAGACACTCTTTCTTTTAGAAAGAAAATATATATATATATATATATATATATATATATATATATATTTATAATTTATTTAATTATTAAATATTTTTATTATTAAATTATATTTATAAATAATATACTGTACTTAAATTATCTAAAAAAATAATAATATTATATGAATTTATATATATATATATATATATATACACTTATCTATACACATATATATTTATTTATTTATAATTTATTTAACTATTAAAAATTTTTATAATTAAATTATATTAATAAATAATACACTATACTAAAAATATTTAAAATAATAAAATAATAATAAATAAATTTAAATATATATATATATATATATATATATATATATAACTATATATATATATATATATATATATATATATATATATATATATATATATATATAAAAGCTATATATATATATATATATATATATATATATATATATAATATGATGGTGGCGGTCTGTAGGAGCTCTGCTTAGGGTTTCGATGGAGCTAATTAACGGAGGTGGTGGCGGCGGCGCTTTGCTAGTGAGGAGGAAGGTAGGCGGGAGTAAGAAGAAGGCTTCCCTTTGTGGTCTTTCTGCGGTATTGGAAGGGAAATTAGTTTTCTCCCTTCTCGGGTGATTGATTATTTGAATTTTCTTGTGTGTTCTTGTTTCATTGGGGATGGCTACGGCACTTACTAGTGCTGATCCAAATTTTGTTGGAAGGGGCACGTTTCTTGAAGTGATAGTAAGAAAAGAATGAGGTACCACCATTGGAGACAAGTTAGTTTTTCCCCGAGCTTTTTCATGATGCGATGGAGGGTAAGGTAGAGTGTGAATTTATTCGGAAATGTACCAAAAAGTGCTGGCAAGCTTGCTCTTATTTTCACCGAGGAGGAGATGTCAAAGCTATCCGAACCATACGGATTCACACTTTGGTGGGAAAGTTTCGGTTGGACATCCCAAACTTGACATTCTTAGGAAAGCTTGTTAATGACTTTAAATTGGTGGGCAGCTGGAAGGTTGGGGTCTTTGACAGTCGCCATATCATGTTACAGCTAGCATTGGAAGAAGACTATGCTCAGATTTTCTCAAAAAAGGTAATCATGATAGATGGGAAGCCTATGAAACTACTGAAATGGACATTAGATTTTGATCCCACAAAAGAACCTCCAATTGTTCCCGTTTGGTTCAGTTTACCCAATCTGAAACTTCCTTTCAACAATCATAGGATCATCTATGACATTGCTGACTCTATGGCCAGACCATTAAAACTTGATATACCATCTGCAAATGTTACAAGAATTTCAAATGCAAGATTTTTAGTGGAAAGGGATATAACTCGACCATACATTGATGGGGTTTGGCTTGGTACGACTAACAATGGGTGCTGGCGACCCATTGTAATGGAATACCAACCTTTGTATTGCAAACACTTGTCATCTTTTTGGCCATACAATGGAGCGAGTGCTTCAAACTTCACCTCTGAACTCAGACCATACAATGTTGAGAAGAAAGGCATAAAAAATATGGAGAACACTTCCAATACTCAAGCAATACACAATCACCACACTCCAGTTATTTCTTTTAATCCTGCTCAGGTTAAAACTACGGCGATGTCCGAACACAGGAAGGATGGGACTACAAGCTGGTTTTGACCTCTCATTCTTCGGGAGATATGCTTGATCAAGTTATTGAAATAAGAGACCCCCACGATAAAAGTCCTTCACTCCGGATTAATCGTTGAAGAACCCCTAATACTTTTGTATAGGAACTACACGATAGTTCGATTGCGAGTGGTACCTTTGCTACTCCCACAGAGCCCATGACAAATACGGTGTTATTTCCCCCTACGAACCTATAACGGGTGAGTCGGCCCAAATTATACTCTCTGGATTGAATGCGAAGCGAAGGAGCATGGTCTATGCAAAAGAGTAGAAGAAGGAGGAAAGATCTTATGGAACTACAAAATTTATCACAAGATAACATCATTGGTATGGATCGGTCTTCAGCCACTCCCCCTAGGCTTACTAGGGCTGGTAAGGCACTCCATCATGATTAATCTTCTCTGCTTGGAATGTTAGGGCTGTTGCGAGTCCCGGCACCCTCAACGAGGCTGCTGCATTTGAACAGGGACTTATAAACTATGGATATTTGCTCTCTTAGAACCAATGGTTCACACTAATATTACTAAAATTACAAAAAGATTCCCCGGTTTTCACTTCCAATCAAACTGTAATAATAAGATTTGGGTTTTTACCAGAAAAGAATTGCATTGTACTACTCTTATTGATAACTATCAATTGTTACACATTCAATTTGGATTAGATCAATTCCATGGCTGTGCCACTTTCTTATATGTTGGCTGTTCTCCCAGCGACGAGATCTAATCTTTGGTACGAAATTTGCAGCATCGGTGCTTCTAATCCCTCTAGCTGGTTAGTGGGTGGGGACTTTAATTGTATCGAGACCCTAGTGAAAAAAAGGAGGCAGAGACCCAGATCTCCAAACTATGATGCAATTCTCTCACAATATAACCAACTCGTCGGGCTTTTTGATTTGGGATTCATTGGATCCCCCTTCACTTGCGAGAGAGGCAAACTAATGGAGAGGTTGGATAGAGTGCTAGTAAATGATTCTGGTTGAATACTTTTCCTATCACTCAAGTACTTCATCTGCGCACGAGCTACTTCGATCATTCTCCATTATTGATTCAGATCTCCTTCAGCACTCATACAGGACACTCCCCCTTCAGATTCCTTAACATTTGGTGTGATCATCCCAACTTTCTGGAAGAGGTCAAGAACTCTTGTAAAGTCTCTGATTGTCATAATAGTAATCCAATTATCAGACTTTGGAGACTGCATAAGAATCTGGCATTTCATTTCAGGTATTGGAATAAGCACACATTTGGCAATGTGTTCCAACAAGTGAGGGATCCTGAAACAAAAATCCAATTATTGGAGGCTCAACTGGATTTGGGAGAGATTCAGGAGCAGGAATTGTTGACTTGCTCATTCTCGACTTGCACAAGCTTTAGATAGAGAAGAGAGTTTTTCTGCAACAAAAAGCTGCTACCACAAGGTATCTTTTTGGGGATAGGAACACTAAGTATTTCCATGCTATGATCAAACACAGGAGGAAAATAAATGCCATTCTAAGAATAAGGGATTCAACTGGTAATTGGGTTACAGACCCCACTCATATTTCAAATAGTGCTCTTCAGCACTTTCAGCAACTGTTTGCTTCACAAACTAACCCCTCCCAGTGTCTATTTGAAGAAGTTTTCTCTGAAAATTATAACTATGTCAATCAGCTTAATCGACTTTTATTCCCGATGCCAAGGAAATTCACGATGCTTTAAAGAATATTGATGGTAACAAGACAGGTTGGTCCTGATGGCTTCACTTCCAATTTTTACCTCAAAGCTTGGGATATTGTGGGACAAGACATCATTAAGGACATGTTCAATCTTACTTCTTAGGGACTGAATTACCTAAATACTTTCTTGCTACTAGTATTGTGCTGATCCCCGAGGATAATCATAAAACCGAATTAGGCTGATTTCGGACCTATCGACTCTATCCTCTACATTCTCTAAAATAGTCGGCAAAATTATTGTTGGAAGATTACAACCACATCTCAATCAGTTAATCAGACCCTAACCAATGCTGCTTTTGTACAAGGTAGATCCATTGTTGACAATTTCTTGCTTGCACGGGAGATTTTACTTGATCTTGATAAAAGGTGTAGGGGATAGAATTTAATCTTAAAGCTGGATCTTAAAAAAGATTATGATACACTTAGTCTGCGGTTTATTGATATGGTACTTAAAGCTCATGGTTTCAATCCTTCTTTCTGTCATTTAATACGAGAGATGGTTAGGCGATGCTTATTATAATATTCTTCTAAATGGTAACAAGCTGTGGTTTTTTTCGAGCGGAAGGGGATTAAAGCGAGGGGATCCACTTTCCCTACTATATTCATTTTAGCATTTGACTATTTCTCCAAAATTCTAAATGTTGCACATCTCCATTACCCTTATCTCAACTTCAAACATGGATCCTCTCGATGCATCGGCCATTTGGCCTATGCTGATGATATTATCATCTTCACCGATGGGTGTAAACGAGGCTTTAAGGAAAACCTTGCAATTAACTAATCACTTAGCCATGGTAGGCAGGTGGAGCTTAATCACAAGAAATGTCAATTCTTAGCTGGTAAAGGCTTTAAACATCTACGGTGGATAAAGGAGATAGCTCGGCTTCTCGCGGCTGATCTTCCTCGAAGTATCTAGGAATGCGATTAATGAAAGGAAGGAGAAAACGATCGCGATATGATGTTGTGGTCCGGAAAATTACTTCAACTTTAAATTGTTGGACCAATACATTCTTGTCTAATGGGGGTAGGCTAACCTTGTTGAAGAGCATTCTTGCAACTTTCCCTCTTTATAATTTGCAAATGATAAGGATGAAGAGAAGCACCTGGAAAATGATTGAAACACTTTTCAACAAATTCCTTTGGGAGGGTCGATCCAAGCAACCCCATTGGATTGTGTGGAATAAAGTTTGCAAACCTATCAAGGCTGGTGGGCTGGGATTCAAATGCTTTCAACAAATGAGCCAACTGTTTTACTGCAAACAATGGATTAAGTTCAGTAAACAAGACACAATGTGGGCTGCTTATTTAAAGAACAAGTACTGCTGGAAGTCTCATCCAAATGCTGTCATGCCCAAAATGGGGATTCCAAACACTTGGAAACAATTGCTTGAAAATTAGAGACACCTGCTAATCGGTTTTTCTGTTGGGAAGTTGGCAAAGGAAAAATTAATTTTCAATATGATAACTGGACTATGGGTAACCCTTTAACCTTTACTACTGCTTTTGACACACAACTAACGATCTCGGATTTCGGATTGATGACCGATGGAATACCAACTTACTTAGAGAGGTGATGGATGAGGAGAGTGTGCGAGCAGATACTTCCTATACCAATTGATTCAACCAAAGCGAGATAGGATTGTTTTGAAACAATCTACAAATCAATCCTTAAACAAGATGATTTACATCTCCTTTAATCATTGGCACGATACTAGTTGGGGAAAGAAAATCTGGACAATCGAGCTATCTTCATCAATGTCTTATTTTTGCTCGGAGACTTTTTCATAAATACCTCCCATTGGATGACATTCTGAAGTTAAAAGGGTTAATAA
>CM040430.1:34294009-34356509 GCA_022702705.1 Papilionanthe hookeriana x Papilionanthe teres | reverse complement strand
CTTGTTGAAGATGGTTTGGACTTTGAACATAGTCTTAATGAGGCTTATAGTAAATTACACTCTGCTATATTGAAAGAAGAACTTTTCCTACAACAAAAAGCAGCTGTTAATTGGTTTAAGCATGGTGATAGAAATTCCAATTTTTTTCATGCAACTATTAAATATAAAAATCTGTTAATGCTTTATTGAAAATTAAATCTGTTGATAATACATGGTTAGCCAATTCTAAAGAGATTGCTGATGATGCTATTACTTACTTTTATAAATTGTTTTCTTATCAGCCTATTAGTTCTGCTGCTTATTCTCCTGCTCTCATAAGTTCTGATTTCAGTAATGTGAATATGGATTTCCTGGTTCAACCTCCTGATGCTAAGGAAGTTTTTGAGGCTATTAAAATAATTGATGGTAGTAAGACAGCTGGGCCAGATAGATTTACAGCTAATTTCTATATCAAAAACTGGATGATAATCAAATCTGATGTGGTTTTAGCAGTACAAAGTTTCTTTCAAGGAATTGATCTTCCTATGTATTTTGCTTCCACTACCATTGTTTTGATTCCTAAAGATAAAATCAAATCCAACTGGCAGGATTTCAGACCTATTAGTTTGACTTCTACCTTTTCTAAAATTATATGTAAAGTTATGGTAGCTCGTTTACAACCTTTATCGGGGATCTTATTTCGAAAATCAAAGTGCTTTTATAAAGGGAAGATGCATCGGTGACAATGTTCTTTTGGCACAAGAATCTGCTAGTTGATATAGATAAATGCCGCGAGAGGTTCTAATATTATTTTTAAATTGGATCTGGCCAAAGCATTTGATTCTATCAGTTGGTCTTTTATTCTAAAGTTCTTGCAAATAGAGGTTTTAGTTCTAATTTTTGTAATCTCATTTATATATGGTTAAACAATAATTATCATAGTGTTCTAATTAATGGTAGAAGTCATGGATTCTTTAAATCTGGAAGGGGCATTAGACAAGGAGATCCATTGTCTCCTTATATTTTCATCCTTGTCTTTGATTATCTATCAAGAATGTTGAACCAAATGTAGCTTACTAATCAATACACTCAATATCAAGCATAGATCTACTCAATTAGTCAATCATCTAGCCTATGTTGATGATGTGATAGTATTCTCCAATGGAAGTAAACAATCTATTAAATGTCTCATGAAAGTTTTGACTGACTTTGAAGCTATTTTTGGAATGGCTTTTAATAGACCTAAATGTCAGTTCCTTGCAAGCTCTAAAATCAGTGTTCAGATGAAAAATTGGATTTCAGATTTCACTAATTTTAAGGAGATTCAATATCCTCTTAAGTATTTGGGCTTTCCTTTAATCAAAGGAAGAAGGAGACTTTTCACACTATCATGATATAATTTCTAAAATATCCTCTCAGATTAACTGTTGGTCTAATTCTTTTCTTTCAAATGGTGGAAGAATAACACTTCTTAGGAGTGTGTTAACTGCATTTCCTCTTTATACACTGCAGATGATTAAAATGAAGAAGAGTACACAGAAAATGCTTTCTATAATGTTTAATAAATTTGTATGGGAAGGGCAACATAAGCAAATGCATTGGACAAATTGGGAGAAGTTATGTAAGCCAATTGATTGTGGTGGGTTTGGTTTTAAAAGCTTTCAGCATCTGAGTTTTACATTCTATTGTAAGCAATGGATCAGTTTCAGATCACAACAGTCTTTGTGGGCAAGATTTATGAAGGCTAAATATTGTCATAATGAACATCCAGCAAAGTTCAGTCTTAAGCTTGGAGATTCTAAAACTTGGAAAGAGTTGCTTAAAGTACGACTTCATACCGAAAAGATGTTTATTTAGAAAATTGGTAATGGAGAATTTGACTTCTGGTTTGATAGTTGGCTGTTTGATGAGTCCCTTCAAGCACATTATAATCATAACCTTCCTATTCGACAAATTGCTGAGTGTTGGAGTGATGGTGTTCGGAATTTGCATGAATTCCAAGATTATATTCCTGCTGTTATTCATAATAAGATCTTAAATACCCCTATTCATCCTTGGAGAAAAGATAGATTTATTATCAAAAAGCCTTATAATCAAAGTTTATCGAAATTCATTTATCAAAATTGTTTTACTTGGCAAAAGAATGATTGGGGTGCTAAGCTTTGGAGTAAATATATAACCCCTTCTATGTCCTTTTTTCATTGGAGGTTGTTTAAGAAGATGCTACCAACAGATGATATACTTAAACTTAAGGGACTCAAAGGTCCATCCAGGTGTCATTTCTGTCATTGTGCTGAAGAGACTATTGGGCATATTTTTCTAAATTGTGACTGGGCACAGGAGGTTTGGAAAGCTGTGTTATTTGCTGTGGGACTGCAAACTCATTACTCTTCTTGGAGTTCAATTAATGATTGCTGGGAAGAATGGAAAGCTACTTCTTATTATTTAATCCCTTTTATATTTTCTGGTTTTTATGGCTAGCCAGGAATGATTTAATTTTCAATAACAAGGTGTTCTCTTCTAATTTTATCATTAGAAACTATCTTAATTTTCTCAGTAAGATACAGAATTTTGTCTATTCTTCGACTCATGGCCCCAAAAACAAAGTTATGCTTGTTATATGGAGACCACCTAAGAACCCATGGCTTAAGATTAATATTGATGGAAGCTTCAGAACTTCTACAGCTAGTATTGGAGGTCTTTGCATAAATTTTAAAGGTCAATGTTTATGGTTCTTCTCAGCACCTATTATTGCTTTAAATGCTTTGGAAGCTGAAGCAATTGTTGCCTTTTGGGGACTCAAAATTGCTATTATGCAGAATAATCAATTTGTGCACTTGGAAATGGACTTCTTGCATTTACTACGGATCTTATTGTCACAAGTTGTTGTGCCTTGGTTTCCTCGTATCCGGATAAATAAAATTAGCTTACTCTCTTCACCTATTGTAGTTCTATGGAGTCATACTTATAGGGAGGGTAATCAACCTGCTAATTGGCTTGCAACTAAGGCTTCTTCATCTCAGGATGTTATTTATATTGCTAATTACTCTTCTTTTCCTTTATATAGTTCTCATTTACATGGGGATTTAATTGAAATCCCTCATGTTAGATGTAAGACTTTCTTTGAATAATATTTTACTTTTTCAATATATATAACTATATATATTTTTTATTTATAATTTATTTAATTATTAATTATTTTTATAATTAAATTATATTTATAAATAATATACTATACTTAAAACATTTAAAAAATAATAATAATATATATATATATATATAATATTATTTATTTATAATTTTTTTAACTATTAAATATAAATGATCAATCCCTGACCTAATGCCCAAACCATTGGCACAATAGGTCAACTTTTGACCAAAAAGTCAATTTTGGCCAAAATAGTCTATTTTTGAATTAATGACCAATTATTGACCCAATAGTCAATCTCTGACAAAAAGTCAACTTTGGTCAAAATGGTCAATCCTTGACCCAATGACAAACTCATTAACCAAATAGGTCAACTTTTGACCAAAAAGTCAATTTTGATCAAAATAGTCATTTTTGACCTAATGACCACCCTTTGACCTAATAGGTCAACTTTGAACAAAAAGTCAACTTTGGTCAAAATGGTCAATTTTTAACACAATGACTAACCCACTGACCCAATAGATCAACTTTTTGACCACAAAGTCATCTTCGGTCAAAATGGTTAATTCTTGACCCAATTACCAACTCATTGACCAAATAGGTCAACTTTTGACCAAAAAGTCAACTTTGGTTAAAATGGTCAATTTTTAACCCAATGACCAACCCATTGACCCAATAGGTCTACTTTTGACCAAAAAGTCATCTTTGGTCAAAATGGTCAATTCTCGACCAAATTACCAACTCATTGACCAAAAAGGTTAACTTTTGACTAAAAGTCAACTTTGGTCAAAATAGTCAATATCTGACCCAATGACCACCCCGTTGACCCAATAGGTTAACTTTTGAACAAAAATTCAATTTTGGTCAAAATAAGTCAACTTTCGACCAAAAAGAAATCTTTGGTCAAAATGGCCAATTTTCGACCTAATGACCACCCCATCGACCCAAAGACCAACTCATCGATCTAATAGATCGTTTTTCGACCAAAAAGTAAATGTTGGTCAAAATAGTTAATTTTTTATGAAATGACCAATTATTCACTCAATAAGTTAATCTCTGACCAAAAAGTCAACTTTGGTCAAAATATTCAATCCTTAACCCAATGACAAACCCATTGATCCAATAGGTTAACTTTTGACCAAATAGTCAATTTTGGTTAAAATAGTCAATTTTTGACTGAATGACCATCAATTGACCCAATAAGTCAACTTTTGACCTAAAAGTCAACTTTGGTCAAATGATAAGTCAACTTTTGACCAATAAGTCAATTTTTGACCAAAATAGGTCAACTTTTGACGAAAAAGTTAATTTTAGTCAAAATGGTCAACTTCTAACATAATGACCTCCCCGTTGACCCAATGGCTCAATTTTTGACCAAAAATTTAGTTTTGGTCAAAATAATTAATCTTTGACCTAATGACCAAAATAGTCAATTTTTTGAATTAATGACCAATTGTTGACCCAAAAAGTCAATCTCTGACCAAATAGTCAACTTTAGACAAAATGGTCAATGATTGACCCAATGACAAACCCATTGACTAATAAGTCAAATTTTGACAAAAAAGTCATTTTTGGTCAAAATAGTCAATTTTTGACCTAATGACCACCCATTGACCAAAAGGTAAACTTTTGACCAAAAAGTCAACTTTGGTCAAAATGGTCAATTTTTGACCCCATGATCAACCCATTGACTAAATCGGTCAAATTTTGACCGAAAAGTCAACTTTTTAAGTTAGAATAGGTAATTCTTGACTTAATGACCAAATATTGACCCAATAAGTAAATTTGTGAGCAAAAAGTCAACTTTGGTCATAATTATTAATCCTTAACCCAATGACAAACCCATTGACCCAACATGTCAACCTTTGAACAAAAAGATAACTTTGGTCAAAATGGTAAATCCTTGACCCAATAATCAACCCACCAACCTAATAGATTGACTTTTGTCCAAAAAGTCAATTTTGGCCAAAATAGTAAATTTTTTACATAATTGCCAATTATTGACCCAATAGGTCACAGTTTGAATAAAAAAGTCAATTTTGGTCAAAATTGGCAATTTTTGACCTAATGAACACCTCATTAACCCAAAAGGCCAACTTTTGACCAAAAAGTCAAATCGGTCAAAATGATCAATTTCGACACAATGATCTAAATGCCAACTTTGGTGAAAATGGTCAATCCTTCATCCAATGACCAACCCATTTAACCAATTTGTTAACTTTCGACTAAAAGTCAACTTTGGCCAAAATAGTTAATCCTTGACCCAATGACCAACCTATCAATCTAACAGTCAACTTTTGACCAAAAAGTCAATTTTGCTCAAAATTATCAACTTTGATCTACTGTCCGCCTCATTGACCTAAATAGGTCAAATTTTGAACAAAAGACAGCTTTGATCAAAATTGTCAATCCTTAACCCAATGACCAACCCATTAACCCAATATGTCAACTTTGACTAAAAGTCAATTTTGATTAAAATAGTCAATTTTTGACGTAATGACCAATTTTTGACCCAGTAAACCAATCTCTATCCAAAAAGTCAACTTTGGTCGAGATGGTTAATCTTTGACCTATTGCCCAACCCTTTGACCCAATAGGACATCTTTTAACCAAAAAGTCAACTTTGGTTAAAATGATCAATCCTTGACCCAGTGACCAACCCATTGGCATAATAGGTCAACATTCGACCAAAAAGTCAATTTCGATTAAAATAAAAATTTTTCGAATTAATGAGCAGCTTATCGACCCAATAAGTCAATCTCCGACCAAATAATCAACTTTAGTCAAAATGGTCAATCATTGATCCAATGACAAACCCATAGACCCAATAGGTCAACTTTTGACCAAAAAGCCAATTTTGGTCAAAATAGTCAATGTTTGACCAAATGACCACCCATTGACCCAATAGATCAATTTTTTACCAAAAAGTCAACTTTGGTCAAAATGGATAATTTTTGACCCAATGACAAACCTATTGACTCAATAGGTCATCTTTTGACCAAAAAAGTCATCTTTGGTAAAAGTGGTCAACTTCTTGATCCAATTTCTAACACGTTGGCCAAATTTGTTAACTTTTGACCAAAAAGTCAACTTTGGTCAAAATGGTCAATTTCGACCCAATGACGTCCCCGTTGACCCAATGGGTTAACTTTTGACCAACAATTCAATCTTGGTCAAAATAGTCAATTTTTAACTTAGTGACCAATTAATGACCAAATAAGTCAATCTCTGACCAAAAAGTTAATTTTTGTCAAAATATTCAATCCATCACCTAATGATAAACACCCCAACGTGACAACTTTTGACTAAAAAGTCAATTTTGGTCAAAATAATCAATTTTTGACCTAATGACCACCCATTAACCCAATAGGTCAACTTTTAACCAAAAAGTCAACTTTGGTCAAAATGGACAATTTTTGAGCCAATGACCTACCCGTTTATCCAATATATCAAATTTTGAGCAAAAAGTTTTCTTCAATTAAAATGGTCAAATCTTGACCCAATTACCAACTCATTGACCAAATAGGTCAACTTTTTACCAAATAGGTCAAATCTTGACCCAATTACCAACTCATTATATGGGTGTAAACGAACCGAACACGAACAAACAAAGCTAGTGTTCTTGTTTGAAATGTTCGAACACATCATCGTTCGTGTTTGATTTGTTTAACAAACCGAATAAAAAAAGTTGTTCGAGTTCGTCTTGTTTTCTTATCAAACGAATCGAACATGAACTTCCTAGCGAACCGAACACGAACTGTTTGCAAACAACGAGTTTTTTTGATAGTCTTAGCTTTGATAACATAATTCCTCAAAATGAAGCAAACTTAAAAGCTATTCTGTACACATCAGGTAATCCATACTTCCTCAAAATGAAGTAAACTGAGTAAGGTGTTTAGGGTTTTGTTTAGGGTTTTATTTTAATATATAGTATATTATATTAATTATAATATTATAATATTTATAATAATATAATTAATACTATAATATTATTATTGTTATTAATAATTTATCATATATTATAATTTTTAGAAGTTAATTTATTTAAAATATGATAAATTTTTATAATATATAATTATTTTTAAAATATCATAAATTTTATATATATAATTATTTTAAATTATTTTATATTTCAAACAATAACGAACCGAACTCGAACGAACACATCACTATTCAGGTTTGGTTCGTTTAACAAACCAAACGAAAAAAATTGTTTCTGTTCGTCTCATTTGCTTATTGAACGAATCGAACACGAACTTCTTGGCGAACCGAACACGAACTGTTCGCGAACAACGAGCTTTTTTGACAACCATATATATATATATATATATGCTTATTTATCATTTTTTAACTTTTAAATAATTTTATAAATGAATTTTATTTATAAATAATATATTATACCTAAAATATTTAAAATAAAAAAAATATTATATAAATATATATATATATATGTAAAATATTTTTTTTATTTTAAATATTTTAATTATAGCATATTATTTATAAATAAAATTTTATTACATATATATATATATATATATAATATTTATATATAAAGATATTAATTTATTTATTTATAATTTATTTAACTATTAAATGTTTTTATGATTAAATTATATTTTTAAATAATATACTATACTTAAAATATTTAAAATACAAAAATTATATTAAATAAATATATATATTTATATATACCTAGATAAATATATATATTTATAATTTATTTAATTATTATATATTTTTATAATTAAATTATATCTAAAAATAATATACTATACTTTAAAAATTTAAAATAAAAAAATAATATTATATATATATATATATATATATATATATATATATCTATATTTATATATAACTATATATATATTTTTTATTTAAAATTTATTTAATTATTAATTATTTTTTAAATTAAATTATATTTATAAATAAAATACTATACTTAAAATATTTAAAATAAAAAATAATTTTATATAAATTTATATATATATATATATATATATATATATATATATATATATATATATATATATATATATAGATTTATATATACCCATAAATATTTATTTATTTATAATTTTTTTAACTATTAAATATTTTTATAACTAAATTATATTTATAAATAATATACTATACTTAAAATCGTTATAACAAAAAAATAATATTAAATATATATATATATATATATATATATATATATATATATATATAATGATAATTTATTTAAATAATAAATTTTTTTATAATTAAATTTTATTTATAAATAATATACTTTACTTAAAATATTTAAATTTAAAAAATAATATTATAATATATTTATATATACATATATATGTATATATATATATATATATATATATATATATATATATATATATATATATATATATTGTAATTATGTATAAATATATTTACATATTTATTTATATTTTATTTAACTATTAAATATTTTTATAATTAAATTATATTTATAAATAATATACTATACTTTTAAAACTCGTAAACTAAAAAAAAATAATATATATATATATATATATATATATATATAACTTTATATATTTATATATACCTATATATATTTTTATTTATAATTTACTTAACTATACTTAAAACATTTAAATTAAAGAAATAATTTTATATAACTATATATATATATATATATATATATATAAGGAGAATTACACACCGAGTCTTATTCTGGGGAAGACCTAACTTATCCCAATGTAACAAAAAGACAAGAGGGGGAGGGGGGTTTACATCAACAATAACCACTTCATTACATCTACTCTGTTTGGCAAGTCAATGGCAGTGGCCATTGTCCTCCCTTGGTAGATATGAATACTTGATTACCATGTTACCTCGTTAAGCATTTTGTGCATCCATCTTCTTAAGTTCCGTGGGGGTGGCTCAGCCTGTTGCATATATCGAATACAGCAAGAAGAATCAGACTCCACCATTAGATACCTCACCTTGCATCTGTAAGCAATCTTGATTGCCCAAACAATAGCAATCAGCTCAGCCTCTAATGCGTCCATGGCAACTACTGGAGATTGTAAGTAAAGCAAGCACTGACCCTGACCATCTCTAAAAATATCACCTATTCCAACAACCTTCTGATAAAGACTACCATCAGTGTTAACTTTGATCCAAGGGGAAGTGGGGGGTGTCCAGCTAATTAGCTTTGGTAATATCAGAGGTCTAAAGCTTGACTGCTTCACCAAACAGATGTCTTTAAGGTTATGGAGATTAATCAATTTTTGAATGTATGTCAAACAATGTAAGGCTACTTGTAGAGGAGATAGAGCTTTCTCCTCATACTTAGCCTTATTTCTGCAATTCCAGAAGAACCAAGCCACCAAGCATGGTACCACTAGGAGACCCAAATTATCCCACTCCTCCCAAGCAACTTTGCGGTGTAACCAACTCGCATTAAGGGTATTGAGCTTCAGCTTGTTGATGAGTTCTTTCTACACCTTTTGAGAGAAAGTGCAATGAAAAAATAAATGAGTCAAAGATTCTTCATCCTTTAAGCATAGCTGACAACATGAGGGCCCTTTCAATCCTTTGAGCTTGAGTATATCATCAGTTGGTAATAGCAGGTGTCTAGTTCTCCAATAGAAAAAGGATATAGAAGGTGTTAACAACTTATTCCATAACTCAGAGCCCCATTGAATGGAGTCCAAAGAGAAGAATTTATGATAGATAAAGGAAGACAACTTCTGAGATGCCTTGTTCTTGGTGATCAATTTATCTTTCTGACCCTGTTGGAATCCTGTTTTTAGAACTCCGTCGTACTTGGTCAGTGGTTAAGATAGTGTTCAGGAGCCTGTAGTTCCATTGATTCTCAGACCAGTAATCCTTCACACAGCTAGTAGACATGTTGTATAGAGGGGGAGATGCATGTTTTTCTCCCCCCCCCACACCCATTGGTCAAGCCAAAAGTTGATGTTACCATCCCCAAGCTCCCAAATGAAAATTTGCTCAGCCTTATCTTTGATTTGCAGCAGTTTTTTCCATAACCTGGAGTCACCCAATTTAGGTTGAACTACAGATGGGTGCTCTTGCCTGCAATACTTGCCTTTCAAAAATTGAGCCCAAAGGCTATCTTGAGCCCTAAACCTGATCCACAGCTTGCACAAATTTATCAAGCCTAATTGATCGAAGCTCCTAAAACCCAGCCCCCCAGCATGTAAGGGCTTACATAGTTGTTGCCATGGGAGCCAGTGAAGCTGCTTATGTTGTACAGACCAAAGGAATTTGTTTAAAATCTTACCAATCACTTGTTGAGTGCTCTTCTTCATGGAAAACATATGTAAAGCATATGATGGTAAAGCAGTAAGGATGCTTTTCAGCAAGGTTATTCTTCCCCAATTAGAAAGAAATGAGTTGGACCAACAAAGAATCTGAGCTTTAATCTTCTTAATAACCTCTTAGAACTGTGTTTGCTTGGTCCGACCCATAAGTAATTTAACTCCTAGATAGTTAATTGGGAGAGTGGCAGGAGTAAACCCTGTGAAATCTGCAATCCACCTTTTCATCTGATAACTAACTTTGCTGCTAGTGTATAACTGACATTTCTATAGGTTGAACTCTAATCTAGACATTGTTGTGAACTTATTCAGGGTTTGATGTATCACTTTTACAGCTATTTTAGTAGCCCTAGAAAATAGAATAATGTCATCTGCATATGCCAGGTGACTAATAAATAAGTTGGATTTGTGATGATAGGCTAGTTGAGGGGCTTGAGTAATGGCTTTATCCAAAAGTCTTGATAAATAATCAAAAGCCGAATAAATATAGTAGGTGACGAGGGGTCACCTTGCTTAATGCCTCTTGAAGCACTAAAGAAACCATGACCAGTCCCATTAACCATAACAGTGTGAGCATTGCAATTTAACCATCTGCTTGTGGGCTGAAAGAAAGCAGGCTAAAAACCCCTAGCTGTTAAAGTATTAAGGATGAACTCCCAACTGATTGTATCATATTCTTTTTTGATATCAAGCTTGTAAATAACATTATTTCCTCTGCACTTCCTATCTAAGTCCATCAGTAGTTCTTGTGCCAACAGGATGTTGTCAGAAATAGATCTCCCTTTCACAAATGCAGCCTGACTTGCTTTGATCAGTGTACTTAAATGAGGCTGAAGCCTGTTCACCAGAATTTTGCTGAGAATTTTGGACATTACAGATGTTAAGCTGATGGGCCTGTAGTCCCCCCAGGTTAGTCTTTTCTGGTTGGGATAAGAATAATAGTTGAGGCCGAGAAATACTTGGGAGGATCCATGCCTTGAAAGAAGGTTTGTACAGCTTGAACCACATCTTTGCTAATGATGGACCAGCTGGCTTTGTAGAAAGTAGCAGAAAAACCATCAGGACCAGCTGCTTTGTTCCCATCAATGGAATCAAGAGCAAACTTGATTTCATCTTCTTCAGGAATGTTAGTTAAAGACATTCCCTGCACATATTGATAGTTATACTGAAAAATGTCAGTTTGAATTGAGATAGAGCTGTGAGATACCTAGGTGAATAATTGTTTAAAGTGATCAACAGCATCCCATGCTATATCCTCACTTGCAGTAAGTTTAATTCCAGCAGTGGTGTTGATAGACAAAATCATGTTACTCTTTCTTCTGAACTTAATATAAGCAAGATAATAATGAGTGTTTCTATCCCCATCAATAAACTTGGCAGTAGTGGCTTTTTCTTGATAGAAGGCCTCCTGATACTTAACTTGTGCTAGCAGCTGCTCATTGGCATGGTAAAAATCCTCTTCAGAATTAATCCCATTAAGAAACCCAGCTTCAATATTGGTCACAGTTGCTTCAGCTTTCTGGGTATTCTCCTTGATGTTACCAAAAGTGGTCCAATTCTAGTTTTTTAAATGTTTAGCCATCTGTTTATGAAGTGAACAGAGATTACCCCAGGGTGTGTTGCCCATGGTTGGCTTCCAAACCTTCTCCACTTTAGCAATGAAGCCTGGATGTAAGGTCCACATATTTTGAAATATGAAGTTTCCCCCAGATTTTTCAGCAGCATTCTGAATTGAGACCAATAAAGGTATGTGGTCAGACCCGACCATAGAAAGGTGAGTGACAAAAGTGTAGGGGAACATCTGGAGCCGTATAGAGTTCACTAACATTCTGTCCAGCCTTTCTCAGGTATTCCCTCTTCTCTAAGTGTAAGAAGGGCCAATGTAACCCAGGTCAAATAACCTAGCATTAGTCATGAAAAGATTGAATCTAGCCATAGAAGAAGTTGATGGGGATGAGCCCCCTCTCTTCCCAGCAACAGATGAGAGAGAGTTAAAATCTCCCCCCACAATCCAAAAAGAGTTCACCTGATGGGCAAGGCAGACCATATCATTCCAATGTTGTTGTTGGAGAGCAGGCAGGCAACTTTCATAGATAAAAGTGGCAAAGCCAGTTTGTTCCCCCACAGAGAATTGAAGGTGAATAAACTGATGGTGATCAACAAGGATTGACCACTTTAATTCTTTTCTAACAAAGACCCAGATTTTATTGTTTAAATTGACAAAGCAAGAGAAACTAGGAAAAACCTTGATAATTTGATTGGTATTTTTTGTAACCAAAGGTTCCAAAAGTGCAAAACACCATAATTTATGAAGTTTAACTAGATGTTTAATCCTGGTTAGAGAGGAAGGGTGAGCAGCCCCCCAAATGTTCCAGCACATAAAATTAATCATGAGGAGGAGTGTTTCCCCTTCCCTCTAGTTCTGGATAAATTTATTTGTAATTTATTGAACTAATGAATATTTTTATAAGTAAATTATATTTATAAATAATATACTATACTCAAAATATTTAAAATAAATAAATAATATTATATATATATATATATATATATGTACCTATATATATTTTTATTTATAATTTACTTAACAATTAAATATTTTTATAATTAAATTATATTTATAAATAATAAACTATACTTAAAACATTTAAAATAAAAAATAATTATATATATATATATATATATATATATATATATATATAATTTATTTAACAATTAAATATTTTTATAATTAAATTATATTTATAAATAATAAAGTATACTTAAAATATTCAAAATTTAAAATTAATATTAAATAAATTTATTCATATATATAAATAAATAAATATATTTATAAATATATATTACTGCTCACTTCCACATTGCCCACTGGTTCATTTTTCGGGAAGGTAATAGATCCGCTCACTAGCTTGCTAGGCTTGGCTCGCTGAGTAACCAAATTGTGGCAGGTAGGCTCCCGCCTCTTACCTTAAAAATTTTAATTAACAGGGATAATATCGATGCCCCTTTCATTCGCCCCGGCACTTAGACTTCTTGTGCTTGCTATCTCTTTCGTGGATTCTCTTATATATATATATATATATATATATATATATATATATATATATATATATCTATACATGTGTGTGTATATAACAATCTTCATGCTCTGGTGTTCCATTTTCTGCTATCTGCTTTTTACCGGTTTGTTTGCTTATATATTTTTACATATTTCTATAGTTATATATATATATATATATATATATATATATATATATATATATATATATATATATATATATAGTCATAGATTTATTTATATACAGGCATAATCTTATATATATATATATATAGTTCTATATTTATATATATACCTATGTATTTGAGATCCAAGTTATATGGTATAGTTAATTATTGTCTGGAGGAAGGTTCCGGGTGATATTTTCACACTTCCAGCTTTCCCCCTCTATCGTTGGTTTAGGTGGCATCCGAGACCCTTCTTTCTTCCGTTATATATATATAAGGCCTCTTTTTGCTTCCCTTTTATATATATACACACACACACACACACACACACACACACATGTATTTTTAGCTTTTAAATTCTTTTTGCTGGAACTGTCTTTGGAAACTTTGTTTTGCTTGGGGTCATGTTGACTAGTTCACCTTCTAGGAGGTTATGTTGTTGGGTTGGATGAGCCTTGCTTATTATTTCTGTTTTCATTAAGAGCTTATATTTCAATTAATTTAAACACTTCTAGAATGATTCCGCAATTACATATTTTTGTTCTGACTTAATTTTACTGCGAATTGGCTACCTGAGCTGTCTCCGGTGGCTATTTTGTCTGTTTTTTTTTTTCAGGTCCGCTCTACGCGACATCTTTTCTGCGCATCGCATTTACAGTACATTTCTGTGGCCCCATCGTCTTTGTTCCTCTTGCTAAGAAGTTCGTCTACCTTGCGACAACGAAGTTCTCTGGCTATTCTGTTATGTTTCCTTTGGCCTAATATGTGTTGTTTATGATCAATTTTTTATTATGTTTGGTTAGGGTTTACTGGTTGTTGTGTGTTTTTTATTTTTTTCATCGCGTCGAGTTGTTCTTTGGAAGGAGGAACCGTTATGGGTGCGGTAATGTGTTATTTTGTTTAGTTATAGTTAGGGATCCTCCTTCCCTTCTCTTTCTGTACCTTTTTTTCCTATTTTAACACGTAAGGAGCCACGTGTAGCTCTTTCTTATATATATATATTTTTATTTATTATTTTTTAATTATTAAATATTTTTATAATTAAATTGTATTTATAAATAACATGCTATACTTAAAATATTTAAAATAAAAAAATAATATTAAATAAATTTATATTTATATATATATACAAAATAATATTATATAAATAATAAAATATAAAAACAATATTGTATATATTTATTTAGATATATACATATAAATGTATATATAGTTATATATACGGATATAAATTTATTTGCTTATAATTTATTTAACTATTAAATATTTTTATGATTATATTATATTTTTAAATAATAAACTATATTTAAAATATTTTTAAAAAATACTATTATATATATATATATATATATATATATATATATATATATATATTTATCATTTTTTTATTTATTAAATAATTTTATAATTAAATTATATTTATTAATAATATATTATACTTAAATTATTTAAAATAAAAAATAATGCTAAAAAATTTTTTTTATACATATATAAATATTTATTTATGTACATCTATAAATATATTTTTATTTATAATTTTTTTAATTATTAAATATTTTTATAATTAAATTGTATTTATACATAATGTACTATACTTAAAATATTTAAAATAAAATAATAATATTAAATAAGTTTTTTTATATATATAAATATATATTTATGTACCTCTCTATATATATATTTTTATAATTTTCTTAATTATTAAATATTTTTATAATTAAATTATGTTTATAAATAATATACTCTACTTAAAATATTTAAAATGAAAAAATTATATTATATATATATATATATATATATATATATATATATATATATATATATATATATTTAAATAATATACTATACTTAAAATGTTTAAAATAAAAATAATATTAAATAAATATATATATCTATATATAGATTTATATATACCTATATATATATTTATATATTTATTTATAATTTATTTAATTATTATATATTTTTATAATTAAATTATATTTATAAATAATGTACTATACTTTATACTTAAAACATTTAAAATAAAAAAATAATATTTTATATATGTATATGAATATATATATACCTATATATATATTTATTTATAATTAATTTAATTATTAAATGCTTTTATGATTAAATAATATTTACAAAAAATATACTATACTTAAAATTTTTAAAATAAAAAAATAATATTATATTATTTATTTATTTATAATTTTTTTAATTATTAAATATTTTTATAATTAAATTTTCTTTATAAATAATATACTATACTTTAAATATTTAAAATAAAAAAATAATTTTATTTAAATTATGCTGTCCGACCCATAAGTAATTTAACTCCTAGATAGTTAATTGGAGAGTGGCAGAGTAAACCCCCGGGGTGAAATCTGTAATCCACCTTTTCATCTCGATAAATTCAACTTTGCTGCTAAAGGTATAACCGATATTTCTATGTCAACTTAATCTAGACATTGTTGTGAACTTATTCATGGTTTGATGTATCACTTTTACAGCTATTTTAGTAGCCCTAGAAAATAGAATAATGTCATCTCAGATATGCCGGGTGACTAATAAATACGATTTGTGATGATGTGCTAAATGAGGGGTCTAAGTGTAATGGCTTTATCCAAAAAGGCTCAATAAATAATCAAAAGCCAGAATAAATATAGTAGGTGACAGGGGTCACCTTGCTTAATGCCTCTCAAGCACTAGAAACCATGACCAAGCCTCATTAACCATAACAAAGGTGAGCATTGCAATTTAACCATCCGCTTGTAATAAAGAAAGCAAAGCAAAAACCCCTTAGCCGTTAAAGTATCAAGGATGAACCCCAACTCGATTGTATCATATTCTTTTCGATATCAAGCTTGTAAATAACATTATTTCCTCTCGCACTTCCTATCTAAGTCCATCGCACTTCGTGCCAACAGGATGTTATCGAAATGATTTCCCTTTCACAAATGCACCGACTTCGTTTTCGACGTTGTACTTAAATGAGGCTGGGCTCGTTCACCTTAATTTTGCTGAGAATTTCGACATTGTATGTTGTCGATGGGCCTCGTAGTCCCCCCAAAAGTTAGTCTTTTCTGGCCGGGATAAGAAGAAGCTCGAGGCCGAGAAATACTCGAGATCCATGCCTTGAAAGAAGGTTTCAGACAGCTTCAACCACATCTTTGCTAATGATGTAATCTCATCACTGCTTTGTAGAAAGTAGCAGTAAAAACCATCGCATCTCACTCGCTTTGTTCCCATCAATGGAATCAAGAGCAAACTCGATTTCATCTTCTTCGGTGAATGTTAGTTAAAGACATTCCCTGCACATATCGATAGTTATACCGAAAATGTCAGTTTGAATCGAGATGTAGCCGAGATACCTCGGTGAATAATTGTTTAAAGTGATCACCGTATCCCATGCTATATCCTCACTTGCGTAAGTTTAATTCCATAAAGGGTGCTGACAGACAAAATCATGTTACTCTTTCTTCTGAACTGCATATTATAAGCAAGATAATAATGAGTGTTTCTATCCTCATCAATAACTATAAAGTAGCGGCTTTTTCTTGATAGAAGGCCTCCGATACTTAACTTGTGCTATAAATGTTTATCGGCATGGTAAAATCC
The DNA here is from genome assembly GCA_022702705.1 of Papilionanthe hookeriana x Papilionanthe teres. Taxonomy (NCBI): domain Eukaryota; kingdom Viridiplantae; phylum Streptophyta; class Magnoliopsida; order Asparagales; family Orchidaceae; genus Papilionanthe; species Papilionanthe hookeriana x Papilionanthe teres. Next base: position 34,339,241 of record CM040430.1, on the reverse strand, counting down.
TCTTCAGACTAATCCCATTAAGAAACCTTAGCCTTCAATATTGGTCACATGAGCTTCACTTTTCTCTGGTATTCTCCTCGATGTTACCAAAAGGTCCAATTCCGCTTTTTTAAATGTTTTTACCATCCGTTTTCATGAAGTGAACAGAGATTACCCCGTGGTGTGTTGTTCATGGTTGGCTTCCAAACCTTCTCCACTTTAGCTACTGAAGCTCGGATGCAAGGTCCACATATTTTGAAATATGAAGTTTCCCGCATTTTTCACAAAGATTCGAATCGAGACCAATAAAGGTATGTAGTCGCCCGACCATAGAAAGGTGAGTGACAAAGGTAGGAACATCCGGAGCCATATAGAGTTCACTAACATTCGTCCAAATTTTCCTGTATTCCCTTCTTCTAAGTGTAAGAAGGGCTAATGTAACCCGTGTCAAATAACCTAGCATTAGTCATGAAAAGATCAATCTTACTACAGAAGAAGTTGAGGATTTAGCCCCTCTCTTCCCGCAAATGTATGAGAGACAATAAAATCTCCCCCATAATCCAAAAGAGTTCACCCGATGGGCAAGGCACCATATCATTCCAATGTCGTTGTTGAGACAGTGCAACTGGCGTATAAAAGGCAAAGCCATTGTCACGCAGAATCGAAGGTGAATAAACTGATGCGCATCAACAAGGATTTCACCTACTTTAATTCTTTTCTAGCAAAGACCCACTTTATTGTTTAAATTGACAAAGCAAGAGAAACTAGGAAAAACCTTGATAATTTGATTGGTATTTTTTGTAACCAAAGGTTCCAAAAGTGCAAAACACCATAATTTACGAAGTTTAACTAGATGTTTAACTCGGTTATGAGGAAGGTGAGCAGCCCCCAAAATGTTCCAAGACATAAAATTAATCATGCAGAGATGTTTCCCATTCCCTCTGGGCCAGAGAAATTTATTTCAGAATTTATCAACTAATGAATATTTTTATAAGTAAATTATATTTATAAATAATATACTATACTTAAAATATTTAAAATAAATAAATAATATTATATATATATATATATATATAGTTATTTATAAATTTTATTAACTATTAAATTTATAATTAAATTATATTTAAAAATAATATACTATACTTAAAATATTTAAATTAGAAAAAATAATATTTTAAAAATTTATATATACATATACATGTATATATACATAAATATAAATATATATATATATATATATATATATACACTTATATATTTAACTATTTATAATTTATTTAATTATTAAAAATTTTATAATTAAATTACAATTATAAATAATATCCTATACTTAAAATATTTAAAATAAAAGAATAATATTAATATAAAATTATATATATATATATATATATATATATATATATATATATATGTACCTATATATATTTTTATTTATAATTTAATAATAATTAAATATTTTTATAATTAAATTAGTATTTATAAATAATAAACTATACTTAAAACATTTAAAATAAAAATAATTATATATATATATATATATATATATATATAATTTATTTAACAATTAAATATTTTTATAATTAAATTATATTTATAAATAATAAAGTATACTTAAAATATTCAAAATTTAAAATTAATATTAAATAAATTTATTCATATATATAAATAAATAAATTTATTTTATAAATATATATTACCGCTCACTTCCACATCGCCCACCGGTTCATTTTTCGGGAAGGTAATAGATCCGCTCACTAGCTTGCTAAAGCTTGGCTCGTCGAGTAACCAAATTGTGCACAGTAGCTCCCGCCTCTTACCTTAAAAAAAAATTTTAATTACCGTGATAATATCGATGCCCCTTCATTCGCCCCAGCACTTAGACTTCTTGTGCTTGCCATCTCTTTCGTGATTCTCTTTTATATATATATATATATATATATATATATATATATATATATATATATATAGTCATAGATTTATTTATATATGTGCATAATCTTATTTATATATATATATATATATATATATATATATATATATATATATATATATATAGTTCTATATTTATATATATACCTATGTATTTGAGATCCAAGTTATATGGTATAAGCAATTATTACTAGAGGAATGTTCCAAAGGTTTTCACACTGGGCCTTTCCCCTCTCTATCGTTGGTTTGTGGCATCCGTACCCTTCGTTCTTCCGTTATATATATATAAGGTCTCTTCGTCTCTTTTACACACACACACACACACACACACACACACACACACACACATGTATTTTTAGCTTTTAAATTCTTTTCACTGAACCTGCCTGGGAAACTTTGTTTCGCCTGGGGTCATGTCAATTTTGCTTCACCTTCTGTGGAGGTTATGTTGTCGCGTTGGATGAGCTCTATTATTATTTCTGTTTTCATTAAGAGCTTATATTTCCAATTAATTTAAACACTTGAATGATTCCAGACTACATACATTTTTGTTCGACTTACCTTTATTACAATTGCTACCCGAGCCGTTCCTCGTTACTATTTGTCTCGTTTTTTCGTGTCCCACGCGACATCTTTTCTGCGCATCGCATTTACAGTACATACTTCGTGGCCCCATCGTCTTGTTCCTCTTGCTAAGAAGTTCGTCTACCTTGCGATATACCGAAGTTCTCCTCATTCGTTATAAGCCTTCAACAATATGTGTTGTTTAGCGCCATTTTTTATTATGTTTCCGTCGTGTTTACCTGTTGTTGTGTGTTTTTTATTTTTTTCATCGCGTCGAGTTGTTCTTTGAAGGAGGAACCGTTATGGGTGCGGTAATGTGTTGTTTTGTTTTGGGCTTATATGTGGATCCTCCTTCCTTCTCTTTCGTACTTTTTTTCCTATTTTAAATTTTAAGGAGCCACGTGTACTTTATTATATATATATACACCTGTATATATATTTTTTTATTTATTATTTTTTAATTATTAAATATTTTTATAATTAAATTGTATTTATAAATAACATGCTATACTTAAAATATTTTAAAATAAAAAAATAATATTAAATAAATTTATATTTGACATATATATACAAAATAATATTATATAAATAATAAAATATAAAAACAATATTGTATATATTTATTTAGATATATACATATAAATGTATATATAGTTATATATACGTATATAAATTTATTTTGCTTATAATTTATTTAACTATTAAATATTTTTATGATTAAATTATATTTAAAATATTTTTTAAAAAAATACTATTATATATATATATATATATATATATATATATTTATCATTTTTATTTATTAAATAATTTTATAATTAAATTATATTTATTAATAATATATTATACTTAAAATATTTAAAATAAAAATAATGCTAAAAATTTTTTTTTATACATATATAAATATTTATTTATGTACATCTATAAATATATTTTTATTTATAATTTTTTTAATTATTAAATATTTTTATAATTAAATTGTATTTATACATAATGTACTATACTTAAAATATTTAAAATAAAATAATAATATTAAATAAGTTTTTTTATATATATAAATATATATTTATGTACCTCTCTATATATATATATTTTTATAATTTTCTTAATTATTAAATATTTTTATAATTAAATTATGTTTATAAATAATATACTCTACTTAAAATATTTAAAATAAAAATTATATTATATATATATATATATATATATATATTTAAATAATATACTATACTTAAAATATTTAAAATAAAAATAATATTAAATAAATATATATATCTATATATAGATTTATATATACCTATATATATATTTATATATTTATTTATAATTTATTTAATTATTATATATTTTTATAATTAAATTATATTTATAAATAATGTACTATACTTTATACTTAAAACATTTAAAATAAAAAAATAATATTTTATATATGTATATGAATATATATATACCTATATATATATTTATTTATAATTAATTTAATTATTAAATGTTTTTATGATTAAATAATATTTACAAATAATATACTATACTTAAAATTTTTAAAATAAAAAAATAATATTATATTATTTATTTATTTATAATTTTTTTTAACTATTAAATATTTTTATAATTAAATTTTCTTTATAAATAATATACTATATTTTAAATATTTAAAATAAAATAATTTTATTTAAATTTATATATATATATATATATATATATATATATATATATTTACATTTATATATACACATATATATTTATTTATTTATAATTTATTTAACTATTAAATATTTTTATGATTAAATTATATTTATAAATAATATACTATACTTAAAATAGTTAAAACAAAAAATAAGATTAAATAAATTTGTATATATATATATATATATATATATATATATATATATATATATATGGATGTATAATGGCGGCCGGGTTGAGGGAGTGCCTCGCTAGGGCTCGTCTTGGCGGCCGGAGTTTTGGATGGGAGCGGGTAGGTTCTTCTCCCGGTTCTCGCTTCGGTGCGAAGCCTCGCAATTTCGTCGTTTCGGGATGTTTATTCCTTCCCGGGCCGGAAGTTTTTAAATTTTTTATTGTTACATTGGTCGGGTTTGGTGGTGTTCTCATGGCATTTATTCTGGTTGGATTCTTCTCGTTCTGGTTCCTCCGGACTCTACTGTGTTTGCTACCGGAGGTCGGTCCCGAGGTTCTCGGTTTATGGCTAACTCTCGGCTCGCCTTACCCTATCGATGCAAAGAACTAATGCTATGTGGGTTAAAGCCTCTTATGTGGGTCAGCGGAATGGTGGAACTCGCCCACAAAACCTTCATCATCTAGTTTTTCCCCAAGCATTGCATGATACCGCTCGGCAGAGGAAATGCTCCTTTCATTAATCCCGTCGGTAACAAGGATGGCTCGCTCGTCTGCTCTCCAAAAGACATGAGGTGTCCGAATGATACCATTAAGTACTGTTTGATCGTAGTTTCAGATGGGACATTCAAAAATGGAATATGTAAGGAAAAGCTTTCGAGGAGTTAAATTCTCACGGCACTGAAGTCAAGGCTTGATGGAAGGCACTTCGCTCATTAGACTCTCTAATGAGGAAGACTATGCCAAGGTTTTTTGGCAAACAATCTATTCCAATTGTCGGTACTTACGAGTTATTAAAATGGACTCCTAATTCGATCCACTAAAGGAGCCACCTATTATTCCTATGTGGTATAAATTACCTAATTCGTCTATACAACTCTATGATCATAATGCCCTTTTAACACAAGTCAAGCCCTCGGAACCCTTTAAAAACAGATACACACACACTTTTGATTTGGCAAGACCCGACGGCAGCAAGGGTTTTGGTGCAAAAGGGACATTACATTCCCGTATATACATAAAGTGTGGGTGAGAACCGATGAGGATATACCGTATGATGGTTTCTGGCAGGAGATGGCAGAATTTAAACCATTTTACCGCAAGCATCGTAGAATGCTCCGGGGCCATTAGACGGAAAATTGCCACAGGCTCCATCCTCCTAGCAGAAGAAAATTGTCGTGCTGCAAGGTTAACCCGGCTCAAGCCACCGCAGATGAGCAGGAAAATCTGACGTCGAAACCGTAACCGTGGAAGTTGTTATTCCCGATCCTCCTAGAGATGATGAGCTGGGAGAAAGAGGGAAGTGCGTACGTGAAGGAGTAGGAAGGTGTCAGTGGAGGGTGTTGTCTCTATACAAGTCATTAATAATATAGAAATTGCTCCTCTCCCCGGGGAAATCATGAAGTGGAGAATAGAACTGGACGATTGGGGAAGATCTTCAAGTGGTGAATGACGAAATGAAGTCTCGGATGGCAAATCCAGAAAAACAAGAAAAGAAAGAAAAAGCAAATCGTAGATACAAAAGTCCGTTGGAACTCAAATTTCCTTTCAGTGATCCTCCCGATACCCCCGCTCGCTCCTAAAGACTGGGGGAAAAGGGAAAATCTTTTATTATGATTAACTTTATGTATGAATATAAGAGGGGCAGCTCATCCCTCCTCTCTTAAGAGAATTAAATATACATGGTTAAATATTACAAACTATGGTATTTTGCTTTACTTGAACCCATGGTTAATAAAAACACTACGCATTATTAAAAAGTTCCCTAATTTCCACCGTTGGATTAATTTCGAGTAATAAGATATGGGTATTTGCGAAAGGAGCTGGCGTTGTTCTATTTCGTGATCATCACGCTTTATGCACATTCAAGTTTCTATTAGAGATCATTTTGGTTTTGTCACATTTATTTATGCTAGCTTCCGCCTCCCCGTTCACCAAGAATCTTTGGAATACCCCCGGTTAACATTGCACCCAACATTAATTCCTTTGGCTTGTTGGAGGGGACTTTAACTCGCCTTTCTTCTCCGCCGCAAAGAAAGGTGGTGCTTCTCCTAAATACTGCTTCCATGAATAGGTTTAATCAATTTATTGCCGATGTCAAAGTATTCGATCCGGATTTCGTGGTCCAAATTCCCTACATCCGGAGAAGGGGTAGAACATGGGAGAGACTTGATAGAATGCTGGGGAATTCTTTTGGCTTCAGCAATTTCCCTATACCATTGTTACTCATCTATCCATGGCAAAAGCCTCGGATCACGCACCATCAAGCCATCTCTATTAACAACACCGGAGCACAAGACGGGAGGTATGTTCGCATTTCAAACCATGTGGACCAAGCACCCGCATTTCCCCGTCGAACTCGAGAAGGTTTGGGTCTCTCCCATGGGAGGCTCCTCTCGGGGTAATCTCTAGGAATTGCATAAAATCACCGCTAAGCATTTCGAAATGGAATCGGGACAAGATTCGGGGAATATACGTGATAATCTTAAGAACGCCGAAGAGAATGTGGCTGCCGCCGAAGCCGGTTTTCTTAATGGGAGTGTAGTGAAGCTGCTCTCTTATAGTGCTCATGATCAGCTTGCTGGTTCGTGTCAAGTATCGTGAGGATTTTTATAAAACGTAAGGGTACTGGCCGCCAAATTTATTGAAGGGGATAGAAACACTAACTATTATCATGCATTCATTAAGTATATAAGAGGAAGTGTAACATGATTCTTTCCATCACCGATGAGGCTGGAACTTTGCTCCATAATGCTGAGGCTATTGCATTGAGCTACAATCACTTTGCTCTAATTTTTACTCAACCCAATAGATGCTCTACCCCTATTTATAATACCTGCCTTTATGTTCAAAATCTTAATTTAGTCGACATCCTCGGGGAAGAGGAAGATAAATATGCATTAGACTCCATTGATGGTGCTAAAGCTCTCTAAGTAGGACTCCGATGGCTTCTCTTCCAATTTTTATAAAGTCAGGTCGACGTACTGAAGGAGGTAATTCAAGCCGGTTTCAGGATTTCTTCCAGGGTATTGATATTCCAAAGTATTTTTAGCTCTACTATTGTTTTAATCCCCAAAAATAAGCTTCGAGAAAATTCCTGGGAGACTACAGACCTATTAGCCTTACATCCGTAATGTCCAAAATTATCGCAAAATCATTACGGCAAGACCGTTACCACATTTCCGAATATCCTCAGCCTTCCAAATGTCACATTTTACAAAGGCAACACTTCGTATAATATCTTCGTCGTCCAAGAGATGGTGTCAGATTTGCATAAGAAATGTAGAGGCAACAATGTTTTACTTAAGCTTAATATAAGGAAAGCATATGATACCATCGATTGGGTTCATCACTTCAAACCCTATGTGCTGTGGTTTAAATTTGTTTCTGCCCACTTTTATCCATAGGCACGAGCAATAATGCTCATTCGTACTATGAATGGTAGATGCCATGGATTCTTTAGTGCTTCAGAGGTATCAAAGGAGATCCTCTCTCCCCTACCATTTTTATCCTTGCATTTGATTACTTATCCAGATTATTGGATTTTGTTTTTACCCAAACACCAAGCTTACCTTTACCATCACGTGTCCAATTTTATTGTCAGCCATTTATCTTATGCATGATATCATTATCTTTTCTAAAGCTTCTAAAGTCGCTATTAAACCGTAATTAAACACAAGCACATTTCATGAGGTGTCTGGGTTTTGGAGCTTAATCTTTCGAAATGCTATTTCTACCCCGCTCTAATGTTAGCCTTATGATGAGAACCCGGATTCCCGAATACACAAAGTTTTCACCGCTAATTTTCCCACGCCTGACTCGGGAGTCCATTCGATTAAGGAAGATCAGAAAAACTCAATTTCAAGAACCTACCGAAAAAATCAAAGCTCAAATTTCCGGGTGGTCTAATTCCTTTCTATCAAATGGGGAGGCTACATTATCAAGAGCATATTAACCGCCCTCCCATCCTATGCTCTATAGATGTTTATCATGAAAAAGAGCACACAAATCCAACATCGTTGCACTTTCAATAAATTTCCGTGGGCCGGTCAACACGTGCATCCATTGGTTATCTCGGAAAAAGCTTTGTAAACCCGCATGTGGCCGGGGGGTCGGGGTTTGTGCCGGAATGTACTAGCTCTTGGCAACGATGTAAACCGTGGATTAGATTCCGCAGCTAATGACACCATTTGGTCACAAGACATGGTAAGTACCGTAAAGGATCATCCTTCTTAGTGGTGCCCAAACTGTGGGATTCTAGATTATGGAAAGAATTCATCGAAGGTCAAAGATAAGGCTGAACAGCACTTTATCTCAGAGTCGGGAGAGGCCGTTAATTTTTGGCTTGATAATCAAAAGGGAGGGGAGAAACTCTCTTTCACAATGTGGATGACTTTCTATTTCTAAATGTTATGTTAATACCCATTGTCCGAGAACTAATGGAATTGCAGACTCGAGGAACATCTTCACTTCGATCGCCCACAAGAGAGCTGGTTCCCTTTCATCCCGAGAAAAGAGACAAGCTTATCACTAAACAAGAACACCTACAAAAGTCGGTCTCTTATTTTTCAGAAATTCTATTCTCAGATCACATTAGGTGGGACCGAGCCGTGGAACAAGCCGCCGTCACCATCCATGTCCTTCTTTGCCGTATATGTTATCATTGCTACTCTTACCGATGATATCCTAAATTAAAGGGACTTAGAGGGCCTTCCCGCCGTCAATTATGTATGCAGGAGGAATAATCTGTGAACATTCTGTTTTAGGGTAATTTTTCTCTGAGGTCCGGACTCATATTATTAGCAGTGATTCAAAGTGAAACTTAATTTAAGTTGGCTTGATCTATTGCTAGGCCGGGGGGACCTGCATAAGGTGAATCTCCCCGTGGTTCCTTGTATTGTGTCCTCGGTTTATCCGGACGGCGTAAATAAAGTAAGGTTTCGAGGGGTGTTCGTCCCGCCCTTCCTCGTTGCTACTCACTCGTTTAACTGATTTCTCTCGAAACTCACCAAATACCACAACTTCAGAGATATTTGCCAAGTTGGTTCTCAGATTTCTTCCTCATCTTCTCTGCTATCATTGGTCCTCCCTTCCAATCGGGATCAAAGTAAATACGTATGGTGTTTAAAAATTCGCAGGCCGGGATTAGCAGATTTTCTTTAAATGGGGTGTGCGAATGCCCATGCTGTTCTTTTATTCTCCCATTGATGCTTGTGATGCTCTTGAAGCTGAAATGATTGCCATCTATCAGCCCTTAAAATTGCCAAGATCTGCGATGTTAAGCATCGATTGTGGAATCAGATTCTCTCCAAATGCATAAGCTTCAGGGGACCGAAATCGCTCCATGGTACATTCGCAGATGGCTGAATAGAGTGAAAGGTTTGGCTGAGAGTAAAGATGTAATATTTTCCTATATACCTAGGGAGGGTAATGCCTGCACATTGGCTTGCCTCTCGTGTTGGTCAGAAATAGAGAAATTTCTGCACAAACTACACCTCCCTCACCCCTAGTCATTTTCGATGCATTGACAGACTATGCCTTCCTTTCAGAAGAAGACACTTGTGACTGATGATGGAAATTAATATATCACTTATTGTGCAAGTCTTTTCAATATATATATATATATATATATATATATATATATATATATGTATGTATATATTTATTTATAATTTATTTAATTATTAAACTTTTATAAATTTTATTTATAAATAATATACTTTACTTCAATTATTTAAATTAAAAAATAATATTTATATATATATATATATATATATATTTATGTATATTTTCGACCTATCGATCATTAGGTCTACTTTTGACCAAAAAGTCATCTTTTGATCAAAATGGTCAATTGACCCAATTACTAACTCATCGACAAAATAGCCAACTTTCACCAAAAGTACCAACTGGGTCTAAATACCAATATCCGACCCAATGACTACCTCGTTGACCCAATAGGTTAACTTTTAACCAAAAATTTAATTTTGGTCAAAATAGGTCAACTTTCGACCAAAAGTAATCTTCGTCAAAATGGCTAATTTCACCCATTGATCACCCCATCGACCCAAAGATCAACCCATCAATTCACCCCATCGACCTAAAGATCAACCCATCGACCCATAATGTCAGTTTGGACCAAAAAGAAAATTTGATCAAAATACACAGTTAATTTTTAATCTAATGACCAATTATTCAATTAATAAGTTAATCTCCATCAAAAGTCAACTTACCAAAATATTCAACTTTAATCCAATGACAAACCCATCGGTCTAATAGGTCAACTTTTGACTAAATAATAATTTTGGTCAAAATAATAATTTTTATCGAATGACCACCAATTGATCCAATAAGTTAACCTTCGACCAAAGTGCTCAACTTTTGGCCAACGAGTACTAATCCGACCAACAAGTCAACTTTTCGACCAAAATAGGTCAACTTTTCACCAAAAAGTTAATTTTAGTTAAAATAATAACTTCACATATCGACTTCCCCGCTGAATCAATGGTTTGACCAATTCAAAAAATTAATTTCGTCAAAAATAATTAATTTTTTACCTAATGACCAAAGTAGTCAATTCTTTGAATTAATGACCAATTATCGAATTCACAAGTCAATCTCTGACAAAAAAGTCAACTTTGACAAATGGTCAATGATCAATTCAATGACAAACCCATTGCTCCAATTAGTTGGGACCACCGTAGTCAATTTTGGTCAAAATCGTCAATTTTCGACTTAATGACCACTATCGACCAAATAAAATAACTTTAACCAAAAAGTTAACTTTGGTCAAAATGGTCAATTTTGACCCAATGATCAACCCATTGACTAAATTGGTCAAATTTTGACGGAAAGTCAACTTTTTTCGTCAAAATTGCATACACCACTTAATGACCATTTATCAATCTAATAAGTAACCATGACTAAAAAGTCAACTCTTGGTCATAATTATCAATCCTCAATTCAATGACAAACCCATTGACCCAATATGTCAACCTTTGAACAAAAAGATAACTTTGGTCAAAATGGTAACTAATCTAATAACCAACCCACCCACCCAATAGATCGACTTTTCAATAAAAAAGTCAATTTTAGTCAAAATCACAATTTCTTTAACTAATGACCACCTCATCGACTCCAAAAGGCCAACTTTTGACTAAAATAAATCGGGGTCAAAATGGTCAATTCTTCACATACAATGATCTAAATGTCAACTTTTGTATAACATCAGAAATCCTTCATCCAATGATCAACCCATCAACCAATTGCTAACTTCTTGATCAAAAAGTCAACTTTGGCCAAAATAGCTAATCCTGATCCAATGACCAACTTATTGACCCAATAGGTCATCAACTTTGACCAAAAGTCAATTCTCACAAATTGTCAATTTTCGATTCACCAATCACTTCATTAACCTAACAGTCAAATTTTCGACCAGCGCGACAACTTCTGGGTCAAAATTTTCAATCCCAACACAATGACCAACCCATCGGACCAAATATAACAACTTCACCAAAAAGTCAATTTTGATTAAAATAGCCAATTTTCGACCTAATAACCAATTTTTTACCCATTAAACCATTCTCTATCCAAAAAGTCAACTTCGTCAAGAGCGGTTAATCTTCGACCTATCGCCAAACTCATCAATCTACTAGACATCTGACAAAAAGTCAACTGGGTCAAAATGATCAATCCGGACCCAATGACGAACCCATTATCCTAATGTGTCACATTTAACCAAAAAGTCAATTTCGTCAAAATAAAAAATTTTTCACCAATGACCAATTATCGATCTAATATGTCAATTCACCAAATACTAACTTTACCAAAAATGGCTAATCCCTTGATCCAATGACAAACCCATGCACTAAAGGTCAACTTTTCACCAAAGCAATTTTGGTCAAAATAATCAATTTTGATCAAATGACCACCGATCAATCTAACAGATCAATCCACTAAAAAGTCAACTTTGGTCAAAATGACAATTTTCACCTAATGACTAACTGATCAATTTAACAGTCATCTTTTGACCAAAAAAGTCATCTTCGGTAAAATCACAACTTCTTGATCCAATTACCAACACATCGGGCTAAATACGCCATTCTCCACCAAAGTTTCAATCTCATTAAAATTGGCGACTAATCTAATGGGTTAACTTTCACCAAAAATTCAATCTTAGTCAAAATAGTCACTTGACCAATGACCATCATTAACGAACAAATGTTTCAATCTCTAATTGTGTTTAATTTTCATTAAAATAATCAATCCCTCACCCAATGACAAACACATTGATCTAATGCGATAACTTTTCAATTAAAAGTTCTAATTTCGTCAAAATACCACTTCACCTAATAACCACCCATTAACCCAATAAGTCAACTTTCACCAAAGTCAACTTCGTCAAAATGGTCAATTTTTTACCCAATGACATACCCGCTTTCACCCCATATATCAAATTTCACTAAAAAGTTTTCCCATTAAAATGGTTAAATCTTCACCCAATTACCAACCTATCGACTAAATAAGTCAACTTTTGACCAAAAAAGTCAACTTTGGTCAAAATGGCACAATTTCACCCACTGATCACCTCCTCCACCTAATGGTAAATCCGACAAAAAATTTAATTTTCGTCAAAATAATCAATTTTTAACCTAACGACCACTTCACCCACAAGTTTCGAATATCCGACCAAAAAGTCAACTATGGTCAAAATGATCAATCCTCAATCTAATGACCAACCCGTCGACCCAATGTAGTCAACTTTCACCAAAAAGTTTCAACTTCTACAAAACGATCAATTTTTTACCTAATCCATCATCACATCAATTCAAAGAAATGCCGACTCAAAAAATCAATTTTGGTCAAAATAATCAATTCACCTAATGACCAATTATTAACCCAAGCCAATCTCCGACAAAATTCAACTTCGTCAAAATTACTATCTCGATCCAACGACCAACCCATCGACTCCAAGAGTTAACTTCGACAAAAAGACATCTTTGGTCAAAATGCAATTCCCCATCACATGCATCACCCTATCACCCAATGGGTTAACTTTCGACAAAAAAATTCAATTTTATCAAAATACCAATTGTCGACTAAATGACCAATAATCGACTCAAAGAAGTCAATCTTCACCAACTTTCGTCAAAATTATCAATCATCGACCCAATGACAAACCCATCGACTCAATCAGAAATTTCGACCAAAAAGTCAACTCTAGTTAAAATGGTCAATTTGTCTAATGACCAACCTATCGACCCAACAGTTAACTTCGACCAAAAGTCAACTTTCGTCAAAATGACAAAACTCGACCCAATAACCAACCCATCAATCTAATACGCCAACCTTCGACCAAAAATCAATTTCGATCAAAATACCAAATTCGACCTAATGCCCCCCATTAACTAAATAGGTCAACTTCGACAAAAAAGTCAACTTTGGTCAAAATGGTGAATTTTTGACCTAATGACCAACTGTACCCCGCCAAATTGGTCATATTTCACCAAAGTCAACTTTTTTGGCCAAAAGCATACCCTGACCTAATGACCAATTATTAACAATAAGTAACCCAGACAAAAAGCGAATATCATTACAATCACAATCCCCGACCTAATAACCAATTCAACGAATTCGATGTATCGAATTTCGACTTGCAAGTCATTTCGGGGTCAAAATCAGGAATTTTCACATAATTATCAATTATCGATCCATAAGGTCAACTTTTAAACAAAAAAGTCAATTTGGGCTATTGTCAATTTCGACCTAATGACCACCTCATTAACCCAAAAGGTCAACTTTTAACTAAAAGTTAAATTCGTCAAAATGATCAATTTACACAACACCTAATCGTTGTAACTCTTATGAAAAATGTGTTCGATCCCTCATCCAATGACCAACCAATGTCTAATTTATTAAACTTCGACTAAAAAATCAACTTTAGCCAAAATGGTTAATCTCGACCTAACGACCAACCTATCGACCCAATAAATAACTTTTAACCAAAAGTCAATTCTCCCCAAAAATTATCAAGTTTCGACCTATCGACCGCCCTATCGACTCCAACAGTCACTTCGACCACCGACAACTTTGGTCAAAATAGTCAATCCCAACTAAATGACCAACTCATCGACCCAATATGTCAACTTTTGACCAAAAAGTCAATTTTGATTAAAAAAGGCAATTTTTGACTTTAATGACTAATTTTTAACCCAAGCAAATCAATCTCTGACCAAAAAGTCAACTGGGTCAAGACGCGTCTTCGACCTAATGCCCAACCCATCGACCTAACAGTCACTCACCAAAAATAACTTTCGGTCAAAATGGTCAACTCGACCCAATGACTAACCCATTGGCCTAATAAAATAACATTCGACCAAAAGTCAATTTTGGTGAAAATAAATAATTTTTTAATTAATGACCTAATAAGTCAATCTCCGACCAAAAATTTAACTTTGGTGAAAATGGTTAATCTCGATGTAATGACAAACCTATCAACATCCAATAAAAATTTTTGACCAAAAGCCAATTTCGTCAAAATAATAATTTTTTAATTAATGACCAATTATCGACCCAATAAGTAACCCGACCAAAAGCGAACTGGCCAAAATTTACTAACTTGACCCAATGATAAACCAATCAATCCAATATTTTTATTTAGAATTTACTTAATTATTAAATATTTTTATAATTAAATTATATTTATAAATAATATACTATATTTAAAAATTTAAGATAAAAAATATTATATATATATATTTATTTATTTATTTATTTATTTATACAAGCTCTTTATGAAAACAGGAACAATAAGCAAGGCTCATCCAACCCAACAACATAACTTCCCAGAAGGTGAACTAGTCAACATGACCCCAAGAAAAATAAAGTTTCCAAAGACAGATCCAGCAAAAAGAAGTTAAAAGCAAAAAATACATGTGTGTGTGTTTCTATTTATATATAAAATGGAAGCAAGAAGAGACCTTATATATATAAGGGAAGAAAAAAGAGGTCTGGATGCCACCTAAACCAACGACGAGAGGGGAAGCTGGAAGTGTGAAAATACCACCTGGAACCTTCCTCAAGCAATAATTAACTACACCATATAACTTGGATTTCAAATACATAGGTATATATATAAATATATATATATATATATATATATATGTATATATATATATATATATATATATATATATATATATATATATATATATATATATGTATATATATATATATGTATATATATATATATGTATATATATATATATATGTATATATATATATATATAAATATATAATTATAGAAATATGTAAAAATATATAAGCAAGCAACCCGGTAAAAGGCGGATAGCAGAAAACGGAACACTCGAGCATGAAGATTGTTATACACACACACATGTGTATATAGAGAGACATATAGATATAATCACAAATATATATATATATATATATATATATATATATGTAAATAAAAGAGAATTCAATGAAAGAGATGGCAAGCACAAGAATTCTAAGTGCTGGAGTGAATGAAAGGGGCATCGATATTATCCCCGTTAATTAAAATTTTTAAGGCAAGGGGCGGGAGCCTACCTGCCACAATTTGTTTACTCGACGTGCCAAGCCTAATAAGCCAGTTAGCAGATCTATTACCTTCCCGATAAATGAACCGGTGGGTAATGTGGAAGTGAGCAGTAATTTATACTTATAAATATATTTATTTATATATATATATTTTTTATTTAATATTATTTTTAAATTTTAAATATTTTGAAGTATAGAATATTATTTATAAATATAATTTAATTATAAAATATTTAATTGTTAAATAAATTATAAATAAATATTGATATATATATATATATATACTTATTTTTTAATTTTAAATATTTTAAGTATAGTATATTATTTATAAATAAAATTTAATTAAAAGAATATTCAATAGTTAAATAAAGTACAAATAAATTTATATATATGTATATATATTTATACAAAATTATTTCTTTATTTTAAATATTTTAAGTATAGCTTATTATTTATAAATATAATTTAATTATAAAAATATTTAATAGTTAAGTAAATTATAAATAAAAATATATATAGGTATATAAAAAAATATAAATTTATATATATATATATATATATATTTATATATATAATATTATTTTTATTTTAAAGTTTTTAAGTATAGTTTTTTTTAGAAATATAATTTAATTATAAAAATATTTAATAGTTAAATAAATTATAAATAAATAAATAAATATATTTATACATAATTATAAATATATATATATATATATATATATATGTACATATATATGTATATATAAATATATATATATATATATATATATATATATATATAATATTATTTTTTTATTTTAATTATTTTAAGTATAAGTATGTAATTTATAAATATAATTTAATTATAAAAATATTTAATAGTTAAATAAATTTTAAATACATAAATATATATCTCTATAATTATATATATATATATATATATAATATAATTTTTTATTTTAAATATTTTACGTATAGCTTATTATTTATAAATAAAATTTAATTATAAAAATATTTAATAATTAAAAAAATAGTAAATAAATAAATATAAATATATATATATATATATATATATATATATATATAGGTATGTAAAAATATATTTATAAAATATTACTTTTTATTTTAAATATTTTAAGTATAATAAATTATTTTTAAATAAATTTAAAATATAAAAAAATTGAATAGTTAAAAAATTTATTAATATATATACATACATACATATATATATATATATATATATATATATATATATATATATATATATATATAAATTTATATAATATTTTTTTAATTTAAATATTTTAAGTATAGTAAATTATTTATAAATATAGTTTAAATATAAAATATTTAATAGTTAGATAAACTATAAAAATATGTATATATATATATATATATATATATATATATGTATATTATTTTATTTATTTTAAATATTTTTAGTATAGTATATTATTTATAAATATAATTTAATTACAAAAATATTTAATAATTAAATAAATTATAAATATATATATATATAGGTATATATAAATCTAAATATTTTACAATCTTATTTTTTTACTTTAAATATTTTAAGTATAAGCATATTAATTATAGATATAAATTAATTATAAAAATAAATAATAATCAAATAAATTAAAAATAAATATTTATATTGGTATATATAAATAAATATATGTATATAAATTAATTTTAAATTATTTTTTTATTTTATAAATTTTAAGTATATATAATATATATATATATATATATATATATATTTATTTAATATTATTTTTTATTTTAAATATTTTAATTATATTATATTTTTTATAATTTTAATTTCATTATAAAATATTTAATTGTTAAATAAATATAAATAAATAAATATATATGTTTATATATAAATATATATAGATTTATATCTATGTAAATTTATATAAAATTATTTTTTTATTTTTAATATTTTAAGTACAATATAATATTTTTAAATATAATTTATTTATAAAAATGTTTAATAGTTAAAAAAATTATATATATATATATATATATATATATATATATATATATATATATATATATATATATATGTTTATATATGTATTTATATATATATGTATATATTTATATATATATATATATAAATGTATATATATATATATATATATAAATGTATATATATATATATACATACATATATGTATATATATATATATATATATATATATATATATATATATATATATATATATATATACATAAATATATATATACATATATATAATATTGTTTTTTTATTTTTAATATTTTAAGTATAGTATATTATTTATAAATATAATTTAAAAATAAAAATATTTATTAGTTAAATAAATTATAAATAAAATATAAATATGTTTATATAAATAAATAAATATATATATATAGTAGTATTTTTTTATTTTAAATGTTTTTAGTAAAGTATATTATTTATAAATGTAATTTAAATATAAAAATCTTTAATAATTAAATAAATTATAAATAAAAAAATTGGGTCAATGTATTTATCATTGGGTCAAGGATTGACCATTTTGACCAAAGTTCACTTTTTGGTCAGAGATTCACTTATTGGGTCAATAATTGGTCATTAATTCAAAAATTGACTATTTTGACCAAATTTGGCTTTTTGGTCAAAAGTTGACATATTGGGTCAATGTGTTTGTCATTGAATCAAGGATTGACCATTTTGACCAAAGTTAACTTTTTGGTCAGAGATTGACTTATTGGGTCATTAATTCAAAAATTGTTTATTTTGACGAAAATTGACTTTTTGGTCAAATGTTGACCTATTTGGCCAATGTGTTAGTCATTGGGTCAAGGATTGACCATTTTGACCTAAGTTAACTTTTTGGTCAAAAGATGGCATATTGGGTCAATGGGTTGGGCATTAGGTCAATGATTAACCATCTTGACCAAAGTTCACTTTTTGGTCAAAGATTGGTTTACTAGGTTAAAAATCGGTCATTAAGTCAAAAATCGACTATTTTAATCAAAATTGATTGTTTGGTCAAAAGTTGACCTATTGTGTCAATGAGTTGGTCATTAGGTCAAGGATTGACTATTTTGACCAAAGTTGTCTTTTGGTAAAAATTTAACCTATTTAGGTCAATGAGGCGGTCAGTAGGTCAAAAATTGATAATTTTGAGCAAAATTAACTTTTTGGTCAAAAGTTTACCTATTGGGTCAATAGGTTGGTTATTGCTTCAAGGATTAACCATTTTGGCCAAAGTTGACTTTTTAGTCAAAAGCTAACAAATTGGGTCAATTGGTTGTTCATTGGATGAAGGACTGAACATTTTCACCAAAGTTGACATTTAGGTCATTGTGTCAGAAATTGACCATTTTGACCAAAACTGACTTTTGGTTAAAAGTTGACCTTTTGGGTCAATGAGGTGGTCATTAGGTCGAAAATTGACTTTTTTGTTCAAAAGTTGACATAATGGGTCAATAATTGGTAAATATGTCAAAAATTTACTATTTTGACCAAAATTAACTTTTTAGTAAAAAGTCGATTTGTTGGGTCAGTGAGTTGGTAATTAGGTCAAGGATTGACAATTATGACCAAAGTTGACTTTTAGGCCAAAGATTTACTTATTTGGTTAATAGTTGGTCATTAGGTCAAAAATTATCTATTTTGACGAAAAAGTTGACTTTTTGGTCAAAATTTGACCAATTTGGCCAGTGGGTTGGTGATTGGGTCAAAAATTAACCATTTTGACCAAAGCTGACTTTTTGATCAAAGTTGACCTATTTGGTTAATTGGCGGTCATTAGGTCAAAATTTAACTATTTTGACCAAAATTGACTTTTTGGTCAAAAGTTGACATATTGGTTTAATGGGTTGGTTATTGGGTCAAGGTTTAACCATTTTGACTAAAGTTGACTTTTTGGTCAAAAGTTAACTTATTGGGCCAATGGGTTGGTCATTGGGTCAGAAATTGACCATTTTAACTAAAGTTGACTTTTTGGTCAAAAGTTCACCTATTGGGTCAATGGGTTTGTCATTGGGTCAAAGATTGACCATTTTGACCAAAGTTGACTTTTTGGTCAGAGATTGGATTACCGGGTTAATTATTGATCATTTGGTCAAAAATTGACTATATTGACCAAAATTAAAATTTTTGTCAAAAGTTAACCCACTGGGTCAATGAGGTGGTCATTGGATCAGGAATTGATCATTTTGACTAAAGATGACTTTTTTGTCAAAAGTTGACCTACTGGGTCAATGGGTTGGTCATTGGGTCAAGGATAGACCATTTTGACCAAAGTTGACTTTTTGGTTAGAGATTGGCTTATTGGGTTAATAATTGATCATTAGGTCAAAAATTGACTATTTTGTCTAAAATTGATTTTTTGGTCAAACGTTGACCTACTAGATCAATGTGTTGCTCGTTGAGTTAAAAATTGATCATTTTGACCAAAGTTGACTTTTTGGTCAAAAGTTGACCTATTGGGTCAATGGGTTGGTCATTGGGTCAAAGATTGATCATTTTAACCATAGTTGACTTTTTTTGTCAGATATTGACTTATTGGGTCTAAAATTGGTCATTAGGTCAAAAATTGATTATTTTGACCAAAATTAAATTTTTTTTCAAAAGTTTACCCGTTGGGTCAACGTAGTGGTGGTCATTGGGTCAGAAATTGACCATTTTGACCAAAGTTAACTTTTTGGTCAAAAGTCGACCTATTTGGTCAATGAGTTGGTAATTGGGTCAAGATTTGACCATTTTTTATCGAAGAAAACTTTTTGGTCAAAATTTCATATATTGGGTCAACGGGTAGGTCATTGGGTCAAAAATTGACCATTTTGACCAAAGTTGACTTTTTGGTTAAAAGTTGACCTATTGGGTTAATGGGTGGTCATTATATCAAAAATTGACTATTTTAACAAAAATTGAATTTTTGGTCAAAAGTTGTCCTGTTGGGTCAATGTGTTTGTCATTGGGTGAAGGATTGATTATTTTGACAAAAATTAACTTTTTGGTCAGAGATTGACTTATTTGGCCATTAATTGATCATTAGGTCAAAAATTGATTATTTTGACCAAGATTGAATTTTTGGTCAAAAGTGATCAAATTGGGTCAACGGGGAGGTCATTGAGTCAAAAATTGACCATTTTGACGAAAGTTGACTTTTTGGTCAAAAGTTGACATATTTGGCTAATGTATCAGTAATCGGATCAAGAAGTTGACCATTTTTACCAAAGATGACTTTTTGGTCAAAAGATGACATATTGGGTCAATGGGTTGGTCATTGGGTCAAAAATTATCCATTTTGACCAAAGTTGACTTTTTGGTCAAAAATTGACCTATTAGGTCAATGGGTGGTCATTTGGTCAAAAATTGATTATTTTGACCAAAATTGGCTTTTGGTTAAAAGTCGATCTATTGGGTCTATGGGTTTATCATTGGATCAAGGATCGACCATTTTGACTAAAGTCGATTATTTGGTTAGAGATCGATTTATCGGATTAATAATCGGTCATTAATTCAAAAATTTTATCTTGACCGAAATTGACTTTTTGGTCAAATGTTGACCTATTAGGCCAATGGGTTGGTCATTGGGTCAGGGATTGATCATTTTGACCAAAGTTGACTTTTTGGTCAAAAGATGTCCTATTGGGTTAATGGGTCGAGCTAATAGGTCAAAGATTAACCAGTTGACCAAAGTTGACTTTTGGATGTAGATTGGTTTACTAGGTCAAAAATTGGTCATTAGGTCAAAAATCGATTATTTTAATCAAAATTGACTTTTTAGTCAAAGTCGACATATCAGGTCAATGGGTTGGTCATTGTTAATGATCGACAATTTTGACCAAAGTTGTCTTTTGTTCAAAATTTGACCTATTTAGGTCAATGAGGCTGATCAAGTAGATCAAAAATTGACAATTTTGAGCAAAATTGACTTTTTGGTCAAAAGTTGACCATTGGGTCAATAGGTTGGTCATTGGGTCAAGGATTAATTATTTTGGCCAAAGTTGACTTTTAGTCAAAAGTTAACAAATTGGTTCAATGAGTTAGTCATTGGATGAAGGATTGACCATTTTCACCGAAGTTGACATTTAGATCATTATGTCAGAAATTGACCATTTTGACTCAATTTGACTTTTTGGTCAAAAGTTGACATTTTGGATCTATGAGGTGGTCATTAGGTCAAAAATTGCCAATTTTGACCAAAATTGACTTTTTTATTGAAAAGGTGACCTATTGGGTCAATAATTGGCAATTATGTAAAAAATTTACTATTTTGACCAAAATTGACTTTTTGGACAAAAGTCGATCTATTGGGTATGTGGGTTGGTTATTGGGTCAAGGTTTTACCATTTTAACCAAAGTTATATTTTTGTTCAAAGGTTGACATGTTGGGCAATGGGTTTGTCATTGGGTCAAGGATTGATAATTATGACCAAAGTTAACTTTTAACTCACAAATTTACTTATTGGGTCAATAATTGGTCATTAGGTCAAAAATTGTCTATTTTAACCTAAAAAGTTGACTTTCTGTCAAAATTTGACCAATTTAGTCAATGGGTTGATCATTGGGTCAAAAATTGACCATTTTGACCAAAGTTGACTTTTTGGTCAAAAGTTGACCTATTTGGTCAATGGGTGGTTATTATGTCAAAAATTTTGCTCAAACAGCAAACGACCAACGACAAAAGAGTTTGCATAGTCTTTAGATAGCAAAATAAAATACGTCACACATGAATTGGAAGGAACAGAAATCATGGCATATAAAGATTGCTTCATATAAGGATTGTTGCATGTATTTGTATATAAAACTATATATATAAATATATTGAATATAAAATTATATAGATAAATATATATAAGTTTATATACCATAACTGTATATATAGAATTCATATATATATAAACAACAATTTATATATATAGATATTTTGACATTTTTTTTTTTTTAAGAAAAAGGAGCAAGCACAGGCTCCCTACGTGTTAATCAAATCATGAGATACAACACTGCTCCCTGGGGGCCACAATAGTTACAATACAACTCCACACTACCAGAAAATAAAACGGTTTTATATATTCCACTATGGAAGTATACCCAAAAAAAGAAGACCAAATAGTCATCATATCACTAGAATGTTAAAGAAGAGAGATCGACTAAACAAAGACAGATGAACAGCTTCAATCCTCAACAATCCTGAAATGTGGGCCTGGAAAATATCAGCTTCCAACAGAAAGTTCAATTGAGGTGGTGGAAAATTAGAGATTCTAACTTCCTGGTCAAAGAGGACAGATTTGGCAAGCCAGTTTGTCGGCCTGTTGCCTTCCCTATGAATGAACTGGAAGTGAACACAAAGTTGATGAGTGAGAGCCTTGATTTTGTTGATCCATTGAGAGTGATGCCAGGGGGGTGCAAAATCCTGCTGCATATACTGAATAATAGAGGTGGAGTCACCCTCCACAATTATGTTAGCCCATTGGTCTACGTACAAGAATGTAGATAGCTCCAAAAGCTGTCGCCAATTCGAGCTTCAAGTGGATCTGCAGCCATAATAGGAGACTGAAAATAACATATACACTTTCCTTTGTGGTTCCTGAATATGCCTCCAATACCAGCAACCAGATATCTGAAGGCCCCATCAGTGTTCACTTTTATTATAGGGTGAGTAGGAGCCTTCCAATGGATGAGTATAATTTTGGTTTATTTCTGATGGTCGGGAAGAGTGGTTTTTAGAATGCTGGGGAACTTCTTATGAGTGATCAATTTGGAAATGAAAGTCTGACAGTTGGCAACAACCATTTCAGCTCTACATATTTTTTCCTCATATTTCACTCCCTTCCTATGCATCCAAATGAACCAAGCCACCATGAAAGGGATACAGCCAACTTTTGTCTTCTGCCAGGATTCCCAGCACCCTAGCAGGTCCTGCCAATCCAACATTAATGTGCTGAAATTGAATAGATTTAAGACACCAGTCCAAACTATATGTGCCTCCAATACCAGCAACCATGATATTTTGACATATGTATATCTATATATACTTATGAAAAAATTTATACATTCATATCTATAAATATACATGTATGTATATATAACAAAGGGTAGTACCGATTCATTGCTCAAATAAAGAATAAGAAGATCAAGAGAATCAAAGAATTGACATATCCACATTATCTCGATTGAGCAAAATTGATAGGTCCGGGGGCGGGTTAGTACCCACCAAAATCTGAGCGCTTAAGGAATCGAGATTGGCCAACCAATTAGCTGGTATATTTCCTTCCCTGTAGATGAAATTCCAATTGACCGAGATATGAGAAATGATGTATTTAATGTGATTTATATAATATATAATATCCCACGGTTTCGATATATTATTAGTTAAAGTTAGAAATAAATTAGATGAATCCACCTCAAAAATAACGCAATGCCAATTGAAACGCACCTCAATAGAGACCGCCAACATTAAGGCATGAGCTTCGGACTGCAATGGAGTGTCCGCAATACAAGGGGAAAAAAGAAGAGCATGCATTTTTTCTGAATTACGAGCAACTCCACCAACCCCCACACGGGATGGTCTCCAACTCCCTTCGACATTAAATTTAACCCAACCAGTATTGGGTGGCCGCCATCTCACCAAAATTGGGCATTGTGGAGAGGTAACTGTCTCATGAACACTGTGGTCAAAATGTGCAATGCCCAAGAAGAAACTAGCCTTCATATTACTTAGCTTATAAACTTTGTTAACATAGGCCAAAATGTTGCAGAAAATAGTATTGGAAGAAACCGAAGTGCATTTGTGATGAAATGCATTTCGTACCATCCATAAAAATCAGCAAATAATAAAGGGATAGATGGTAAAAAAATGATTAGGCCGGCGATCAAAAGCCCATAAGTCATTTAAATCCTCACTCGAACGGACATAAGTGCCAAACCAACGACCCCCTTTCATCCAAATAGAATAAGAGAAAGGACAAGGAATAAAAATGTGACGTAAAAACTCTTCCTCCATCTTACAAAAATAACATCTAGAAGCTAACTGAAGTCCTTTCAACTTAAGAATATCATCGCAAGGCAAAACCTTATGAAAAATTCTCCATGTTAAAAAAGACATCGAAGGGGTTAAAGCATGTGACCAAATGCTCTTACCCCAAGAGGTTGGCTAAAAATGATGTAAATGGTAGTAAACCGTCTTCGAGATAGTCCTATTTGATGCAAATTTTGTTACAGGATAGTCAATCTTAGTCGAGTCAAAAGGGATGGTAGATTTAAATTTATTTAATTTTTTTATTTTAAATATTTTAAGTACAATAAATTATTTATAAATATAAGTTAATTATAAAAATATTTAATAGTTAGTTAAATTATAATAAATATGTATGTATGTATATATATATATATATATATATACACACACACACATATATATATAAATTTATATTATATTATTTTATTTATTTTAAATATTTAAGTATGGTATATTATTTATAAATATAATTTAATTATAAAAAAATTTAATTATTAAATTAATAATAAATAAATATATATAGGTATATATAAATATATATATATATATATAAATATATATATATATATAATATTATTTTTTCATTTTAAATGTTTTAAGTATAGTATATTATTTATAAATATAATTTATTCATAAAAATATTTAATAATTAAATAAATTATAAATAAAAAAATATAGAGTGTATATATATATATATATATATATATATATATATATATAACATTATTTTTTTATTTTAAATATCTTAAGTATAATATATTATTAATAAATATAATTTAATTATAAAATTTTATAATAGTTAAAAAAATGATAGATAAATAAATATATATATATATATATATTATTTTATTATTTTAAATGTTTTAAGTATAGTATATTATTTATAAAGATAATTTAGTTATAAAAATATTTAATAATTAAATAAATTACACATATATATATATATATATATAAGTATATATAAATATGTAAATTTAATTAATATTATTTTTGTTTTAAATATTTTAAGTATAGTATCTTATTTATAAATTTAATTTAATTATAAAATTATTTAATAGTTAAATAAATTATAAATAAATAAATATATATGTGTATATATAAATGTATATATATTTATATATATATAAATTTATATAATATTATTTTTTTATTTTAAATATTTTAAGTATAATAAATTATTTTTAAATATAATTTAATTATAAAAATATTTAATAGTTAAAAAATTATAAATAAATAAATAAATAAATATATATATATATATATATATAGATATATATATATATAATATTATTTCTTTATTTTAAATATTTTAAGTATAGTATATTATTTATAAATATAATTTAAATATAAAAATATTTAATAGTTAAATAAATTATAAATAGAAAATATAAATATATGTATATATAAATATAAATAAATTTTTATATATATATAAAATATTATTTTTTTATTTTAAAATTTTAAGTATTGTATATTATTTATAAATATAATTTAATTATAAAAATATTAAATAATTAAATGAATTATAAATAAAAATTTTTGGTCAATGGGTTTGTCATTGGGTCAAGGATTGACCATTTTGACCAAAGTTCAGTTTTTAGTCATAGATTAACTTATTGGGTCAATAATTGGTCATTAATTCAAAAATTGACTATTTTGACCAAAATTGACTTTTTGGTCAAAAGTTGACCTATTGGGTTAATGGGTTTATCTTTGGATCAAGGATTGACCATTTTGACTAAAGTTAACTTTTTTGTCAGAGATTGACTTATTGGGTCATTAATTCAAAAACTGTTTATTTTGACCAAAATTGACTTTTTGGTTAAATGTTGACCTATTAGGCCAATGGGTTGGTCAATAGGTCAAGGATTGACCATTTTAACCAAAGTTGACTTTTTGATCAAAAGATGACCTATTGGGTCAATGGGTTGGGCATTAGGTCAAAGATTAACCATCTTGACCAAAGTTGTTTTACCGGGTTAAAAATTAGTCATTATGTCAAAAATTGATTATTTTAATCAAAATTAACTTTTTGGTCAAAAGTTGACCTATTGGGTCAATGAGTTGGTCATTGGGTTAAGGATTAACTATTTTGACCAAAGTTGTCTTTTGGTCAAAATTTGACCTATTTAGGTCAATGAGGCGGTCAATAGGTTAAAAATTGATAATTTTGAGCAAAATTGACTTTTTGGTCAAAAGTTCACCTTTTGGGTCAATAGGTTGGTCATTGGGTCAAGGATTAACCATTTTGGCCAAAGTTGACTTTTTAGTCAAAAGTTAACAAATTAGGTCAATTGGTTGGTCATTGGATGAAGGATTGAACATTTTCACCAAAGTTGACATTTAGGTCATTGTGTCAGAAATTGACCATTTTGACCAAATTTGACTTTTGGTCAAAAGTTGACCTTTTGTGACAATGAGGTGGTCATTAGGTCAAAAATTGATAATTTTGACCAAAATTGACTTTTTTGTTCAAAAGTTGACCTAATGGTCAATAATTAGTAATTATGTCAAAAATTTACTATTTTGACCAAAATTGACTTTTTAGTCAAAAATCGATCTATTGTGTCAGCGGGTTGGTTTTAGGTCGAGGATTGACAATTATGACCAAAGTTGACTTTTTGGTCGATGATTTACTTATTGGGTTAATAATTGGTCATTAGGTCGAAAATTGTCTATTTTGACCAAAAAGTTGACTTTTTGGTCAAAATTTGACCAATTTAGCCAGCGGGTTGGTCATTGGGTCAAAAATTGACCATTTTGACCAAAGTTGACTTTTTGGTCAAAAGTTGACCTATTTAGTTAATGGGGGGTCATTAGGTCAACTTTTGACTATTTTTACCAAAATTTATTTTTTGGTTAAAGGTTGACATATTGGGTCAATGAGTTGGTTATTGGATCAAGGTTTGACCATTTTAACTAAAGTTAACTTTTTGGTCAAAAGTTAACCTATTGGGTCAATGGGTTGGTCATTGGGTAAGAAATTGATCATTTTAACTAAAGTTGACTTTTGGACAAAAGTTCACCTATTGGGTCAATGGGTTTGTCATTGGGTCAAAGATTGACCATTTTGACCAAAGTTGACTTTTTGGTCAAAGATTGGCTTAGTGGGACAATTATTGGTCATTTGGTCAAAAATTGACTATTTTAACCAAAATTGAATTTTTTGTCAAAAGTTAACCCATTGGGTCAATGAGGTGGTTATTAGATCAGGAATTGACCATTTTGAACAAAGATGACTTTTTGTCAAAAGTTGACCTACGGGTCATTGGGTTGGTCATTGGGTCAAGGATAGACCATTTTGACAAAAGTTAACTTTTTGGTTAGAGATTGGCTTACTGGGTTAATAACTGGTCATTATGTTAAAAATTGACTATTTTGACCAAAATTGATTTTTTGGTCAAACGTTGACCTGTTGGGTGAATGTGTTGGTTGTTGGGTCAAAAATTGTTCATTTTGACCAAAGTTGACTTTTTGGTCAAAAGTTGACCTATTGGGTCAATGGGTTGGTCATTGGGTTAAGGATTGATCATTTTGACCATAGTTTATGTTTTGGTTCGATATTGACTTATTGGGTCTAAAATTGGTCATTAGGTCAAAAATTGATTATTTTGACCAAAATTAATTTTTTTGTCAAAAGTTTACCCATTGAGCCAACGAGGTGGTCATTAGGTCGAAATCGACCATTTTGACCAAAGTTGATTATTTGGTCGAAAGTTGACTTATTTGGTCGATGAGTTGGTAATTGGGTCGAGATT
This sequence comes from Papilionanthe hookeriana x Papilionanthe teres, assembly GCA_022702705.1. Taxonomy (NCBI): domain Eukaryota; kingdom Viridiplantae; phylum Streptophyta; class Magnoliopsida; order Asparagales; family Orchidaceae; genus Papilionanthe; species Papilionanthe hookeriana x Papilionanthe teres. Next base: position 34,310,590 of record CM040430.1, on the reverse strand, counting down.
CGACCATTTTGACCGAAGAAAACTTTTGGTCAAAATTTGATATATTGGGTCAACGAGGAACGTCATTAGGTCGAAAATTGACCATTTTGACCAAAGTTAAATTTTTGGTCAAAAGTTGACCTATTGGGTTAATGGGTGGTCATTAGGTCAAAAATTGACTATTTTGACCAAAATTGACTTTTTGGTCAAAAGTTGTCCTGTTGGGTCAATGTGTTTGTCATTGAGTGATTATTTTGATAAAAATTAACTTTTTTGTCAGAGATTGACTTATTTGATCATTAGGTCAAAAATTGACTATTTTGACCAAGATTGAATTTCTGGTCAAAAATTAACCCATTGGGTCAAGGGGGAGGTCATTGGGTCAGAAATTTACCATTTTGACCAAAGTTGACTTTTTGGTCAAAAGTTGACATATTTGGCTAATGTGTTGCTAATTAGATCAAGAAGTTGACCATTTTTACCAAAGATGACTTTTTTGGTCAAAAGATGACCTATTGGGTCAATGGGTTGGTCATTGAGTCAAAAATTGTCCATTTTGACCAAAGTTGACTTTTTGGTCAAAAGTTGACCTATTAGGTCAATGGGTGGTCATTTGGTCAAAAATTGACTACTTTGACTAAAATTGGCTTTTTCGTCAAAAGTTGACCTATTGGATCTATGGGTTTGTCATTGGATCAAGGATTGACCATTTCGACTAAAGTTGACTATTTGGTCAGAGATTAACTTATTGGGTCAATAATTAGTCATTAATTCAAAAAATTTTTATTTTCACCGAAATTGACTTTTTGGTCAAATGTTGACCGATTAGGCCAATGGGTTGGTCATTGGGTCAAGGATTGACCATTTTGACTAAAATTGACTTTTTGGTCAAAAGATGACCTATTGGGTCAATGGGTTGGGCATTAGGTCAAAGATTAACCTTCTTGACCAAAGTTGACTTCTTGGTCAGAGATTGGTTTATTCGGTCAAAAATTGGTCATTATGCAAAAAATTGATTATTTTAATCAAAAATAGACTTTTTGGTCAAAGTTGACATATTGGGTAAATAAGTTGGTCATTGGGTTAAGGATTGACAATTTTGACCAAAGTTGTCTTTTGGTCAAAATTTGACTTATTTAGGTTAATGAGGCGGTCAGTAGGTCAAAAATTGACTATTTTGACCAAAATTGACTTTTTGGTCAAAATTTAACTTATTGGGCAATGGGTTTGTCATTGGGTCGATCATTGACCATTTTGTCCAAAGTTGACTTTTCGGTCGAGAGATTGACATATTGGGTCAAAAATTGGTCATTAATTCAAAAAATTGAGTATTTTGCTCATTAGGTTAAAAATTAATTATTTTGACCAAAATTAAATTTTTGGTTAAAAGTTGAGCCATTGGGTCAACGGAGAGGTCATTTTGTCAGAAGTTGACCATTTTAACTAAAATTAACTTTTTTGGTCAAAAGTTGACCTTTTTTGGTCAAAAGTTGACTTATTTATCAAAAGTTGACTTATCATTTAACCCAAAGTTGACTTTTTGGTCAAAAGTTGACTTATTGGGTCAATTGGTTGTCATTTAGTCAAAAATTGACTATTTTGACCTAAATTGACTATTTGGTCAAAAGTTAAATTATTTGGTCAATGGGTTTGTCATTGGGTTAAGGATTGAATAGTTTGACCAAAGTTAACTTTTTGGTCAGTGATTAACTTATTGAGTGAATAATTGGTAATTAGATCAAAAATTAAATATTTTGACCAAAATTTACTTTTTAGTCAAAAATCGACCTACTGGTCAATGGGTTGGTCTTTGAGTCAATGGGGTGGTCATTGGGTCAGAAATTGGCCATTTTGACCAAACATTACTTTTTGGTCAAAAGTTAACCTATTTTGACCAAAATTAATTTTTTTGTCAAAAGTTAACCTATTGGGCCAATTGGGTGGTCACTGACTCAGATATTGACTATTTTGACCAAAGTTGACTTTTGGTCAAAAGTTGACCTATTTGGTCAATGAGTTTGTTATTGGGTCAAGAATTGACCATTTTGACCAAAGACGACTTTTTGGTCGAAAGTAGACTATTGCGTCGATGTGTTGGTCTTTGGGTTAAAAATTGACCATTTTAACCAAAGTTGACTTTATGGTCAAAAGTTAACCTATTTGGTCAATGATTTGGTAATTGGGTCAAGAATTAATCATTTTGATCGAAGATGACTTTTTGGTTAATGAGTTTATCATTGGGTTGGTCATTGTGTCAAAAATTGACTATTTTGATCTAAGTTGACTTTTTGTTCAAAAGTTGACCTATTGGGTCAAAGGGTGGTCATTAGGTCAAAAAATGATTATTTTGACCAAAATTGACTTTTTGGTCAAAAGTTGACCTATTTGGTTAATGAAATTATCATTGGGTCAAGGATTGACCATTTTGACCAAAGTTGACTTTTTTGTGAGAGATCGACTATTGCGTCAATAATTGGTCATTTATTCAAAAATAGACTATTTTGACCAAAATTGACTTTTTGGTCAAAAGTTGACCTATTGAGCCAATTGTTTGGGCATTAGGTCAGGGATTGATCATTTATATTTAATAGTTAAGTAAATTATAAATATATAAATATATAATATTATTTTTTTATTTTAAATGTTTTAAGTAAAGTATATTATTTATAAATATAATTTAATTATAAAAATAATTAATAATTAAATAAATTATAAATAAATATATATATATATATAGCTATATATAATTATATATATATATATATATATTTATATTATATTATTTTTTATTTTAAATGTTATAAGTATAGTATATTATTTATAAATAGAATTTAATTATAAAAATATTTAATAATTAAATAAATTATAAATAATATATATATATATTATTTTTTTACTTTAAATGTTTAAAGTATAATATATTATTTATAAATATAATTTAATTATAAAAATATTTAATAATTAAATAAATTATTGATGAGTAAAGTTGGATTTGGTTCAACATTCTTGATAGATAATCAAAGACGAGGATGAAAATATAAGGAGACAATGGATCTCCTTGTCTAATGAACCTTCCAGATTTAAAGAATCCATGACATCTACCATTAATTAGAACACTGTGATAATTATTGTTTAACCATCTATAAATGAGATTACAAAACTTAGAACTGAAACCTCTATCTGCAAGAACTTTAAGAATAAAAGACCGATTGATATAATCAAATGCTTTGGCGGATCCAATTTAAAAATAATATTAGAACCTCTGCAGCATTTATCTATATCAACTAGCAGTTCTTGTGCTAATAAAACTTTGTCACAGATGCATCTTCCCTTTATAAAAGCACTTTGATATTTAGAAATAAGATCCCCCAATAAAGGTTGTAAAGGAGTATGATCAGATAACTTTACATATAATTTTAGAAAAGGTAGAAGTCAGACTAATAGGTCTGAAATCCTGCCAGTTGGATTTGCTTTTATCTTTAGGAATCAAAATAATGGTAGTGGAAGCAAAATACATAGGAAGATCAATTCCTTGAAAGAAACTTTGTCTTCTTAAAACCACATCGGATTTGATTATCATCCGATTTTTGATATAGAAATTAGTCGTAAATCTATACGGCCAGCGGTCTTACTACCATCAATTGTTTTAATAGCCTCAAAAACTTCCTTAGCATCAGGAGGTTGAACCAGGAAATCTATATTCACATTGCTGAAATCAGAACTTACGAGAGCAGGAGAATAAGCAGCAGAACTAATAGGCTGATAAGAAAACAATTTATAAAAGTAAGCAATGGCATCATCAGCAATCTCTTTAGAATTGACTAACCATGTATTATCACATGATTTAAGTTTCAATATAGCATTAACGAGATCTTTTATATTTAATAAGCTGCATGAAAAAATTTGGAATTTACGTCACCATGCTTAAACCAATTAACGTGTTGCTTTTTGTTGTAGGAAAAGTTCTTCTTTCAATATAGCAGAGTGTAATTTACTATAAGCCTCATTAAGACTATGTTCGAGTCCAAACCATCTTCAACAAGCTTTTCCATTTCATTTACCATAGATTACGCTTCAATAACTTTACGATGAACATTCCCAACGAGTCCAATTCCAATGCTTGACTTACTAGCAATCCTTTTTTGTAATTGCCAAAGTTTAGAAATAGGATCAAAATAAAGAACTTCCAAAGGAGCCTTCCAATTATCAGCAATCATTTGATTATAATTAGGATGAGTAGACCATACATTAAGATATCTGAAAACAGGATTCTTAACAGCAGGAGAGAGAACACATCTTACCAGTAAAGGAGTATGATCAGATCCCAGTCTTGCCAAATGTTTAACAGTAGTAATAGGGAAAATGCTTTGCCAGAGTTGATTAACCAGAATTCTATCAATTCTTTCATAAATATTTCCTCTCCTCCAAGTAAAAGGAGAGCCTTCAAATCCAATATCAAAAAGATTAGCTGAAGTAATATTATTAGAAAAGTTCAAACATTGCTTGTAGATTAGGATTTCTCCCACCCTTTTTCTCACTAGGATGTGCTATGGAATTGAAATCACCACCAACAATCCAGCTATCATTCATTGAATTACTAATGTGATGTAACACATTCCATAGATCTAATCTATCAACATTTAAAGTAGCAGCATATATAAAAGAAGCAAAGCCATTGAACTGATCTAACTCAAAAGGAAATGCGACGACTCGAGAATGATTAAGCAAGATCTTAATCTTCGACTCTTTTCTATAGAACGACCAGATTTTATGAGAACGATTAACCACAAAATTATATCCAGAGAATTTCTTAGTGAATCTATCAAAATTAGATTTCACCAAAGGCTCTAAAATGACAATAATCCAAAAGTGATGAACCCTGTTTAAGTTTAAGAGTCTATTAAGGGAGCCAGGGTCAGCCACTCCCCTAATATTCCAGCACAAGAATTTAATCATGAATAGCATTTCTTCCTCCTCTAGTCAACCTAGAGGAAGAATTTTCAGCTGCAGTAGTTTGAATAATGTTGCTTTCAGAAAGATTTTTTAACTCCAGGGATCTCTTCTTTCTAGCTTTTTGTATCATCCAGTCATTAATAATATCATTACTAATATCTGTCATTCCTGCAGAAATTGAAGTATCTTTCTAAGTTGTTTGTTGAAATACATGATAATTCATAGGCTTAGGGTGAACCTCAACTGTTTGATAATGAGTAATAGTATTGTCTTGCAAAGCCTCATGAGGATTCTGAACTTCTGTAGCAGCAGTAATTCCAGAATCTAAAACAACTAATTTAGCAGAAGTAGATGATTCAATTAAACTAGAACCTCTTGGTAAAGGATTTGGATTTGCTTTTGTACAAATTCCAGTAGGAGCAACCAAAGATTCAGTATTTCTAATACTTTCTTCATTCTCGAAGTAACATTAATGATTTCGGAATTGATAGGTAAAATATCTAATGCTATAGCAGAAATACGAACGGATTCAAAAACGAGCTCCTTAGTAGTTATTTGCGGCATTTACCCGGTAGGAGCAATTACGAGTAGTTTGAACAGGATCAACAGTAGTTTGCAAATCTTCCACAGTAAGGACAACAGTCTGATCAGTTTTGTTAGGATCTATAATCCTATTGGCCTTCAAGTGAGGATGAAGCCTGAAACATCTATCTTTGGAATGTCCAAACAGTTTACAATGATGGCAATAAAATGGCTTAATTTCTATTATAACAGTTTGCCAATATCCATTATGTGGTGTACCAATCCAGATTTCTTCAATATCAGCAAGAGATACATCTCTTTCCACAAGAATTCTAGCCACAGAAGTCCTAGTGAGTTGAAAGGTTGGCATATCCAACTTTAGAGCCCTACCTAAGGCAGTCCCAATAGCATATAGAATTTGATGATTAAATAAATAAAGCTTCAGATTTGGTAGTTTATACCAAATAGGAATAACAGGTGGTTCTTGATGAGGATCAAAAGAAGGAGACCATTTTAAAAGTTTCATAGGGATGCCATCAATCAAAAAAAATTATTTGGAGAATAAATTAGCATAATCCACTTCTTTGGTAAGCTGGATCATAATATGCCTTCCATCAAAAAGACCAGCCTTCCAAGAACCCAATAATCTAAAATTCTCAAAGCATTTCCTTATGATATCCATTTTTGGATGTCCAAATTGAAATTTACCAATTAAAGTAAATTTATGTACATCCACTAGAGAGGAAATATCAGAATCAGATAGAATTAAGGCAGGCTTACCACCCTTCTTCTCAATTTTCTTGATGAATTGGCACTCCCCCTTACCATGAGCAGCATCATGAAAAAATTGTGGAAAACCCAACTTATCTGAAGGATTTGATGAATCAAGACCAGTCACTTCAGCAAAATTCTTTGTCGGAGATCGAATTTGCTCAGCCATTCAGAAAAATAGAAACCCAGAAAAAGAATCAAGAATCAACAGAAGTCCAAAATTCCAACAGATCAAGAGCCAGGAAAACAGAATTTAGATGTAACAACAGCAAATGCAAGGATAGAATGAAAACTAAAAGAAATTGTATTCAAATCTACCAAACAACAAAAGAATTGAATGAAATTGAGAAGGAAATCAAGAATCGCACCAAGAACTCTCCACATGAATATAATCATTATTTCATATGAATATATAGGGTTTATATATATATATATGTATATATATATATATATATATATATATATATATATATATATATATATATATATATATATATATATATATATAAACTTATTTAATATTATTTTTTTATTATAAATATTTTAAATATAGTATATTATTTATAAATATAATTTAACAATAAAAATTTTTAAAAGTTAAATAAATTATAAATAAATAAATATATATGTATATATATAAATTTATATAATATTATTTTTTTATTTTAAATATTTTACGTATAGCATATTATTTAGAAATATAATTTAATTATAAAAATATTTATTAATTAAAAAAATTATAAATAAATATATATATATATATATATATATATGTACATAAATATATATTTATATATATTAAAAAATTTTATTAGTATTATTTTTTTTATTTTCAATATTTTAAGTATAGTATATTATTTATAATATAATTTAATTATAAAATAGTTAATAATAAAATAAATTATAAATAAAAAAATATATAGGTATATATAAATATATATATATATATATATTATTATTTTTTTATTTTCAATATTTAAAGTATAATATATTATTGATAAATATAATTTAATTATAAAATTATTTAATAGTTAAAAAAAAGATAAATAAATAAATAAATAAATAAATATATATATATATATATATATATATATATATATATATATATATATATATATATATATAAACATATATGATATATATTTATATATACATTTATATAACATTATTTTTTTATTTTATATAGTTTAAGTATAGTATATTATTTTTAAATATAATTTAATTATAAAAATATTTAATAGTTTAAAAAATTATATATATATATATATATATATTATTTTATTTAATATCATTTTTTAATTTTTTAAGTATAGTATATTATTCATAAATATAATTTAATTATAAAAAGATTTAATAGTTAAATAAATTATATATATATATATATGTGTGTGTGTGTGTGTGTGTGTGTGTGTGTGTGTGTGTGTGTGTGTGTATATATTTATATTTATGTAAAATTATTTTTTTATTTTAAATGTTTTATGTATAGTATATTATTTATAAAAATAATTTAATTATAAAAATATTTAATAGTTAAGTAAAATATAAATAAATATATATATAGGTATATATAAATTATAAGTAAAAATTAAATAAATTATAAGTAAAAATATATATAAATAGTTAAATAAATAAATTATAAGTAAAAAAATATAAAGCTATAAATAAATAAATAAATAAATAAATAAATATATATATATATATATTTAAATTTATTTAATATTATTTTATTATTTTAAATATTTTAAGTATAGTGTATTATTTATTAATATAATTTAACTATAAAAATTTTTAATAGTTAAATAAATTATAAATAAATAAATATATATGTGTATAGATAAATATATATATATATATATATATATATATATATTTATATTTATATACATATATATATATATATATATATATGTAAATTTATATAATATTATTATTTTTTAAATAATTTAAGTACGAGTATATTATTTATAAATATAATTTAATAATAAAAATATTTAATAATTAAATAAATTAATATATATATATATATATATATATATATATATATATATATATATATATATTTATAAGTGTGTGTGTGTGTATATATATATATATACATATTAATTTTTTTTTTTAAAGAAAGAGCGTCTTATGGCTCCCTAAATGTTACCAAAAGAGGGGGGAGGTGAAGCTCTTAAATTGTCGCCTAGAAGGGTTCGACCTCCACGGTATTACTCGACGCCAAACAAAAGAGCAATCATTGTAGCAATAATAAAAAACACAGCAAGTTTAATTTTATATCAAAAGGAACATAGCAGGTAGCACGTCGTGAGTATCACAAGCAAATTAAAGTGTGGTCGCACGAAAACAAAACTCCGACGAAGCAAACAAGCTAGGCAAAGAAGAAATATTCCTCGCTCCTTTTTTGTGGATTTAAGTAGAGGCAATAAAAGAGTGATGGATAGTTGATGGAGAGTATATCACCGCGAAGCTGAGGTTCCAAGTATGCGGTAATAACTTCCTCCATGCAAGATGCTGGAGAGGATGTAATTGTTCGAGCGCGCTCCAGGTACATGCAGATTGGAACTGAATCTAAACTTAAAACACACATATAAGATTTATATATATGTGTAAGGTTAATATATATATATACTTAATGTTTAATTTTATTTGCTGGAACATTAGGGGAGTTTCCCATCCCCTTACTGTCAAAAAATTGGTACATTTATATAAAAGACATCAACTTTGGTGCATGGTGCTTTTGGAACCCATGGTTAAAAAACACCAAAACAAAATTCTTACCAGGTTCCCTGGGTGTTCTCTTTATGCTAACTCCTCTAATAAGATTTGGGTTATTTGTAGAAAAGAGATTCAGTGGAAGGTTATTGTTGATCACCCTCAATTGATTCATCTTCATTGCTCTTTTAACTGCAGTACCTTTGCTTCGCTACATTTATTTATGCTTGGTTGTACAAAATCTGCAAGATTAGAGTCGTGGCGGGAAATTCACCACATCCGCACTATGGAATCTTCCAGTTCGGATTGTGGGAGGAGACTTCAACAACATAGCCTCTACTGAAGAAAAACTTGGTGGAAGATCACCCAATCTCACCAAAATCACTGAGTTCAATGATAATATTCAGAAGGCTGCTTTATATGACTTGGGTTTTCAGGGTAACAAATTCACCTGGAGAAGAGGAAAGATATGGGAAAGGCTGGATAGGTTCCTGGCTAACGAGTGCTCGGCATCAAAATTTCCTCTACACCACAATAAAACATCCGAATTTTGCGAGGGTCCGACCATAGACCACTCCTTGTTTCCATCACCACACCATCTCAACAAACCACTCCCACTCCTTTCAGATACTTGAATTTTTGGGCTTCACATCACAGTTTTAAGTCCATTATTTCTGACCACTGGACTGGGTGCTCTCATCCCAACCCTTTCATCAAACTCAAGCTACTCCAAGTAAAAATTGCAGGTGTGCTCAGAAAATGGAACTAGGAAAGTATTGGGGATATCTTCCACGGTGTCACCAAGGCTGAGGAAGAAGCTGCAGCTTTGGAAGTTGCCTCTCAGACTGATGATTCCAAATATGGTTCTTTCATAGCGGCTCAAGAACACCTACTTACTTTACTCACTTGGCAAGACCAGTTGCTGAGGCAGAAGGCTGCTAGTATTAAATTCAAAGAAGGAGATAGAAATACAAAATTTTACCATGCTTGGATTAAATACAGAAGAAAGTGTAATGCTATCCACTCTATAGAATCTGACCAGGGGGTTCTGCTTAGGGAGGAATCTGAAATTGCTGAGGATGCTGTTAAGTATTTTCACAAACTCCTTACTTACTCCCCTACTCCCAGACCTACCATTGACAACAATCTATTCAGGGATGATCATCAATTCACTAACATAAATCTTTCGACTCTCCTTCCTGGGAGGAGATCTGGGTTGCTCTCAGCTCCATTGACAGTTCTAAAGTAGCAGGGCCTGATGGCTATACTGCTGATTTTTATAAAAAGACTTGGGATATTTGTAAAGGGGATGTTACTACTGCTGTTCAGAGTTTCTTTCAGGGCACTGATTTACCAGAATACTTCCATGCTTCCAATATAGTACTCCTACCCAAAACTAATGCTCCTAAGACATGGAATCAATACAGACCCATTAGCCTCACGACTGTTATTAGCAAAATCATAAGTAAAATCCTAGTGGGAAGACTTCGACCTCTCACGGAAAAAATTATAAGTCCCAACCAATCTGCATTTGTCAAAGGTCGTTCCATCACTGATAATGTCCTCCTTGCCCAAGAGCTGCTGCTGGATTTGGACAGACCTTGTAGAGGGGGAAATATTATCTATAAACTTGATATAAAGAAAGCTTATGATACTATTGACTGGAACTTCATCCTTCGAGTCTTGCATGCCAAAGGTTTTAACCACGGTTTCGCCATCTAATCAAAAGATGGTTACAACACAATCATCATTCAGTTCTCATTAATGGTAATTCTTTGGGGAGGTTTCCAAGCTACCGGGGGTCTAAAACAAGGGGATCCCTTATCTCCCACCATTTTCATCATAGTCATGGATTACTTCTCTAAGTTGCTGGAATCCAAGGTCACACCCTTCCTTTATGCCAGATATCACCACAAGTCCAACCTGGTTATCTCACATTTGATGTATGCAGATGATGTCATGCTTTTCTCCAGGGCATCCAAACCTGCTGTTAAAAGAGTTTATGAATGCTTGTCCCAATTTCAACAAATTTCTGGCCTCCATTTCAACCACTCCAAATGTGAGGTGGTCTGCCCCAAGAGCATTACTGCTACCAATACTCAGTGGATCACTCACTTCACTGGTTTCTATAGAGCCCATCTACCTCTGAAATATCTTGGAGTACAGCTTATCAAAGGGAGATCAAAGCAGGTGCAGTTTGATGATATCATTGGGAAACTTAATACACAACTATCCAACTGGGCCAACTCCTACCTTTCTTCTGGTGGGAGAGTCACTCTCCTTGCTAGCATTCTAACCACATTCCCCTCCTATGTACTTCAAATGACCTGCATGAAAAAGAGTTCAAGAATCCAGATTGAGAGAATTTTCAACAGGTTCCTTTGGTCCGGGCAAAGGAAACAATTCCATTGGGCTAGTTGGCAAAAGCCGGCTAAACCTCCGGAGGCCGGGGGTCCGGGTTTTAAAGGATCGAAGCATCGCGAGAAAGTGAACTTTTGCAAGCTTTGGATCCTCTTCGAGCAACGAAGTCTCTCCGGGCTCGGTTCTTGAAAGGTAAATATTGCAAGGACACTCACCCCAATAATGCTGCGCAAAGAGCCGGCAGTTCAAGGATATGGAAGCATATGGTGAGGCATAGAGAAGTTGCTGAATCTCTTTTCCTGTGGGAGCTGGGAAAAGGGGATATTTCTTTTTGGCATGATAAGTGGTGTCCTGAAGAGATGTTGGTGGCCTTACCCAACACTGTTAAAACTGTTTTTCCAGTGGCTTCTTGCTGGGAAGGGGACAGTTGGTCCATTCCCAAACTACAACAATTCCTGGAAGAGGATTCAGTCAACCAAATTGCAAATATTCGGTTTGACAAATCACTCCCTGACGGAATTATCTCGGAATTCGGCTAGGAAGCATACACTCACCAAACACATCTATCAAAAGATTTATAAGCTGGTCTCCAGCCAGTGAGGAAAGATAATTTGGAACAAATATCTCACCCCCTCTATGTCCTTTATGATATGGAGAGTGTTTCACAACTACATACCCACGAGATGACATCCTCAAGTTAAAAGGCCTGAGAGGACCCTCCAAATGTTATTTATGTCAGTGTCATGCTGAGACTGTTCAACACCTTTTCTTCTCCTGCCCTTTTGCTCAAAAAGTATGGAATGGTGTCTTGAATCTTTTCAATTTTCCCACTTTATTGCTTTGGATTGGCGGGATCCGCTTATATGCTCGGGAATCTTGGCGGAAGACCAAGGTGGGTTGCATTCCTTTCATTGTGGCTTGGTTCATTTGGATGCATAGGAATGGGCTGAAGTTTGATGGGAGGGTCCGCGAGCCGAGTTGGTTGTTGCCAACTCGTCGATCCTTCATTTCCAAGCTGATCACTAATAAACATTTTCCCAGCATACTTAGCACCCCTATCCCTGACCACCAAAGTAAAGCCAAAATCATTCTCATCTATTGGAAGACTCCTACCCACCCCACAATTAAAGTGAACACCGATGGTGCTTTCGGTGATCGAGGTTGCTTGGTATTGGAGGCATTTTCGGGAACCATAAAGGTAAGTGCATCAGTTATTTTCAGTCACCTATGTTGGCTGCTGATCCACTTGAAGCTGATTTGGCAGCAGTTTTCTGGGCCATCTACATTGCTTCATATAATCATTGGGCCAACATAACTGTGGAGGGCGACTCCATCTCTGTTTTCAGTATATGCAACAGGCTATGGCACCACCCTGGCACCACTCTCAATGGATTAAAAGAATCAAGACTCTCACTCATCAAATTGCTGTTTACTTCAGCTTCATCCATAAGGAAGGTAATAGGTCGGCAAGATGGCTAGCTCAATCTGCCATCACCGAACAGAAGTAAAAATCTCAAAGTCTCCACCTCCTCAAGCTGTCTTTTCTTTTGGAAGCAGATATTTTCCAGGCACCCCACTTCAGAATTATAGAGGACTGATGCTGCTGCTTTGGTTTCTCATTTATGTTGGTTTTTTTGGGTATACTGCCATAGCAAGACATGTATAAGTTTTTATATTTTTGGGTAGTGTAGTGTCCTCTTGTAAATGTCACCTCCCCACTGGGGTAGACTCTGGCTTATCAATTTGATTAACATGTAGGGAGCAAGTGTTTGCTCCTTTCTTTCAAAATATATATATATATATATATATATATATATATATATATATCTATATCTATATCTTGTGTGTGTGTGTGTGTGTGTGTGTGTGTGTGTGTGTGTGTGTGTGTGTGTGTAAGCTCGTGCAATTAGGAGGAAATCAAACAGAAAACGGCCAACGACAAAAGAGTTTGCATAGTCTTTAGATAGCAAAAAAAATACGTCACACATGAACTGGAAGGAATATAAATCATGGCATATAAGGATTGCTGCATATAAGGATTGCTGCATGTTTTTTTATATAAAGCTATATTTATAAATATATTGAATATAAAATTATATAGATAAATATATATAAGTTTATATACCATAACTGTATATATAGACTTCATATATATATATAAACAATAATTTATGTATATAGATATTTTGACATATGTATATCTATATATAATTATGAAAAAATTTATATATGTATGTATATATAACAAAGGGGTAGTACCGATTACTTGCTCAAATAAAGAATAAGAAGATCAAGAGAATCAAAGAATTGGTATATCCACGTTATCTCCTTTGAGCAAAATTGATAGGTCCGGGGCGGGTTAGTACCCACCAAAATCTGAGCGCTTAACGACCAAGATTGGCCAACCAATTAGCTAGTATATTTCCTTCCCTGTAGATGAAATTCCAGTTGACCGAGATATGATAAATGATGTATTTAATGCAATTTATAGAATATGTAATATCCCACGGTATCGATATATTATTAGTTAAAGCAAGAAATAAATTGGACGAATCCACCTCAAAAATAATGCATAGCCAAATGAAACGCACCGCAATAGAGACCGCCAACATTAAAGCATGAGCTTTGGACTGCAATGGAGTGTCCGCAATACAAGGGGAAGAAAAGTATAGCATACATTTTTTTTCTGAATTACGAGCAACTCCACCAACCCCCGCACGGGACGGTCTCCAACTCCCATCGACATTAAATTTAACCCAACCTGTATTGGGCTGCCGCCATCTCACTAAAATAGGGAGTTGCGGAAAGGTAACTGTCTCATGAACACTTTGGTCAAAATGTGCAATGCCCGAGAAGAAACTAGCCCATATTACTTAGCTTATAAACCTTGTTAACATAGGCCAAAATGTTGGAGAAATTAGTATTGGAAGAAACTGAAGTGCATTTGTGATGAATGGCATTTCGTGCCATCCATAAAAACCAGCAAATAATAAAGGGATAGATGGTAAAAAAATGATTAGGCCGGCGATCGAAAGCCCATAAGTCATTTAAATCCTCATCCGGACGGACATAAGTGCCAAACCAACGACCCCTTTCATCCAAATAGAACAAGAGAAAGGACAAGTAATAAAAATGTGACGTAAAGACTCTTCCTCCATCTTACAAAAACAACATCTAGAAGCTAACCGAAGTCCTTTCAACTTAAGAATATCATCGCAAGGCAAAAACTTATGAAAAATTCTCCGATCTAAAAAAGACATCGAAGGGGTTAAAGCATGTGACCAAATGCTCTTACCCCAAGAGGTTGGCTGAAAATGATGTAAATGGTAGTAAACCATCTTTGAGATAGTCCTATTTGATGCAAATTTCGTTATATGATAGTCAATCTTAGTCGAGCCAAAAGGGATGGTTTTTATAAAGCTAGCATTATCGGCCCCAACTAGTTGATGGAACAACGAGATATTCCAAGTGTGGTCCTGCCAAACATCAGACACAAGAAGACCGTCGTTAGCATTCGGTCCAGGAATAAAATGAACCGGAGACTAAGTATCATGCAAAAATGATATGTTACCATTACCTAAGTCCCAGTAAATAAGGTGTTTAGCCCAATCTCTGCAAGATAAGATTTGCTTCCACATTCTAGAATCACCCTTCCTCTAGACAACTAGAGAAGGGTGACGATTCCTGTATATTTATCATGCATAAAGGAAGACCATAGCGAATCATGCTTACAAAAATTGAATCAATGTTTGAATAAATTAATCTCAGCGAATGTGGTAAAGTTATTTGAATCCCGAACCACCGAAGTGGTAGGTTGACATACTTTCTTCCAAGAGCACCACTTTTACCGGACACGTCCCCGTCCAAAGAAATTTATTAAAGCATCCCTCAAGAATTTTTTGAGCGGTAATCTTAACGGGCAGGACTTGTAAACCATCAACACCAGGCTCTGAAGGATACTCTTAAGGACAGTAATACGACCACCAAAGGATAAGAACTTGTTTTTCTAATCAAGAATGTGGTTCTTAAATTTTTCAACAACCTCATCAAATTGAGTTTGTCTCATCCTACCCTTAAGCAAATGAACTCCCAAATACTTTAAGGGAAGGGTGGAAATAACAAACCCAGTGTAGTGAGTAGCCCAGGAGGATATCCTACCATCGACAGAGTTCCCAAAATAAGTACCAAACCAACGACCCCCTTTAATCCAAATAGAACGAGAGAAAGGACAAGTAATAAAAATGTGACGTAAAGACTCTTCCTCCATCTTACAAAAACAACATCTAGAAGCTAACCGAAGTCCATTCAACTTAAGAATATCATCACAAGGCAAAACCTTATGAAAAATTGTCTAGGCTAAAAAAGACATCAAAGGGGTTAAAGCATGTGACCAAATGCTCTTACCCCAAGAGGTTGGCTGAAAATGATGTAAATGAAAGTAAATCGTCTTTGAGATAGTCCTATTTGATGCAAATTTTGTTATAGGATAGTCGATATTAGTCGAGTCGAAAGGGATGGTAGATATAAAGCTAGCATTATCGACCCCGAAAAGTTGATGCAAAAGCGGGATATTCCAAGTGTGATCTCGCCGAACATCGGACACAAGAAGATCGTCGTTAGCATCCGATCCGGGAATAAAATGAACAAGAGACCAAGTATCATGCTAAAACGATATGTTACCATTGCCCAAGTCTCAGTAAATAAGGTGTTTAGCCCAATCCCTCCAAGATAACATTCGCTTCCACATTCTAGAATCACCCTTCCTCCAGACAACGAGAAAAGGGTGACGATTCCCGCAATATTTATCATGCATAAAGTAAGACCATAACGAATCGAGCTTACAAAAATTGAGCCAATGACTGAATAAATTAATCTCAGCAATGTGGAGAAGTTGTTTGAATCCCAAACCACCGGCAGTGGTAGGTTGACATACTTTCTTCCAAGAGCACCACTTTTTACCAGAGTACGTACCTGCCGACAGAAATTTATTAAAGCATCTCTCAATAATTTTTTGAGTGGTAATCTTAACGGGCAGGACTTGTAAACCATACAACACTAGGCTCTGAAGGATACTCTTAAGGACAGTAATACGACCACCAAAGGATAAGAACTTGTTTTTCCAATCAAGAATACGATTCTTAATTTTTTGAACAACCTCATCAAATTGAGTTTGTCTCGTCCTACACTTAAGCAAATGAACTCCCAAATACTTTAAGGGAAGGGTGGAAATAGCAAACCCAGTGTAGTGAGTAGCCCAGGAGGATTTCCTACCATCGACAG